>LPNX010018664.1:270089-555915 GCA_001517045.1 Pseudotsuga menziesii | reverse complement strand
TTCCTATTTGTGCTTTTATAATCAAATTTGTCTGCAAGGTCATAGTATGTTGGTAACCCCCAGACCTAGGTTATTAGGTGAATTATCCATTACAACACCGGGTCTCCTCCCTTTCAAGTAGAATAGTGTTCCTTCTCCCCTCCAACCTAGTCAAGGATTCTTTATCCTCTTGGGTCAACATGCCTCCTCCTTCCAAATCCAAGGTTACATAAATTTCCTATTCAATCTTCTTTAGTTCTTGATCTTCTCTGCATCTCTTATCAGCTGCCCACCTTTTTATATGTGCCTTGATATTATGGAAATTTGCCACAAACCAAAAAGCAACAGTAAGCCTGCTGTCTGGGTTGAAAGGGACCCAGTGTGAGTGGATCAGCTGCCGAAACGAGTCATCCTGAAGCCAAGTCTTGTTAAATTTCATAGGATTGGGCCGTTTTACAGGCCCACTCCTATATTCCAAAAAAATGGGCAAATGATTAGAGCACCCCCCATTCCCAACCCATTGGCGAATGAACTGATGTCTGTCCATCAATTTTTCAGTAGCCAGAAAACGATCCAATATTTTGGCAACTCGCCCCTCCCCACATCTATTATTTTTCCAAGTGGGTTTGATCTTTATAAGTTCAATATCTAGCCAATTTCTCTCAACTAAATTATGTGTGAAGAACTCTTTTAACAAATCAGAACGGACACTAGGCCCCTACACCTCGGCCTGTCCCAAAGAGAAATTTAGATCCCCTCCAATGACCACCAAATCACCTCTCAGAATAGAATTATTAAACAAATTGTCCCAAAAAGGAATTACGAACAAGTAAACGTCACGATTTGCTGAAATTGATAAACTAATCCATTGGTATGTGATTGCACACATAATTAAATGCAAGGTAAGCATCAAATTAAAGGTCATGGTAGTTAAGGCATTTATTTTAGTACCATGGGGGTCTACCCCCATTTTCCTCACCACCATAACAATAGAGATATGTGAGATTGTAGGTCACATCTTATTGGTATAATTTCAAACTTGTATGTGGTCATCACCATGTTATTTAATTGCCAAAGGGAATAAATTGTTAAAATGTGGTTGTTCAAATTATCACGTTCATTGGTGTTGACCTTATTTTTAAGAGTAAATGATGTTTAAGTATGTCATATGTGAAAAAAATGATAAGGTAATGATTAAATGTGTAATATAATGATAGATATATGTCTTTACATGTGAAATGTTAATTTTTAATTAAATTTAATTATTTATGTATTGTGAAGAAATGATATTGGTAATAAATCTGTGAGATGTAGAATAGTTGGTAGTGGGGTATGGTTAAGACGTCCTCTAAGTGGAATGGTCATCTGGTGTGGTCCAGGCCGGATGCGATCCCCGAGTGATTCTGATGGTTTAGATGCCCCTGGTTCATGGTAACTTAGCCAATGAGAAATCTGCTAGTCACGGGGGTTCCACCACTTTGCCAACAAAAAAAAAAGATGTTGATAATAAGTGTGTGAGCATAGACGAACATATTTTCAAGTAAAATTGAATTTAATAACAATTTATGTATTATAAAGGAAAGATGTTGATAAAGGATTTTGTTTGGTTGATAAAGTAAAAGTGTTAAAGGCTCAGATTTCCAAATAGACATTATTGGCTTGTCTTGTTTAAGTAATCAAGTCTTTTCATTTATGGTTGGGACTAGTCATTTCAAATCATTTTGTTTAAGTAATTAAGTCATTTCATTCATTTATGCAATTTTGGAAAAATAGACTAGCATAGACCCATTTTAAACCCGGATCTATCAAGCACCGAGAGGGATCCAATTTCTTGAGGTGTACATTTTTTTACCATTTGGACCCCTCGGTACTTGATAGATGTGGGTTTAAATGGATCTATGCTAGTTTAATTTTTTATACTTTATTTAAGTCAATATGTAATTTATATTTTCAGTTTTTATTTTTAAATTTTGTTTATTTATGCCGGCTAGCATAACGTGACTAACCTAACAGGATCTCCAACCCGGATCTATCAAGCACCGAGAGGGATCCAGTTTCTTGAGGTGTACATTTTTTTACCCTTTGGATCCCTCTCGATACTTGATAGATCTTGGTTTAAAATGGATCTATGTTAGTTTAATTTTTTTGCACCGAGAGAAGCAAGGTGCTCTCCAACCCAGTATGGGGGGGAACCTGTCATGTTAGTCACGATACGCTAGCCGACATAAATACAAAATATAAAACAATAGAAAGATAAAAAATATAATTTACATATCTACATAAAAGAAATTATTGCATCGAGAGAAGCGAGGTGCTCTCCAGGCCAGAATGGGGGAGATCCTATCACGCTAGTCACGTTATGCTAGCCGACATAAATACAAAATATTAAAAAGAAAAATAGAAAAAAATATATAAATTACATATCTACATAAAAAAAAATTAAATCAAGAAATTGGATCCCTCTCGGTGCTTGATAGATCCGGGTTTAAAATGGATCACTTTATTTAAGTTAATATGTAATTATTTTTTATTTTTTAATATTATTTTATTTATGTCGGCTAGCATAACGTGACTAACGTGACAAGATCTCTCCCATACTGGGTTGGAGAACACCTCGCTTCTCTCGGTGCAATAACTTAAGTTGTGACTTATTAATTTCATTGTAACTTGTGTGAATTGTAAGATGCACCCAAGTGATGACTCGTTAGCTACACAATAAATTCTATGAGTTGTAAGATGTATCAACTTCATTATAATGAATTATAATATTGAAAAAGATGTCATATGCACATGCTCACAAAAAATGACCAATGATGCCAAACAAGTTTTTTTATATGCTACTTAAGCAACTGCACTCACTCTGCAATCAATCAACCATCATGTTACTAGGAGGACCACTACCTCTATGGACACCCCATTAAGATGTGTATCATGGTATGTTGGAGATTATATGCTAATACAGTTCAATCTTCACAAGCAATGTGGGATAACAAGTATTTAGTAAATGAGATTTTCTAGGCATGCAATCAATTCCAAGAGGTCATCTGTATAGCAATTTTTTAATAATCATAGTAGTTATAAACTATTTTTAAGGTACATCCTAGCCAAATATTAGATTGATGTGGGATTGCATGGAAAAGATGTACTATAAAGTGTTGGAAGAGAAGGATTATTAATGTGACATTTATTGACTTTTATAAATAAACGATCAAATTATTGTATTTACTTAAAGGCGCTCAGGGGAGTCCCATCTCCTCAATTGTTGTTTTACTTTACATGCTCTAACTTAAATGGACTTTGATTTGTATTTATATTAGTATGAGTGTAGTTTGATTGTTTTATACAGTAGGCAAGGATTTCAAAATGGTCCATTTCTTAGGCATCAATTAGACTATCGTAGTTGATTTGGAGGAGAATAGTCCTACAGAACATTTGCAACTTTGTCCCAAGGTTTTCCACGAAGTAATACATGTGTGCTTCTCCTTCTTATCCACTTTGCAATTTTTTGTACTTCATCTTAATACCAACAGGGGTAGGTTTACTTATCCTAGTATTATAATATACATTTAAATGATCTGTCACTGAGCCATTATGATCCATCTTAAGGTGAAACAACTTGTTTACTAGGGACTTTGATTGATACAAACTCCCTAACATATTCCACAACTTCAATGCATCGTCTTATCTAGATACATTCAACAACACTTAATCTAATAGGCAAAGTCAAATTATACTCCTTCCCTTCTTTCCAACTTCCCCTAATTTTCTTTCATTGATCTAGTTAGTTGTGTACCTGGATCCACAACAATCCATTGTTCTTAATCTACAATAATATCTTCCATCTTGAGCTTCCACAACTCAAAGTTCTAACCCTTAAATTTCTCAATCTCAATTATAGAACTACTTGCCATTCCAAATCACCACCACAAAGCTCCCATTGAACCCAAGTTTATCACATACCAAAGATAAACTTGCTTTATAAAACGAGGCAAACCCTCGGCAACAAAGGCATCCCCCTGAATCCAATAATCGAGCTTTGATACCACATGTAAGTTTTATACCTATGAAGTGAAACAATGCATACAAATGCTTAAGAAAAACAAAGATAAAATAATGGCACTGACATAGTACACTGAGATTTATTTTAGAAACTCTTATTTGGGGAAAAACAGAAAAACTAAGAATGACACCTCTATCTTTCTCATTATGTTTTTACTTAAACATTCATAATACAATATTTAGATATTCCGCATCATCCAAAAACCTAATCCATTAACCCATATTAGATTCAGATCCCAATTGCTTAACATGGACTCATTACATATTTTCTAAAAAAAGATCTCAAAATAAATTTCAGGGCTATCGTCGCTCATCGAAATCTGCTTCATGGAGTAGGGGGTGGGGGGAACCCTTGAGCATGTGTCATGCTTGCGCTTGGCACATCCGTCAAAACACTAGACAGAAGTGGATCGTAAGGTGACACAACCCACAAGCAAAGAATATAACACATACCCAACAACATCAAACAATTAAACTCTCAACTTCATTGCACACCTATTTTGTATAGCACAAGACATGATGAGATGACAATTTGTTTCCCCACTTATTTTGCACAATATACACCACCTTGTACCTTATGTAAAAAATAATAATAATTATCCGAGGTTAAAGTTTTGTTGTTGAGTAATAATCACATGAATATAAAATATTTCAAAGGGCATTTTAACCTCCAAACCTTTTCCCACCACCATACCTACATCCATGTTTTACCCTATGAAGCTAAAGCCTTATATCCTTCTTGTGGAGTATTAAAACCCTGAGAAATAAAAGGCCAAATTAGATTGTCCTCTTCTTCCTTTAGTCTAACATGACTAGACTTAAATTTTGCAATATAAAAATGTCTATTATATTATCTTTGTTGGGTTGGAATTACACCTATATTAATGGCCAATACAACTTGTGAAGATCAATTGTAACCACAATAATCTCTTAATAGTTTATTTATTTTCTTTCTTGTTTGGGAAATTAGGTATTCTATCTCAAATGTGGTGTAAATAGAGTTTGATAAAAAAACAAAAAAATAAATGGAAGATAGCAACCCCACATCTTCCATAAGTTATATATAATTATAAATCACTTTAATTGACTTAATTAACCAATTTCGACTCTAAATCATTTTAAGAAATCATGATTTGAATTTATTTTATTTTATTCATCATAACAATGCAGTAATATAATTAATCAAGGTAAATATCCCAAAGGGTTAGCTCAACAAGTTGCCACCAATGATGTTATGCATTTGGCTAATCATATGCTAGTTGGTGCTCAATTTGAATTATCATGAGTGAGACGAACTAGTCTACGCTAATGGGCTTATTAGGGATGTCATCCATAGTGTGAGGAAGCATCCATTGGGTTTTCCCACAAATTTTTACTTGGAAAAAATAGTTAATCGAGTTAATTATATGAAATATAAACATATATAAAACATAATAATAATTGTATCCATATAAATTTCTTCATATGGAATCAATGAAAAAGTTTTGAAACACTAGATTACAAGAAAATGTTTTTTTTTAAGGAAAAGCTTGTAGAATCCTCTCATCTTTGTGTAAGAATTAGAATACATGAATGGAAGACAACTCAACCACCAACCACACTAGAAATTAGTAACCCCGAGGGACTTGACCATATGTGACCATGTGAAATAAGGCCTCCCCATCAACAACATGCCTTGGGTGAATGGGTAAACTATTATGTACCATTATTTTTGTAAGAGGATTTACTGTAATGTATTGCCCTACCTTAGATCTAAAATGCAATCATACAAAGATAACATAGATGCTTATTGATTTGTTTATAAAAAAAACCCTAAGGTAGGGCAACACCCTACAATTGATCCTTTTTCAGAATATATCCACTCCCATTCACTTGCATCTTAATGTTGGGAAACCTCCCAATGATATATGCTTTGAATACAATATTCTTCCACACTTGATTCATAAGGAGGACTCCATTCTTATTCATAGATCACCAAATAACTCTAACCATAACAACCCCCTAACTACCTAGTGGACCTTCTTTAGTCCCCATTACATTTATTCTATAATAACTACCATAGTAAGCCTTATTTAATAATAACAAACATAGTTAACTGGTTCAACTTACATTGAATGGATGTAATGCCCCTCCTTACCTAATTATATTTGGTGTAGAATAGGGTGGTTAATCCTATATTTGTGGATGTGTTCATGGATTTTATCTGTATAGATAGGGTGGATATCTATAGTTGTGACACATGGAATGTTTTCTAATGATGAATTTATGTACTCCTAATTATTGAGTGGGTAGTTGTGTAACATGATGATGATATAATTATTACTTTGATGGCTTTATGAATGATAGTGTGGATGATTGTGTGATGCAATTTAGTTATATTTCGATAAATTATTACTAATAATATAAAGCAAGTATGAAATGTGGGAGTATGACATGACCTATGGGACTCATAGGTGGAGTTGATCGAATAAATAGGAAGGGTGCAGAAGCTAAACTAAATGTTACAGAAGGATAATGAAACCAATAGAATTTCATTTGATGTTATGTTGTAGTTCCTATCTAGATGCATATGATATGATATGATCTCTTTTGATTTTAGTGGTGCATATAATGGGCCATATGAAGGGTGATAGAAATGTATATGATTGTCTTGGAGAAATCCAAATTGGGAGTTTGATAGTAAATCCTCAACTGATGATTGACATATAAAAGTGATCGAACTTTAATTAGTTAAGACTCACAAATTGTTTTGACTAAACATCAAGCCACTATGGAAGTCCACTTGCAAAGTACAAACCTATTAAGGGTAACATGTCACTTGAAATTGATTCTATTATATTGTACTTTGATGTATTTGATATGTGTGGGTGGATATTTGTGTAGGGTATAGGGAAAAACCTTGCCAACTTTCCAGCAAATGGATGTAGGTTATAACCAATAAATCCTCAATAGAGACGTGGAGTTTCACTAAAGGCATGGGGTCTCCATATAGGAATGGAGTCCCAAGAGAGGCATGAAGTCTCTCTTTGTAGAATACATAGGATGATTATGATTGGGGGGCACACAATGAGGTGGAATGATCTTACTCCTCACCAACTAATCATTCCATATGTGGAACTAAGCCACGGTAAACCATAGAGACCTTAGGGATGAATCAATTAATATTTACATTAGCCACATTAAGGGGGATCTTGATTCTATTAATATTTTATTAAAAGATGTATTATTTATTTAAGAAAAAATAAATAATTAGTAAATAAAATGGAGATGTCACATGTGTGATGAATATTAAAGAATTTCAAAATAAAATAAAGAATGAATTATGCAATGAGGACAAATATTACCTAATTATGGAAATTAAGAAATAGGGAAATTTGCATGTGGTGAAGTGTTATCCCTCATTGAGCCTATGAATATGAGAGGCCTCTTTGGGTTTTAGGGGTGACCTAAAGAGTAAGGATATGCTACCAAAATTTTGCTAAGGAACAAGAGACTAAATTGGGTAATCAGATAGTTGCATGTTTTCCAGTGGATAGCAAGATCCATATTGGGTATATTCGACATCCAAAATTGATTATGAGGCCACATAGCTCGAGAGTCTCAGGGAAATAAATTTCTCTGAGTATGGATGGAAGGAAACTAGTTAGCACCATGATAGTTTTCCAATGCAAGGTGCTAATGGATGGAGCGACATTGGAACTGGTGGGATTATATTTCTACAGGGTGACATGTATTTGCTTAAGAAACAGTTTATGTTTTGGTATCTTTGATTAATTTGGTCTTTTATGAACATGGTTTTGTATGTGAATCTAATGTTATTGATCTAGACACAAACATTATATTATGTATAGTTAAATTCTTCATATAAATAGGAGGAGTATGAGCATCAAAATGTCATTAGGGAATTGTTGGTATTTACTAAAGATATGCAAATGCAAGGTTGTTGTAGCATGCCCAAAAAATAGGAAGAAGCTTTGGAAATGAGTATCAGTATGGATGTGAGGTAATTTTGGTATTTTATGTCTAATTTAATTAGTTTAATACTCTTTCATTATTAAAAATAAATTTATTAATTAGTTAAATTTCATACAAAGAATTAGATGATGTTTATCAAATGTTCAGCAAAAATCCATGAATGGAAATTGTTGTTTTCAATTTGGACATTGACTAAGTTTCCAATAAATAACCAATAGATCTGAGAATTTATCTTCTATTTTGTGGTTCAGTGGATGACTCTAATAAAGTAGAATGAGAATGCATGCCAAATGTTTGTTAATAACCCTCTATGAGAGAGATAACTTTGGCACATCTTGGAAAGTATTAGTATAATGATTTTGATGATTTCATGATGGTTGAGATTGTTTTTGTGGGCATACTAACTTAAAGGATACCATTAGTATTCTTAGACAATTTTATATAGGATATTTTCTTCAGGTATGGTTGTATCTTGGGGTGTTCTTATCATGTGTTTATTAAAATGTTTGAATGAATTTTTATGTTGATTTCGGGCATATGAAGATAAGGATTCCAAGGTTGTCCCTATTTCACAATATACAATCCGGCTCAATGCAATTTTGGGTAGATTGTAGATATAAATGAATATAGAAGCACTCACCAAATATCTTAAGAAACTATATGAACATTTTGGAGATATTTATTGCTTATCATAGTGGTTTTATAATTTGTCAATCTCGAGCATGTGCAACAACTCTTCAAACATTAACATTTTTCTCATAATTTGTGATGTGGGTTGTTGTGATTTTGAGTAGAGATATTTTAATAATATATATACAAAAACATCTACCAAACATCTCAATTTATAAGATATTAGTGGTTTATCAAGGTTGCAAGTGTTGGTGTGAAAATTGTTTGAGAAAAGTTCTTGTCCAAATCGTTGTTATTACAAACATATTTCTTGAGTGCTCGATAAAATGGTTGAAGATGGGCTTAAATTATAGAATTGTGTATCTCTTATTCCTGTATCTTGTTTCTTGACTGAACACATGAGGGATTTATAACTTTATGAAAATGTATTTCCTCCCTTGTACTTAAACAATAGGATGTTATCGTAAGCTTGTGTATTGTGCAATTAAACTAGGTCGGTATTTCCACACAAGTTGAATACCTTAAGCAACCACTTATAGATTGACATGCCAATTTATTATGCGGTTAAAAACTTTCGGAGAGGGAAACGGTCCATTACCTTATCCAAACGACCACTTGAGAAAATATATTAATGTAAATGAAAAATATTTACGTATAAGTTTCTCACAACTGATCATTAGCTAATGATCCTCCGTGCTCTTTAAATAGAGATCATGATCCAATAGAGTGTTAAGCCCTGGATCAATGTAGTCATTAATATCATGGAGAAGATGAACCATTGAATCACTATATATCTAGAATATATCATGACCAGCAAATTACATAAGTAGAAATGTATACTAATGCACAATAAAGAAACACACTTTTCCTAAAGACACATTGGACCTAGTTTATCTTAACTAACTCTTAAGTGTATGAATATCTTAACATCCCCATTTAAGAATACCTTGGGATACGATTAAAGGATTTACAAAGGTAATAGAAAAGGAGAAGGGAGGAGGCATGATAGCCTATTCCCCCATAATAAAAATTCATGAAATCATAACATATATCAAAGTTTGGAAAATTTTACTTCTATAAAGACTTTATGAAAATGTTTGTGACTTAATTATATGTAGGTCAAAAAAAAAATTGAGAATACAACCCTAAATAAGTTTTCTAATGAACTGCACATGTAGGTCAATGTGTTTGTTGCATCGATGTTGAATTAGATCTTTGGCGAGCTTTATGGAAATTTGATTGTCACACCATAGGGTAGTCAGATGTCACCGCTAGAATCCAAACTCTAAGAGAATATATGAAATCTATAAGGATTCTTGACTTGCATTAATTACAACTCAATACTCTACTTCTACTAAAGAAAGAGTAAGAGCTTGTTGGTTATTACAAACCCAAGTGACAAGTCTAGAAACAAGAATAAATACATAACCTACAGCAGACTACCAATCATCTTGGTTTCCATCCCAATTGGATTCAATGAAACCAACCAACAAAGAAGTCCCCCCTAAATTGTAAAGTATCCCAAAATGAACTATACCCAAGATATACTATAGTATCTTTTTTGTTGCTTTCCAATTACTATAGTGGGGTGTTTGTGGGAAACACGACCAACATAAAAGGAAATATCATGACAGGAATTAACCAAGCACAAAGGATACCAACTAATTGACAATACAAGTTGGCATTTACTTCGGGTTTACTGCAACTAGCACTAAGTTTCACTCCAAATTGGAAGGGAGATGTGGTTGCATATGAAAGCAATGAAGAATGCCATAAGAATAATTAGTTCGATAAAGGAAAAATCCTTCTTTGATTTACAAGACATGGATTCCAAGAAAATAATGAATATGTCCTAAGTTGGTCATTTCAACTTGCTTCATAAGGATGGATTTCACATGGGTTAAAAGTCCAGGGTCACTACCACTAAGAATAAGGTGACCAACACAAAGATCAAATATTATGATATGGTTTCCTACTTTCATGGTATAGACATTGGGGTTAAAATGACATCTATAAAAATCAATGTTAAGAAGAAAAATATCCCTTTTAGCATACCAAGCTCAAGCACCTTGGTGAAGTCCATAGAGAGATTTATTAAGGTGACAAAGAAGGTTGGAGTCATTAATATAATTAGGAATTTGTTCCATGTAAATTTATTCCTGCAAACCCCCATGCATGAAGGTAGATTTGACATCCATTTGATGGACCTCCCATTTATGTGAAGCAGTAAGGGGCAAAATAAAGTATATGGAATTCATTTTGGAAATGGGAGCAAAGGTTTCAATGTAGTCAATCTTTTCAACTTGAGAAGATCCTTTGGAAACTAGTTGGGCTTTATGTCTTTCAACACTTCCATATCTACGCCCATTTACATTTGAAAAGTTTTCTTCCTTTCAAAAGAGGTGCAAGATCCCAAGTATCATTTTCCATCAAGGATTAATATTCTTCATTCATGTTGTGTCCCAATCCATTTTCTTAGAGACTTTTGAAAATGTATATGGATCACGAGACTTTGAAACTTGAGCCAAAATACAATGTGCTTCTTCAAACTTTGAATGTGTTCAATGCTAATATGTAGGATCATGAACAAGATCGTTGATTTCTTCTTTTGGTGTATAGAGCCATCTAGGAAGTGGTGGTGCAGATGCAAGTTCATGTTCAATGGAACCAACTAGAGGAAGGTTAGTCGATGGAGGTGGATTTTCATCATCTAAAGAAGAAACCAAAATAGGATCACTGGAATAAATGTTGGGAATTGAAGATGTCACAATCACTGAAGATCGCTCATAAGTGGAAGACGACACATTCATTAAATTAGGTTCGTGTGTCAAATATGGAACAAACATTGACTAAGCTTGTAGAGTGAGAGATTTTCATCAAATTTAACATCTCTACTAATAATAATTTAATTGGAATGAGGTTGAAGAAGACTATAACCTTTTACATCTTCAGAATATCCATAAAAAAAATGAAATTCTCACTCTTAGGTTGTAATGCTTTCCATTTTTCATAAGGAACATGAGCCCATGATTCACTACCAAACACACAAAAGTGACTTACATCTGGTTTAATTTTTCTCCATGCTTCTTTTAATGTCATATATTTGAACATCTTTGTGGGAATGTGATAAACTATGTAATTTGCACAATTAATGGCTTCCACCCCAAAGTGAAGATTTAATTCCTTAGAATGGATCATACAATTTGCCATAATTTTCCTTTAATGCACGTTTCTTTCTTTCAACTACACCATTTTGTTGTGGGGTGCATGGAAGAATATGTTGCATTTGAATGCCTTGTGCAATGTAGTAAGTGATAAAAAATTTGTTAACATATTCACCTTCATTATATGTTCTTAACTTCTGTAATTGATTTCTAAATTGTTTTATACAAGGCCCTTATAGGAAAAAAACATGTCAATAACTTCACTCTAAATGTTTAAGAAGTAAACCTAAGTGCATATGGAGAAGTCTTCAATGATAGTTAATAAGTATCTAAACTTAGAGAAAGGAGTTGAAGGAACCATACCATAGAAATCACTGTGAACAAGTTGTAAGGGAGTCAAGGCATTGAAATAAGCATGTTTGTCAAAACCATCTTGACAATGCTTGTCGAGAACACGCCTAGGAAAAATAACGTCTAGAAAAATCACCATATATTGAATACATAGTTGCTACAATGAGTGATAATTTAGATTACCAAATTGGTCATGCCAAAGTTTGCTCTAATCATCATTATGATCAATAAAAACCAAAGGAAAAGATGATGACCCAAAGTTGTCAAATTTGTACAACCTAGTAATATCATCAACAATTCCAGTTATCAAGACATTATTAGGATATTTTAAATCCTTGATTACAATTTGATGAGGTAAAAAATTTGTAGTCTTACCTTCACTTGAATGAGTGATTTGATAAATTGATAGAAGATTATAGGAAATACTTGGAGCACATAATACATCTTTGAAATGACCATCATCTAGCTAAATTATTGTAGGCTCTGCACTAAGAGATATATCATCACAAACAAATATTTGTTTGGCGAGACATTCATTAAGAGAAAAAAATGGATTTATTCTTGACCATATGATAAGATCCTCGATAATCAATGAGTCACTCGTTAGAAGCATAAGAAGAATATGCTTTGAAGGAAAAAACATAAGCAAAAAGTGCATGCCCATGATAATAATAGTTGGCAGAAGCATTAATATTGATGATTTAAGGCATCCATGTGCTTGAAACATTATGACTCCATATGACCAATTTTTTCACAAAGACTTACAATGTATCTTAGTCTTTTTGTCTTTTGATTTGGTTCACTTATCACTACTGGGAAGAAGAGCTTTCTAAGAGGGTTTGGGATCCTCGTTTCATTTGTTGTTATGAGGGTGTTGCTTCTTCATATTTCTGGCTTTGTCCTTTTGTTGCGCTACTAAGGCTTTATTAGATGTACCTCCAATGCTTATCACTCCAAAATGAAAGATATTATCTTGCTCTCTAATTAATGAATTACCAAAACCTTCAAAAGAGGAAATTTGGTAAGTAGGCCCTTAACTAATAAGAGATTCTCTAGCATAGTGAAAAGTAGATACAAAAATAGAATAAACAATGACGATCTTAGCAAGAAAAACATACATGAGCTAGACATCTATATTAATTATTTTACATTATGCAAGTAAAGGTCTAACTGTTTTGAACTTAGATAGAAATATTTTAAGTTTAATAGAATCAATGCAATTTAAAGGAATTAATTAGTTTTTAAGTTGGTGGATTTGGATCTCATTGTGTATACCAAACATGGTTTCCATCCTTTTCCATTCTACATCCAGGGTCTCATTTCTTTGAAGGTGAAACTGAAGATCATAGGAGATGGGAATTTTGATTAATCCATGTGCTACAAAATACCTGTAAGTTCCCAAGTGACATATTCGGGTTCCATATCTTTCAATTGGAACAACACTTCTTTGGTTGTATGCCTATGCAATTGATGTTCCCTGGTATCCAATACTGCTTCTGGCTGGAGTCAAATAGAACTTTCCTCATTAAGTTCTAGCAACTTGGTTTGCACTTTACAATTGGAGCCCACCACATTTATGAGGCATGATACATGGAAGACCAAGTTAATCTTGGAGTGATATGGCTGAGGACATTATAGGCCACCTATCCAATGCACTATATGATTTGTTAAGTCCCATAGAACTTCAAAGCTAGTTTCTGGTGGGTGTTATTTTTTAGGGATTTATGTTTATAAGGTTGAAGTTGAAGAAACACCTCATCCTGTTCTACAAACGATCACTTGGAGTGATGTTGATTTGCATGTTGTTTCATTCTATTTTGATCCATAGCGAAATTATCCATAAGTGTAGAGAATACATTCTATGGTGTGAAGTGTGTTATCCACTTTCTGGACCTTGGAAGCTCTTGGTAAATATGAAACCACATATAAGTGTTTTTTGTTGTATACTACTTCATAGGGTGTGATTTTAGTAGCTCTGTGATAAGTGGTATTATACTACCATTTTCCAAGAGGAATCCAATGCATCCATTGATGTGGCTTTTCTGAATCAAAGCATATCAAGTTAGTTTTTTTTTTGACAAAAGTGGTTATGTTATATTAAACTCAGAATAGATATAAAGGGAAAATTACAATGATCTTATTTTTGAAAAATCAAATCCTAAAGGATTGTCTTTTCTCCTACGATCATGTCTGAACATTCCCTCAGACAGATGGCCAAAGACAAATAAAATCTTCCTAAGGTGGAATAGCAGAGGATAAAAGGAGGTTTACAAACATCTCATTCTTACTTAGTGCTATTTCCTTATTTGCAGCTTGATCCGCCAAGTCATTTAGCTCATGGAGAATATGAAAAAACTCTAATCTACAGAAGGTCTTAAATATAGACTTAATTCTTTTAATCGGTATTGCCAACATTAAGCTCTGGCACTAACTAGCTCCATTCATTGCCTGAATTATTAAACGAAAATCCCCAAAGACCATGGCTTCCTCAACTCCTTTTTCCTCCAGCTGCTTGATTTATTTCCACAGCCCGTATACTTCCGCCATGTTATTGGATTCAATTCCAATATTCCAGAGATATTACACTTCCATTCTCCCCTCCAGACATATGATGACCCATCCGCGGATTCCCCTTTGAGGCTCCATCGAAGAACAACTTGAACATCTTCCTCTGTTTTAACTAGTTTCCGAATTGAGATTTGTCCAGCGTAATTTCCCAAATTTCCAACTTCCTCTGGGTTGGAACATTGTCAATAGCAGAAGCATTAAAAGATTGCATCCAATTCACCTCATTGGCTGAAAGCTTAACTTTTTTTCTTTCTTTCTGGCAAGCTAATTTACCTTTATAACCTCTCCCATGAGAGCTTACGTTTTGGAGACAATTTTGCCAGGGGGTTGATATTTGTTTAAGAAAATTATGTGATTTTGTTCGATCCAAAGGTGCCAACAGATGAGCTTTGGGAGCTTCATCCAACACTCTTTAATTCCCTTTTTATTGGCCCAGTCCCCTTTGAATGCCTTCTCCCAGTTAATAAACCAGTGCTGAGCATTATCTAGCAGCTCAATTTTGTCGAACAAAGGGATGGTAAGCTGATCCCACACATCTATGGCGTATGGGAAAGACAAAAACAAGTGCAAAATGGTTTCGAAGCTTCCATGGTAGAGAGGGCATCTAAATGGTTCTTTAAACCCACATTTTTCTAGGTTATCTGAGTATCCTCCCATGCACCATTGTCCAGCATAACAGATCAATTTTGGATAGCATGGGGGCATCCCAAATGTTTTTCCATATCGCAGGATTGTTTATTACATTTGGGAGGGTCGAGAACAACCTGTAACCATCAACAAAGTTATACATTCCATAATTGCCCCACCCACAGTGGTCTTTGGTCTCTCTTGCCACCAACACAATACCATAAAGGAAATTCATGGATTGCACTTTCTCTTCGTCCATCTCCATGGGGAACTTTGGGATATTCTAGCCAATCCACGTGTGAGGAGGCTCATTTTCCAACTTAGCAATGTCCCATAATGTGTTGATGCCTTGCCTTTCGAACCATCTTTTGAATTCTGGAAGCAGAGGTGGAATCGAGTTCTCCAGGATTGAGTCTTGCCATAATTTAATTTGTTTGCCATTGTTATAGCTGATTTTACCACACATGGCGAATCACACTTTTATGGCCTTCCCTATCCCTATGCAAACTCCTTAGACCCCATGGACCATTTTTGTTCCTTTGATGTTTCCTTGATCATCCCTAAAAACATGTAAAAGTTTCCATATGCAACTTTTAAACCCTTTATCGCGTCTATACGCGGATTTGACCTCTAAAACTGCGTACATCAGGATGTGTGCAAAAGGCCAAATTCTTTTGGAGTTTTCCTTGATGTGTATCCGACTCACTTGTCTCCTGGCCTTCCATATGCCTTGAGATCGCTCAGATTTGACCTTTCATTACTCCATTGAAGAGCTATATAAGGAACCCTTTGGATACATTGAAGGCATGAGGAATTGAGAGCAAGAGAACCATAGTCCATAATTGCCGGAACTTGTGCTTGAATCTGCATCCCCTTTGTCCCTTGGAGCACTTTTGTGTTCTTACCAAGCTTATCTTTTGCTTGTGAGCTTTCTATCGAGAGATGGAGGATTGAAGTGGTGGAGGCCCAAGCGGGGGACTCGGTTTCTCCAATTCGCAGACGTGCCGATAAAGGTTGTATTCATTGTAATCTTTGATTTTATATTAATAGAAATATCTTTTCCTGTCCAATAATGTGTGTTTGAATGAATATTTTATCCATGGATGATTTTAAATGCTTATATGTTATTGATTATATATGCTAGAGTAGAGCTAACACAATTATATATAGTATGCTTGTCTTGTTTATTGAATGTTGAGGAAGCAATTTATCAATTCAAGTTGAAGTTGGAAAGCTCAACGGGGATCTACATCAACCGTCCGGACTAAGGTACGAATCGAGATCCTTTCGTGTTAGTTGTTTGATTTCTCTTACATATAGGAAAGGATTGATTTCTGGAGTTAAGCTGTCTGTTGTGGTACCCCAAGCCATAGGAATTTCTCTCCGTAACATAATTGGTGACTCCGCTGGGGAGTTCCTAGTAGTTGTCCTTTAGGGGTTTTTAATCGGCATTCAATGTTCTTGGATTGCTCTTATTTCTTTGTTTCTGAGTTGGGTATGGGGGCATGTTTGCCTGGTAGTGTCTGATTGGTGTGAAGTTTGTCTCAGTTTATCCATTTGCCTTCATTTTTATACATTTATCTTCCTATACGCGAGTTTTTTACTCACAGTCGCGTATACACCGGCTTTGACTGCTGTATCTGCGTACATACGCGGTTTTACTTCGAACAGTCGCATATGCCCTTAGTTTTGCCTTCTAGAGGAAGTTTGATTGTTGCTGGGTGAATTTTGATGATTGCTAAGTCTCCTTTGATACTGCTAGAGTCTGTATACACCTCTGTTTCTGACCAGAGACACCTTTGTTTAGGGTAAATTTCTTTTTTAAGAATGTTCTTGTCATTGCATTTTCGATTTTTTGTTTTGGGATTAGTGCATTAGATTTCTTTTACCTTAGTACTTTGTGTGATTGCTGTTTGATTGTGCTTGCCAAGTCTGGGGGTAGTAGAATCATTCTTTTGCTTTAGTATCTCATTTTTATTCCAAAAAATCCAAAAATATTTGCTTCTTAGCATCATTATGCATTGCACTTTGCACTTTGCATGGTACTTGCACTAGGTTTGCTTAGAGAAGTACTAGTTAGGCTTTCATATAGGAATGACTGCATTTCACATTTGAAGAAGAATTTTGCATTACACGTAGTAGCATGCCCTATTTTTCATTCTACACAATGCATTTGCATTTATTGTTGGGTGTGCATTTTACTTCATGTTGCGTCATGACACCATTGGTTGCACAACCATCTACCTTTCTTGAGTAATAAAGCCAAATAAAATCAACGCTTAATTAAAATGGATTACATTATTTTCTTTGATAGGGTACACCAACAAGATTAGGTTTTAGGGTCTTGGAATAGTTCATTGTGAGTAAATTCTCCAAGACCTCTAAACAACAACATGTATGTGTGTGTCCAGGCGAGAGTGTGAAATTCCTTGGTATAATTAGTGTTTCTCAAGATCCTCCTCTTACAAGGAAGTTAAGCACGAGGCAGTGTGAGCGGTTATTGATTGGGATGACCCCTAGTCATAATTGAGTAGCACTGGAGATATTTCCAGGATTGTATTCGTATCTGGGGGCTCTTTCGAGAGTTTCGGGCTTTGCTACCCTGCCCATATGGTCAATCCCACCTACGACTGTCCGCCTGAGCATTGATTATATTGAGGTGACCTTAGTTTCCTTACCTAGGTTATCGAGGGGGTACTTTGCAGGGGTTATTCTGCGGGTGTCCTGGCCAGGTTGGGGTCGGACATCACAGTCGCTATATCTGTTGAAGCTGAAGGCCACAATAACTGGTTATGAACCTCCGCTTGTTGTGTATGGGAGTCTCAAGCCTCTCCTAGGCGAGACATACCTCCTTCATTCGGGAGCTCACATATTGTACCCTTGTTTGCTTGTGATTGGCTTTAGATTATATTGATGTATGCTATGTGCACGTTAGCTTACCTAGGGTTTGCATAATTTAGAGAGTCTTTTTCATTTTTTTTTGAGTCATTGTGGACTCGAGTGTGGCTCCTCGCCGTTATCGTCGTTTAGCAGGACTTCCACCTTCTACATCTCCTCCTCCTTTGGGAGAGAGAAGCAGACGGTCCAGGCAGACTCGTACTCGCATTGATTCACACACAATGGGAGATCATGAAGATGAAATTCCTGAGCTGCCTTCTTCACTTCATGAGGTTGAAGAAGAAGAGCCTACTCCTACATATGATCCTTCACCTGATATACCTACACACTCTGGGTATGATCCTTCACATGATGTACCTACACACTCTAGGTATGATCCCTCATTCTCAAGTCACCAGTATTGGATGCCGGGCGACGAGACTCATCATGAACCTACAAGCACTAGTTATGGTAGTTATGATATGTCTAGTATTCCTACACATGATTCGGTGCCGCATGTCGAGTCGGAGTTTGAACCTAACACTATGCCTGGGGGCATTCCTAGTCACTTCCATGTGGAGAGATTTGGGAACTCGAGTCACATTACACCCTGCATCCTGACGGTGGAGGTCACATCACATATTTGTCCTAGACCTAGTGCTAGTGATCCTATTCGAATACCATAGCCTAGATGTGTGACTGTAGGGAATACCACTTATGTGATTTCACATGTCCCTTCATCCTCTATTCCTAGTTCTTCGAATGTTATTCCTCCCCCACATTCAGGTGGTCCTTCGGGCCAAAATGTTGCTACGAGTCATGTCCGTACTGCTGCTACTCACGTCATTGTGTCTCAAAGTCAAGTACCTCCTGTTGTATCAGGAGGTCGTATTCCTACTTCTGGAGGTCATACTGCTATTTCCGGAACATCTATTCCTACCTATGGAGTTTCTCATGGGATATATCATGGGGCTTCTTATGGACCATATTATGGACCGCCATATGCACAAAATTATTCACCTTATGGGTACGAGTATCAACAACTCACTTACTCTCCAAATTATGGATTTGTAGCTCCACATAGTCAAGGTACACCACATTATGGTGCTTCCATGCCACCCTACACGTGTCAAACGGGAGGAGGCTACTATGGCCATGGGCATGGTGGTTATGGTCATCAACCCTATGTGAACCAAAATTATCAGGGAGCGCCTCATAGACCTGCTCAACCTAGGCTCCCTTTCCTTGCAACATTAAATCTGCCTGACTTGTTAAGACTAACGAACAATCCGGTATCTTATGACCCGACTTGGCCGGCTGTCCCTACGAAGCTTCCCTCGGATATTCCCAAGTTCGAGGGAAAACTAGGAGAAGATCTGAGTGAACATGTTACTACATTTCACCTATGGTGCTCTTCTAACTCCTTACAAGATGATTCGATCCGTTTAAGGCTATTTCAAGGCACCCTCACCGGGCCTTCCGCGAAATGGTACATTGAGCTACCTAAGGGGGCATTCACTTTGTTCGATGACCTAGCTATGAATTTTCTCAACCACTTCCAGCTACCTGTGCGTTATGACGTTGGTACTAAACTCTTGTCGACATTTCGGCAGGATAAAGCCACGCATATCTCAGACCATATCCAAGAGTGGTGTAGACAAAAGAGATTGATTAAAGCCTTCATACCAGTGGAGTTTCTCCTCGAGTGGTTCCTTAAATTGTTACTACCTTATATAGCAAAGGATGTTTCTACATCCGGAGTTCAGAATGAGGAACAAGCCATTTTTAGGGCATAGGAATTGGACTTGATTTATGCTCAGTCCGGTTTGTTATATGAGATCATTCCTAATGCTCCGTGTTCTAGTTTTGACCCTAAGGTCAAACCTGGACCACATGCCGATGGCATTGTTGGTTGTACAAGTACCAAACCTGCGGATTCGATTGTGAAAAAGGTCAGTCAATTATCTATCAACCAATATGCCTCAGGACAAGCCACGGCTTCGTCTCAACCCACCCAAACGGCGAGTGTGCTTGCGGTACAATCGTCGGACCAGAAGGGTAACCACCAACCCGGAAGGAATAAAAAGAAGGGTAAAAACAATCATAAGGGTGGGAATAAGAATGAAAATGCCAACTCTAATGACAAGAACGCCCAAAATGCTGGGGGGGACAAGCAACCTAAACGTAAGGTTAAGTTTTGTTGCAAGTTGTGTAAGGATGATCACCTCACTCACTTGTGCCATCGGATAGAAGAAGCCTCGAGATTCATAGCGCAGGGCCCAGCTGTGCTAACCAACCATTTAACCTCATAATCAAAACATGAACTCAAGGACCCATGATCAATCTGGTGGGGATCAAGATCCACCGGAGGTTTGCAATGGTCATGGTTGCATCAATATGGTGCATGCTGCTAAGGTTGTGACTCATGCAAAGGACTATGGTTCGTCACAACCAGACCTTGGAAAGGAACCTGCTCCACTTGAGAGTCCTTTACGTATTGAAAAACCTGTGGATAAACCTAAAGTTGCTCCTCGCATTCCTAAGGGAGTCCTTAAGTGTTCAGGGCACAATCCTAATGCCCGAGCCGCCCAGAACTATTTTGTTGTCAAGGGTTTGGGCCACACTCCTTGTGCGATGTCTGCACTCGAAGTACTTCAGAGTTGTCCTTCATAAAGGAAAGCTTTACTTTCTGCTCTTGGTGTTAACGATGATAATTCTTCCTCTGTCATCAAATTTGAAACCGCGGGACTCCAGCCTCGCTTGCCTTACTATGTGTCTCTCTTGATTCACGTAGAATGTCTTAACATGACCATCAAACGCACTTTGACTGACGAAGGCGCTGCTGCTTCCGTGATGTCTTTGGCATGTTGGAAGGGTTTTGGTTCCCTTGAGTTGTCTAAATCTGCTACCATGTTGACTGTGTTTGATGGTAGATCATTTCGGCCGCACGACATTCTTCCTTCTCTTAAGGTCCGTTTGGGAGGGAAGATCGTCGCTATTGAGGTCGAAGTGGTCGATGCACCCCTTGACTACAATTTGTTGTTGGGAAGGAATTGGATGTATAGTATGTAAGCCATATCTTCTTCTCTATTTTGAGTTGTATGCTTTGCGTTTACTGGGAAGATAGTTACAATTGATCAAACGTCATTCAAGAATCCGCCTGTTACCGCATCTTCAGGAGCTTCTATCCAGATTGTCCAGCACTCTCAACCGACAACTGGGAGTGTGGGTGTTGGCATGTATCCATCCCTTATGGGAAGCTTTGGTTCTCCTGCACCCGTCCTTATGATAGGGTCTAGTTCCAGTGAGGCTTCGTCATCTGTGAGATCAATGTCTTTTCACACAAACCATATGGAGGATCCTTGGATTCTTCCTACACTGAATCCTTCATGTGAGCCCATCAAAACGGACGTTCCGTTGCCTGCAACTATGATAGCATATCAAGCTAATATTGGATCTGTTGCAAATCTTAGTCCTTCCTCTTCGCAGACAGAGGAGGAGGACCCTTATGTGCTTCCTGCATGGGCAGTGCATTCTTCTCACACACATCACTGCCTTGATAGTGTTTTTCCTTCAGATGAGGCTATTATTGAGGCTATGTCTGGGGTTGAGCCAACTTGGGAAGAGTTGCATCATAGATCTTATTTTCTTCCTGATCTTGACCGTTTGGAGTGTGAATACTATAGGGAGATTCTTAGTGAGAGAATTGGTAGTCCCATGGTTCTGTTAAGCTCTCCTGGTTCGATGGCTGATGGAAACATGACAAATATATCTCCTACCATTCCTATCAATATCTCTCGCGATCCTGGTAAGATTGAGAATGTCTATATTGGGGCAGAATGTTCCCATGCTGAGATTCAAGAGTATACCGAGCTATTCAAATAATTTTGTGATGTATTTGCTTGGTCATACAAAGAAATGCCAGGTATCAACCCTCGCATTGTTGAACATGAGATTAAAACTTATCTCGATGCCAAGCCTGTTCGACAACATTTGCGTGCGGTGAATCCTAGGAAAGCACCTGCGATTAAGGCCGAGATAGAAAAGTTGTTGAATGCCAGTTTTATCTATCTCGTTCCCTTGATGGAGTGGGTTTCAAACCCTATTCCGGTTGATAAGAAGCAGGGAACGATCCGCATATGCACTAATTTCCATGACTTGAATCGTGCCTGTCTTAAAGATAATTTTCCCACACCATTTATCGATCAGATTTTGGATGAGTGTGTGGGAAGCGAGGTTTTTTTTTTTATGGACGGCTTTTTCGGATACAATCAGATACAGATTAAACCCGAGGACCAACATAAGACTACTTTCATTTGTCCTTGGGGTACCTTTGCATATCAAAAGATGCCCTTCGACCTTAAAAACACCGGAGCCACTTTTCAACAGGCTATGACCTTGATCTTCCATGATCTCAAATCAATTATTGAAGTCTTTTTGGATGACCTTGCTGCTCATTCTCGTATGAGAATGCGTCATTCCTACCATTTGAGATTAGTGTTTGAAAGGTACCACCATTATTTGGTCAGGTTAAATCCTCACAAGTGCATTTTTTGCGTGAAGACTCCGTTGCTTATGAGGGTTCATTGTCTCCAAAGAGGGTATAAGAGTCGACCCTTTAAAGGTTGAGGCAATACTTGAATTGTCTCCCCCGGAAAACATTAGATATCTTCAATGTTTGCAATGCATGGAAAACTTCTTACAGAGATTTGTCATGAATTTTTCCAATTTGACTAGAGGATTTATGCATCTTTTGAAGAAGGACACTACCTTTTGTTGGGATGAGCGAGCCCAGGAGTCCTTTGATGTGCTTAAGCAAACCTTAGCATCGACCCCGGTGATTAGTCCACCTGACTATAGCCATGACTTTCTACTTTATGTGGCCGGGTCCATACAGACAATTGGTATGGTTTTGGTTCAAGAGGATGAGGAGCTCCAGGAGCATGTCATGTATTAGCTGAGCCGAAACCTTATAGATGCGGAGATATGTTATTCCCATGTGGAGAAGCTTGCCTTAGCTACCGTTCATGCGGTTTAAAGATTGAGACACTATATTCTTCTTCGCCAAACCTTGGTAGTTGTCCATGTCAATCCATTTCAGTTTGTCCTCACTAGAAGGATGATAAGGGCAAAGTATAATAAGTGGATTGTCATCCTGCAAGAATTCGATCTCGAGCTTGTTTCGGCAAAATCAAAGAAATCGTTGATTTTTGTAGAGCTTATATTTGATTTCCCAAGTGAAGAGGAGGAGGAATCTTGTGAAGATATGTTTGTCAATGAGGACATCTTCTTCATCTCAACTTTGGATCCATGGTATGGAGACATTATCATATATTTACAAACATCAAAGGTCCCTACTCACCTTTGACGGGATGAACGACGATGGTTACGTCACGTTTCTAAGAATGACCTCATAGTGGATAACACATTGTACCGCCGTGGGGTAGATTCCATTTTACATCGTTGCTTAACTCATGAGGAAGATGAGCTTGTGCTGAATAATTGCCACAGAGGGGCGTGTGGTGGTCATTTATATGGGCTTTCTACAGCCCAAAAAATATTGAGACCGAGTTATTTCTGGCTGTTGATCTTTAAAGATTGTGTTAATGCGATCAAGAAGTGCTACCCTTGCCAGGTGTTCGCATGTAATATGCGCTCACGTCCTGCCCCGTTACATCCAATTATCACCGCCAGTCCCTTCACTAAGTGGGGGCTTGATTTCATGGATTGCAACCCAGCTTCAGCTAGGGGGCATCATCATATTATCGTGGTTGTTGACTACTTCACGAAATGGGCTGAGGCTATGCCTACAGTTAAATTCGATGGTGAGACAGCCGTACACTTCGTATTCAACCAGATTATCACTCGGTTCGGTATTCCGAAAGAGCTTGTCACTGACCATGGTAGGAACTTTCATAATCGTATGATGGAAGAGTTGGCTTCAAAGTTACTGTATAAGCAGGAGCATTCTTCTTCTTATTACCCTCAAGCAAATGGACAAGTTGAAGCAGTGAACAAATCACTCAAGTCTATTCTCCAAAGATAATCCGTATTTATGCAGGAACGCAACAGAATACACAAATAACCATAGAAACAAATATGTAGCGGAAATAACACTTCATTTCATTAATCAATAACTGAAACCTGTTTACATACAGAATGGAAATAAACTAGCCAGAGTGTTGGTAGCTTATCTCTAAGAAGAGATGTGGCGGCTACATGCCTCTGAACTCTGTGTTACAATGAGGCTCGAATGCCTATATATTATTGAGAAACAATGGAAACCCTACACATCCAAAAAACCTAACCCTAGGAGGTGAAACGCCTTAATGTGGGCCTCGTTGGGTAACTTGGTACATCAATTTCCCGGGGTCGTAACTTTAGCATACTACCTCTGTTTGACGTGCATGATATATCGTTAGAAAGATCTATTTAAGGACTACATCTAATAATGAAAATTGTTAAGGCCGAAATGGACTCATATTTTCCCGACCATTCGATGCCAAAAAAACGTCATTTAGGGCCTCAAAACGGCTTCGGAAGTTTAGGACCCGAAAACTGCCAAAAACAGTAAATTGTGGTACAATTAAGGAAACTGAAAAACTGAAAGAAACAATGGTGGGGGTCCAAGAGGACTAGGTGGGTGGCCACCAATATCCCCCTGGATCATTCCTCTCCCCTTAGGAAGCAATGGTCCCCATTGCGTTGAGTTCCTCCATGATATGAGGAAACTTATGTTGAATTTGGTCCCTGGTGAGCCACTTTCCCTGGTGAAGGAGTTGGCCTGCTTTGACAACTCGATATAGTTGGATCTTTTGCTGGCAGGTGTACTTGATCTGTGTGTCCATAATCCAATCAGCGGTGGCTTGTTCCATGCAGTTAGGGTTTAACTCTGTTGGTGTGAGTTGTTCTGCCACGTCTTATGTGTCCAGTAGAGGTGGAAAGTAGGGCCAAAGGCGGTCCACATTGAACACTGGGTGTAGACCAAGGAATGGTGGAATACTGAGCTCGAAGGAATTGTCCTCGATAGCCTTGGTGATGGTGTATGGCCCATTTTGGAGTGGGAAAAGCTTGTGGTGGGGTCTAGCGAGGCGCTCCTTCTGCAAATGTAGCCACACTTTGTCACCGACCTGGACGTTATGTTGCACCCGATGTTGATCATGTCGTTGCCTGTACTTAGCATTAGATCTGTCCAATATGTCATGAACTTGTTGGTGAATGTGCTGAATGCGCTCAATGAAGCTGTTTGCCTTGGAAACTTCAGACTGGATATGAGCTGAATTAGCCTGAGTAGCTGCAAATGGCATGGCTACGCCAATGGGACATAGTGGCTAGAATCCCAAGCCCACCTGAAAGGGGCTGTGGTTGGTTGAGCTGTGGAGGGCCCGATTATAGCTGTGTTGTACATAGGGGAGACTCTCATCCCATGTGCATGGATGCTTTGAGTTGTACATGCAAAAAATGTGTACGATCATCCTGTTGACGACCTCTGTCTGGCCATCAGTCTGGGAATGGAAAGTTGTGGAATTTGTGAGCTTGGTGTCTAGCATTGACCATAGGCTAGATAAAAATGTACTAAGGAACCTGCTGTCCCAGTCTGAGATTATAGACCGTGGGATCCCAAAGTGTAGCCACACTCGTTCAAAGAAGAGTTTAGCAGTGGCTTCTGCTGTGATATTCTTCTTGCAGGCCGCCATTATGGCCATCTTTGAGAATTTGTCAATGACCACAAACACATAGTCGTTGCCATGCTTAGTAGAAGGAAGGCCTGACATGTAATCCATGGAGATGGATTCCCAAGGTCGACTAGAGGTAGGCAACAGAGTATAGAGGCCTTGCTTCTTAATGGATGGTTTGGCAATGGCGCAGGCAGTGCAGGATTGGATATACTTCCCGACGTCCTGTTGAAGGTTCGGCCAATAGAAATACTTCTGCAGTACTGCCACTATTTTCTCGACCCCAAAATGCCCAGCAACCCAACTATAGTGCGCTTCCCAAATCATCTTGGCACGCTTGCTTGAAGGAACACAAAGGTGTCCCATGTGACACAGTAGTACATCCTGGAGGTGAAATTTTGGAACTTCGTTTCCCTCCAAGAGCGTCTGGTATGTGTGGCTGAATTCTGGATCGCTCTTGTAGAGAAGCGGCCAATCATAAGTCTCATGCCCACAAGAGTTGAGCATGGTCGTTATCGCCACGATTGGTGGTCAGCTAAGCTAGTCTGCAACATTATTAGTGCTTCCCTTCTTGTACTTGATGTTCAAATGAAACTATTGTAGATATGTGGACCACTTCTGATGGCGATCGTTCTGTAACTTCCCTTCTATCTGCATGAACTGTAGGGGTCGGTGGTCTGTGTGGATGATCGTTTCCTTCCCCAAAATGTAATGCTTCCATTGTCGGCAAGCCTGTACGATGGAATACATCTCTTTGTCATAAGTGGGATATTTGCAGACAGTGTCTCACTGTGATATGCCACTGGATGCCCTTGTTAACTAAGGACCACCCCCAATAGCATAGTCAGAGGCATCTGTCTCGATCTCAAATGGTTGTTGCAAGTCTGGTAATGTGAGCACTGGGGCACAACATAGGTGATGTTTCAATTCTGCAAACACCTTCTGTTGAGTTTCCAATCAAAAGAATTTTGCTTTCGCTCCTCCCTTGGTGAATTGACTCAAGGGCCAAGTGATATGAGAGAATCCCAACACAAACCTACGGCAGAAATTAGCAAGGCCCAGAAAGCTGCAAAGCTCTGTTAGAGTAGTTGGGGTTGGCCAATCCTGAATGAATTGGATCTTGATTGGATCCACATGTACCCCACATTCATCAATAATGTATCCCAGATACTGAACCTAGGTCATGCCAAAAGTGCACTTGTCCAAATTGGCACACAACTTGTGCTGCCGCAATGTTTGGAGGACCTGTCGGATGTGGTGGAGGTGCTCTTCCCAAGTCTGGCTGAAGATCAGGATGTCATCCATGTACACTACTACAAATGAGTTGGTGAATGGCCACACGATGTCATCCATCAGTCTCATGAAGATTGCAGGAGCATTCGTCAGCTCGAAAGGCATGACCAACCATTCGAAAAGGCCCTCCTTGGCTTTGAAGGTAGTCTTCCACACATCGGTTGGTTCAATTGGTACCTGGTGATACCTGGACTTTAAGTCGATCTTACTAAAATATTTCACCCCTTGAAGCTAGTCCAGGAGGTCAACAATCCATGGGATCGGGTACCTATTCCAGACAGTGATATTGTTCATCGCCCAATAGTCAATACAGAGTCTCCAAGTCCCATCCTTCTTCTATACCAACACAATTAGGCTCCCACAGGGCGATGAACTTGGTCGGATGTGACCCTTCTATAGCAACTCCTGAATTTGCCTCTTGATTTCATCATTCTCTAGAACAAAACGAGGATAGATCGGTCCATTGGGTAGCGATGCACCTGGAGTCAGATCGATGGGGTGCTTGACCTGACAGTGGAGAGGCACCCCGGTGGGTGAGGTGAATATGTATTGGTACTCCTCCACGACCTTGTCCATTTGTTGTTGTCGTGCGAAGGGGCCCTGTATGGAGGTTGTGGAAACGATCTTCTTCTTGCCCTGAGGGCGGATCATCAAGAAAACAAACTTCTCGATTTTGGAAATGACCTTACTGCATTGTTTTGCAATAACCAAAGAGATAGGGGCAGGGGCTAGTACCTCTAGTATTATGTACAAATTATTTCGCAACGTAATAATAACAGCATGAGGCCGGGACTCATATACAGCATGTCGCTTCCATAAGTATGGTTGACCTAATAATACATCACAAACATCAAGAGGAGCAATATCACATAATACCTCATCGGTGAAGGGCTTGATGTTGTAGGGAAGTCCACACTGTTGGTTGACGCGGAGATCTCGTCCTTGGTGAAGCCACCCGATGGTGTATGACTGCGGGTGTGCTGTGGTAGGCAAACCCAACTGCTTCATGACCTCTACTGAAATCAGGTTCTTTTGGCTCCCACTGTCGATAATGAACTGTAGCGGGGAACCCTTTACCCACATCTGGGAGTGGAAAAGATGCTCCTCCTCCTTTGAATCTTTTGGTTCTTCCTTTTGGATCTTCGTGGTGGCAATGGTGGCCTTGGGCTATGCATCGATAATCTTCTTCCCTCTATCATTCCCCTTCTCAGGTTCTGATTCAGTGTCAGAGTATGCATCTGATTCAGAAGCCTTTATCTCAGCCACTAGTGACTGCTTAGCCCAACACTCACTTGTGTTGTGAGTGGGGCTCTTATGGAACTCGCACCACTTTCCTGCTTCCTTCCTCGGCTTTGCAGTGTTGCTCTTTGCTTGCAGCTTTGGGAAGTTTTCTTGAGTCGCCATGCCTTGGTTGTGTCCTTGGTTCTGCGGTTTGGGGGCACCTTTCCCTTGCTTCTGATTCATAGATCCAAAGTCTCGCTTTTTCTGTTTGAATTTTTGCTCAATTTTGGCAGCGTACCGATATGCCGTACCAAGCGAGGAGATGTCAAGGAACTCCATTTCCTCTTGAATGTATCTGTGCAGACAACTGCAATACTTCAGCACCAAATGTTTCTCTGAATCTTTGATACCCAACTTGGTGCACAGGGTATTGAACAGATTCGTCAGCTCATGCACATCTTGATCTCTTTGTTGCCGTAGCGTAGTCCATTGGATGTACTTGTCCTCATAGCTCCCCACCGGATAATATTGTCCCTTTATGGCATCTCGAAAAGAATTGCAAGTGGGTACGGCTGAGAACAGAGAGGGTTCCTCCTCATCCTTTCTCTCACAGTAGGTTTCCCACCAGTCTTTGACATGGGGGGCGGCTTTGAGTAGAGAAAAAGTAATCTTTTCCCGGTCAGAAAAGTCATGAACTGAGAAATATCCTTCTAATAGATTCAACCATTTATCTACGGCGTCTGCATCTATTCGACCATCAAATATGGGAATGTCAAATTTTACTTGTACCTTAAAAGGGGTTGCACATCCAGAGTGGCTGCTAGATGCAGATGCGCCGCTAGTGGGAAGTCGTTGAAGGATCTAGGCGAAGTTATCCATCATCGTGTTCCTTTATTTTTCAAGGGCCTCCTCGAGCAACATTTTGATAGAATATTCTGCGTCGTCGTCTTTCTTTTCACCCCCCATGGGTGGCCGTCGAGATTTGCGAGGCTGATGTTGCAAAGGTTCAACCAGATCGAGCTCTAACTCTTTATACCCCGCCCTCGTTGGGGACATGCAAAGAAGGATCGAGAAAGAGTAGATTGCTCTGATACCACTAATCTGTATTTATGCAGAAACGCAACAGAATACACAAATAACCATATAAACAAATATGCAGCGGAAATAACACTTCATTTCATTAATCAATAACTGAAACTTGTTTACATACATAATGGAAATAAAATAGCTAGAGTTCTGGTAGCTTATCTCTGAGAAGAGATGTGGCGGCTACATGCCTCTGAACTCTGTGTTACAATGAGGCTCTAAGGCCTATATATTATTAAGAAACAATGGAAACCCCACACATCCAAAAAACCTAACCCTAGGAGGTCAAACGCCTTAATGTGGGCCTCGTTGGGTAACTTGGTACATCAATTTCCCAGGTCGTAACTTTAGCATACTATCTCCGTTTGATGCACATGATATATAGTTAGAAAGATCTATTTAAGGACTACATCCATAAATGATAAATATTAAGTTCAAAATAGACTCATATTTTCTCGACCATTCGATGCCAAAAAAACGTCGTTTAGGGCCTCAAAACGGCTCCGGAAGTTTAGGACTCAAAAACTGCCAAAAATAGTAAATTGTGCTACAATTAAGGAAACCGGAAAACTGAAAGAAACAATGGTGGGGGTCCAAGAGGAATAGGTGGGTGGCCACCAATATCCTCTTGGATCAAATGAACCGTTGCACAAAGCAAGACCAATTGGCATATTATGTTATATCCTGCTTTGTGGGCTTATAGGACTGTGGTTAAGACTGGCACCGGTTTTTCTCCATATCAGTTTGTACATGGAGTGGAGTATGTGTTGCCGATTGAGTGCAAGATCCATTCGTTGAAGCTAGCGATAGAGCTCTTACCGGACACTTCTCCATTGGAGGAACGTTTGGTCCATTTAGAGCAGCTTGATGAGTAGCATCGAGATGGTTTAGTGGTTCTAGAAGTGAATAAGCGTCGCATTAAGGTCTAGTACGATAAATCTGTCCGTCCAAGGAGGTTTAGTGAAGGAGATTTTGTCCTTTTGTGGGATCAAGCTAAATAACCGTTGGGGGCAGGCAAATTCAACCCCATGTGGCATGGTCCTTACATGGTTAAACGTGTGTTAGAGAAGAGCGCTTATGAGCTAGTAGATTACGAGGGGACGGCCTTGGTGGAGCCTAAAAATGGGATCTATCTTAAAAAGTACTATGCATGATTTTCAACCAGGGCTGACTATTGTATATTATTGTACAACATTTTTGCATAGTTAGGTCTTTCTTATGGTGATCGGGTTTTTTGATTAGCTTCCATTTCTTATGGTAGATGTCAAGGGAGTCTTCCATCTATATAGGATTTGTGGATGGTGCAAGCCGTCACACTCAACACTTAGCCTCTGCTGCTTGGGTGATTTATACTCCTCCGAGTCAGGTATCGTCTTCAGGAGGTGTATGTTTACGGCCCTCTTCAAACAATGTTGCTGAATATAGTGCCCTTATCGAGCTTCTACGGGATGCCATTTTACATGGTGTTCTATCTCTTGAGGTACGTCTTGATTCATAGTTAGTAGTGTCACAGCTTAATGGCTTGTATCATGTTAGAGATCCAACATTATTACGGAGATTCTTACGTGTGAGATTGTTAGAACGGTAATTTGAAAACATAACATACATACATGTTCCAAGAATTTATAATCAAGTTGCTGACTCATATGATAACTATGTGTTAGATTGACATTTGTTTCACCGACAATAAGCTCATCACAAACATACATTTTTACACATGTAAATAAATAAACCAATCATCATAAAAGTTTTTCATTAAAACATCCAAAATGTGGTAATACATAGTGTCATAATACAAAAATGTGGCTCTCGAGCCATCAAAATATAAATACACGGTAGTACAAAATGTATCACTCCCAGGTGTCTAATCCTGGGGAAGAGGAGGGGGGTTCTGATCATGGAATGTCACCACAGCTCTAACTAGTCGTCTAAATAACCGCACCCATGCTCGTGGCACACCCACCACCTGACGCTGCATGGCCTTAGGCAGGTCCTTGACCTGCGCCATGGCTACCTTGTGTGTCAACCTCACGAAGATGGTATGAATACTTTGGAGCATCCGCTCCGCATCCACAACCATAATGTCATCTCCTCTTCCTCTCCGTCTATGACAAGGGAATCCTTCAGGCTGCCTGGGTCCTACATCTGCATATATATGATAGGATGTCACTATGTGTTGTCACGCAAAAGCATGTCTTTTTGATTCCATATATAAAAAAAACAAAAAAATTAAATAACTCAAAATTTTTAAAAAGAGGGTTGAGATTCGTTACCAATGCCACCATATGCTGATCTTGGTGGTAATGGCATGTCGGGGTCTCCCTGGAAATCTATCCCTGCATAGGGGTAATCATTGATGGCAACTATCTGCCGTCGCCACCATGGAAAGAAATCAGCTGGATAGGGGTTGGACACCATACCTCCACCCAGTCTGAGCATCGCATCTGCCCAACGTCGTTGGGTCGGATCTCATACCCCATGAAGAGGAACGTCAACTCTAGGGCTCAATCCCGAAACATGCTCAAAGAAAAACGTGCTCAGTATGCTACTGAAACTAAAGTTTTGTGCTCTGCCCATCTTGCACTCACTGAGCTGGTGTTTCATGTTTCCCAGTAGTGCAGTGCTCCAATCGTACACAGTGGGTCTCATGCCCTTCACTACATAGAACATCAGAGGCCACGAGGCTTGGTGAAGTGAAGCTAGCCCTACTATCCTGCCCAGTGTCAATAGTATGGCCTTTAGGCCTAGCAATTGTATGGAGTTAGTTGGGATCTAACTCCCGACCTTCTCCATGTCTGGATAAAAATACACAGCTATGTACTCATCGATGGTGAGGCCACCTCTAGGCCCGCTAGATCGTAGGTTCACCACTTCCCCCCGCCGGGAAAGTCCAGTAATAAATTATATGTCCTCCATTTCTATGGTGAGGGACATCCCATCGATCTAGAAAGACTCTGAGTTAGGATCCCAGTAGTCTACTAGCATCTGCAGCAGTCTTGGTTTGGCTCTTAAGCCACCATGACACCAAAATTTGTAGAGCCCGCATGCATGAAGAGTCTGTTGTGCCATTAGATCACCACGTACTACTTCTTCTACATCCCCGTGCTCACATTCTCTCCATTCTAGAACCATCCTGCATGTTTAAATCAAGTTTGGGTTATTAGAAATCCTTAAAACACTTGACCGCGGCCGCATACGCGACTGTTTGCTAAACAACCGCGTATGTACGCGACTTTGAGGGTTTTTTCCACGTATATCCAGCCCTATACGTAGAAAAATCCTCGATTTCTGTGTGGGCCGATGTGCACACTTTAGGGTGGCCTAGAAATCCAATTTGACCATGGAAAATTGAAAATTTTACATGAAAATGAAAGAGCAGGGCATGGGAAATTACCTGGAAAAAACGGTGGCGGATTCCGTCGGCTGGATCTCTCGGAATTCACGTTTGAAGTTCTGAGCTCAATTGGGTAAAAATTTCAAATGTTATATAATGTTTTGAATTTTTTACTCTGTATAGAAAATTTTCAAAATTTTGAAAATTTTTACCCCCTTTTCTATAGTTTGGACTGTTTCTAATCCTTTTGGACCATTTTTTGACTAATATATGATGTAGGAGACCGTTTTGAGTGCCGTTTCAACCATTGTTTTAACCCGTTCGTGCCGATTTCAGGTATCATGTCTAAACTAGCATATAGGTTAGATTTGACCATCGTTTGCATTTTGCATGACCTTATGACCGTTTCATCATAACCGTAGGTATGAACCCATTCTATCTTGTCACAGAACCTTCTTGCTGTTTTCGAAGTGGCATGATTTGAATGGTAGAGCTTGACCTTACATGGGTACCCTAGTTAGCTCCTTATTTGCATTTGGTGCCCATGCCGACAATTTTATCTTTTAGAGTGTGGGAGTCTGTTGTATAGTATTGCCATGACATTTCACAAGAGCCTCATACTCCTCTTGATCTTTTGCTAGCCTATTTCCCCTGGACTCCCTTATGTCAAGTTGTAATTGCATTATCATGAGCTTTGCCTACCTTATTGAGCCTTATGTCGGCTCCCCTGAATTTGAGTATCAACCATATAGCCTGAGTTTGTCTCATGTCTAGCCATGCAGATCCATTTTATATATCCTTTGCAGCTTGATTCCCTATTTTTACCGGGAGGGGACTTTCCCCCGAGTGTCCACATGTATCCTTGCATTGAGCATAGGTATGTTCCATTGCTTGGAACTAGTTTATTTTCCCATTTGACACTCATCTCCTCCTAGTCTGTAACTTTAAAGCAGTTTTATTCTTTTTCAAGTTTTTCAAATATTTGAAAAAGTCCCCCAAAAAAAATTAAAAACCAAAAAGTTGGACAAGGAAAGATGTTATCTTTGGCAGCAATTGAGTCGTGTCGCCTTTGAACAGAGCAGTGTATATCACATCCATTGGGTGGGTTAATAGTTTGACTTTAGGAGTTGTACTCGTTTATCTGAGTTTATCTCCACCGACTGGTTAAGCTTCCAGTCCCTATGGAGCCTCTACCGATGCCTCCTATGTTGTAGAGATGTCCTAGTTTTGCATATCGAGTCTATGCTTCCTATATTCAGTCACCATTCACCGTTATGCTCTTGTTTGAAGGAATTTGAAACCTGAGTTGACCATTCCTCAGTTATCTTGACTTTGCATGTCAGCCATTCCCAATACAGTTACTTGTTCGTGCACCTTATGATCGAGTCCTTCCACATCATACAACTTTGCTGAGTACCTCGTGTTGGATGATGGGGGATGCCTTAATTCCCTACTTCCAGCGGATTTCATCCCATAGACTTCAAATCATTTATTCTGGGATTGGAATCTAGAGTCATGTTTGAGTGCCTCGAGACTTGCAGTCATTAGTGGCAGGTTCTCTCGTCATCTATAGTTTTTTGGGAATACATCAATGTCCCCTGATCGATGGATTCTCTCAAGTGTTCGACCTCAACACATTTATTCACACTTGTTAGTTTGCACTCTAGCACCTTGATTCCCATTTTCATTATCGGTGGGTGATCTTGCATATGTTAACGGTATACATCAATGACCGGTAATCAGACGATGGACTACTATGTTCGACCTCGACACCTCTATTCACATAGTAGGACATGTACTCATAGCGGTGTGTGTAGAAAACCTTCTAGATTGGTGGCATCTCATATATGCTACCTCCTTGATCATGCCAGTGTTCATGAGATTTAAGCTCTCGTGACTTGATTCCAGTATATGTCAGACATTTCCAACCATTATGGAGATCTTGATCTGTTGTATATCTTTAGTCTTCATGGAGATCATGATCCTTTGTATATCTTCATCATGGAGATTCTGATATATGTATATTGTACATGGCGATGACCACATATGTCATATTGTATCATGCCTATTCATGGCCATTGTACTCTTATGTATCTGGGACTGCTATATGTATTTGCAGTTATATGCAGAGTTGTACCATTATATAGTGATGATTGGATGGCTGGTTCTTCCACTGGGTTCTTCATCACTTCATTTATGGGATGGACTTATAATGTATTTCGGCCATCGTATGACCCCTCTGACCTCACACATTAGAGGGCATCTGTTATAGCTGATTTTACCACACATGGTGAATCACACTTTTATGGCCTTCCATGTCCCTATGCAGACTCCTTAGAACCCATGGACCATTTTTGTTCCTTTGATGTTTCCTTAATCATCCCTAAAAACATGTAAAAGTTTCCATACATGACTTTTAAACCCTTTATCGTATATATACGTGGGTTTGACCCCTAAAACCGCATACATCGGGATGTGTGCAAAAGGCCAAATTATTTTGGAGTTTTTCTTGATGTAGATCCGATTCACTTGTCTCCTGGCCTTCCATATGCCTTGAGATCACTCGGATTTGACCTTTCATTACCCCATTGAAGAGCTATATCAAGAACCGTTTGGATCCATTGAAGGCATGAGGAATTGAGAGCAAGAGAACTGTAGTCCATTGTTGCTGGAACTTGTGCTTGAGTTTGCATCCCCTTCATCCCTTGGAGCACTTTTGTGTTCTTCCCAAGCTTATCTTTTTCTTGTGAGCTTGCTATCGAGAGATGGACGATTGAAGTGGTGGAGGCCCAAGTGGGGGACTTGGTTTCTCTGATTCGTAGACGTGCCGACATAGGTTGTATTCATTGTAATCTCTTATTTTATATTAATAGAAATATCTTTTCCTGTCCAATAATGTGTGTTTGAATGAATATTTTATCCATGGATGATTTCAAATGCTTATATGTTATTGATTATATATGCTAGAGTAGAGCTAACACAATTATATATAGTATGATTGTCTTTTTTATTGAATGTTGAGGAAGCAATTTATCAATTCAAGCTAAAGTTGGAAAGCTCAACGGGGATCTACATCAACCGTCCGGAATAAGGTACGAATCGAGATCCTTTAGTGTTAGTTGTTTGGTTTCTCTTGCATATAGGAAAGGATTGATTTCTAGATTTAATTTGTTTGTTGTGGTACCCCAAGCCATAGGAATTTCTCTTCGTAAAAACCATTACCTGGTACCCAATGTAGATCTTCTTTGAACCTAGTCAACTCCTTCTGGCAGAGGGTAAAGATAGGAGAGCCATGCTTGATCTTGGGGATGGAATCCAGACACCTATTTCTTGGCCCAACAAAATAGTTTTTCCATATTACCTTACTACTCCAGGAGGGCTTTCATTCCACCAGGTTCCATAGTAACTTAGAACCCATTGCTAGGTTTTGGAACTTCAGATCTCTTATCTGGAGACCTCCTTCCAACCGAGATAGTTTTATTTTTTTCCAGCTGATGAGAGCGAATTTTTTCCCTTCGCCTTTTTGTCCTCCCTACCAAAGAAAGGATCTCGACATGTTTTCAATTTTTGCAAGGATTTTGGGAGGGGCCAACGGAATAGAACACTGGTAGAGCAGATAGTTGTTAAGAACGGATTTGATCATAACCAATTTCCCGGCTAGATTTAGCCAAATAGCTCCCCAGGCAAGAATTATTTTTTTGATTTTTTCAATCATAGGGTTCCAGTCCAAGCTCTTCGACTTGTTTCTAAAAATTGGGATCCCCAGATATTTAAAGGAGTGCCACATAGTTACTCCTTCAATCTCTAGTATCCGGGAAATTCCATACATCTCCCTTGGGTTGATATTCCAACTATAGATCAAACCTTTCCTAAGATTTAATTTGCTCCCAGAATCTCGGAAGTAGTGATCCAATTCAACTTTGAATCTTCGGGCTATGTGTTGACTAGCCCCACCAAGAAGAATAGTGTCATCTGCAAACTGTGCATGGTTGATATCTTTTGTTCCTCTGGCCATATGGATGCCAATTAGATCATGTCTCTCCTTGCTTGCTCGATCTGGAGGCTAAGAACATAGGCTTGGATTGCATAGAGCTGCGACTAGCCTTGTCTCAATCCCCGCGTGGCTTGGAAGAAACCAGCCGCTCTACCGTTGATAAGAGGGGCAATCCAAGGCGAGCTGAAGCAGGCTTTGACCCATCTGATCAATCTCGGATCGAAACCATATCAAGCCATTACATTGAGGAGAAAGGGGTGGGAAACTCTGTCAAATGCATTGGCTAGGTCAATATTCACCACCATACCTTTTTCACCTTTATCTAGGCTGGAATGAATAACCTCTTGGACGAGGATAATATTATCCCAAATTCTCTAGCCTTTATTGAAACCTCCCCGGTTCTCTGGGATGATATGAGGCAGGATTCCTGTTAACCTCCTAGCTATAATTTTGGTTATTATCTTTGTACCCAATGTTCCACAGGGAGATTGGACGAAACCTGTCAAAGGAGTTCACATCTTTCTCTTTGGGGATTAGCGCAAGAAAAGTAGAATTGGTGCTTCCACCTACTTTGTCACACCTCTAGGATTTTGTCACCATTTTGAACAAGTCCTTATGAATAATATCCCTGCAAAGTTTGATGAAGGTTGCGTTGAACCCATCTAGTCCAAGAGCCTTATCATCCTTCATTTCATCCACAAATTCCTTCAACTCTTCCATTGTGATCATTTTAGTCATCTTGTCGTTGTCCTTATTTCTCACAATTTTAGGAACTAAGTCCAAGAGCATGCTTTCAGAGATGGTGTCGGCCTCTGTTGAATAGATTGCTTTGAAATTTCAAGTGGCTTCTTCTTTAACTTATTCAAAATCATGAATCACTTGGTCCTCGGTGTGGATATCATACACAACTTTACAATTTTTCTTGATTAAGCTTGTTTATGTAAAAAAACAGTGTTACGATCCCCTGCATGGAGCAAGAGACATCTAGCTTTGAGTCTCCCCAGCTCAGCCTCCTATCTGCAAGCATCGAGGAGATCTTGTTGCAGCTTAATTTTTTTTTTTTGAACCTCCTCCGTGATCTAGATTATTTCCATATCGTTTTGATGGGCCTCAAGCCTCAACACGGCATCCCCCTTTTTTTAAGTTGGTGTTTCTAATTATTTAGCCCACTTCTTGAGCGACCTCTTAGTTCTTCGCAGCTTCTCTTCCCAAATGAAGAATGGAGAGCCCGTAACTAGTGTAGTCCATCTTTCAACAAGGATCCTCTTGAAATCGTTGTGAGAGGCCCACATAGGACTGAATCGAAAGGGGATTGGGCCGAGGTTCTGGTCCTTCTTCATCTCAAGCATGATGGGTTTATGGTCTAAGTCTCCAAACGCCAGGATTTTGGAAGAGAATTTCATTCCCAACAGGAGAAAGGTGTCTTGGATAAAAAAAATGATCCAGCCTGGAAGCTATGTGCCTAGGCCCCAATCTCATATTATTCCAAGTGTATTTCCCTTTGACTGGAATGACGTCTAATAAACCTCAATCCAGAATTAATTCATCAACATGCTCCCTTATATGATCTCTGACCACCAAGCCTCCTCTTTTTTCAGCTTGGTTTAAAGTGATATTCAGGTCTCCATCCAGGATGACATTGCCCAGCAGGTTGCTTCTTTCCTCCCGAATTAGATTCCAACAATTTTTTTTATCAACGTAAGAAGCAGGCACATATATGTTAAAGAGTCTTACCTGGGTGTTAGTTTCTTTCTGCAGCAGAGTAGTAAGAATCCAATGAGGGCTATGCTTGGTATCAACAAGGTCATATTTCTAATCATCTCAGAGTGCACCGATTCCTTCGGAGGCTCCTCTAGAGATGACAGGAGATCTACCTCCTTTCTTCCAAAAATTTGCACTCACTTGGAGAAACATATCTTTCTCCAACTTAGTCTCCTGGATTAGTAAGATGTCTGGCTAGGCTAGTCTTATCAGTTCCTTCATAGCTTCTTCTTTGACTTTGCTCCCCAGGTCTCTGTAGTTCCAAGAGAGGACCTTCATTACTTACTTTTAGTGGTTGAGGGCATCCCCTTTTGGGTATTCCCTTGTTGCCTATAATTTATGGTGTTTCGGAGAAGCCTCTCCAATGTTAATTGAGAGCCTTGCAATTTATCTTTATAAGTGGCTTGCTCTCGAACTTCCTTAGAGGATTTTATTCCTCTTTCCTTCTTCATGCTTGGGGTCACCATCTCGATTTCCCCTTCCTCTTCTTCCTCCTCCTCAGAATCAGTATCCTCCTCTGAATTTTCCTGATTTCCCCCTTCTTTTACCACCTCTGGTCCTAAATCTGACTGGACTAGATAGGCATTTTCTTTCTCAAATTGGTTTGATGACACAACTTTGTTTTTTGGGTCCTTGTACTCCCCATTGATGGATTTCTCCTTTATAACACTAGATCCACTCTGGTTCTCGATGGGATTATTTTCCGGGATGAGTTTCCTTTGATCATCCCCCCCTCCTTCTTTTCATTGAATTTCTCTATTTTTTTATTTAGTTTTGCTCCTCTTTGCTGTTTGCCATCCTTCCTCTTTTTTCTGTTGGACATCTTGCTTTTGTGGGCTGTTACGGTAGAAGTTTCTATATTCATGGCACCCTCTGGACTTGAAAGGGAGTTGTTCATAGTCCAGCTTTTGAAAGTGGTACCATCTCCCTACCGTTAGCTTGATTGCCTCCAGTAATCTGGCTTCTAGATCCACCTCCACATAGATGCGGGCACAGGCATATTAGTCTTTCGGGCTTGTCATATGAATATACCTCCCCAACTTATTTCCAATTGCTTTGAGCGAATTTGGATTCCAACAATGCATTGGGAGGTTTGGGATCCTAACCTAAACCAGGACATCCTTGGGAATATCTGCCTCGGGATTAAAGTCTGGGGTCCATCTATTTAGGTATAGGCCTTGAGGCCCCATGAAGTAGGGTCCATTTCAGAATATTAGATCTTTCTCCTCCTTATTGCCGAAGTCAAATAGGAAATATTCTCTCCCAATAGAGTAAGAAGTGACGTTTTTCGAGATCAAAGGTCTCCAGTTCCTCTGGACCTAGCTCTTAGTGGTTTTTGGAGATGTCTAGAGTCCCGTGAATTGCTTGATCTGCCAATGAGAGAGTCACACAGATTGTGTCCTCCAGTGGAAGAGCAACAACCGGGACATCCTCGATCCATTTGACAAACTTCAGTGGGGCTCCCTTAGCAGTCTTTTTGATTTGTTCGGCGACAAGATTCTCGAACACTTCTGTGAGAGGCTCAGAGGCCGGGCCACTCTCTAAAGTCGCCATGAGCCTGCTACTTCTTCTCAATCCCAGATCTGGGACCCACCAAGATCCAAAACCGAATCACATCATGCATGCAGTTGCATACACTCATCTCGAAGAAAGAGATATCAAGAAAGGTTGATCTGCTCCTGTTAGAGTGGTTCAGATCAAGCAGTCAAGCATGCAGCACAACATGAAAGGGAGGAATCATATCCAACGTAGACATCCCATGGTCAGAACTTGGTTGAGGGGATAAAGACAGGAAAACCTCCTTGGATCTGCCCCTGGAAGCAGCTCACACGTAGGTCTTGATCAGCTCTCCTTGACCCCTGGAATCATTCCCAAATCTTATGGTAGTAATCACATATCAAGTAAGTTTACAAACACTATTTTACTACTTTAGCTTGGCCATTGGTTTGTGGGTGATAGGTCTAGTTTTAACTAAGTACCTTGAAGTTTAAATAACTCCTTCCAAAAGTTGTTTGTAAAGGTAGGGTCCCTATCTAAGGCATAGGAAGTTGGCATGCCATGTAATTTAAAATTTTGATTCATGAATACTAGAGCAACTACTGATGGTGTAAAAGGGTGTGATAAGGCACAAAAGTGGTCATTTGGAAAGACAATCTATGACCACCATGAAGATATATTTATTAAAAGCTCTCAGAAGCCCCACGATAAAATCCATGGAAATATCAGTCCAAACATGTGTTAGAATTGGAAGTAACTCCAAGGCCCCTAGTGACTTTACTATTTCCCCCTTATGGAATTGGCAAGTATCATACACTACAACAAAGTTCTAGATGTCGAGTTTCATGCCTTCCCAAAAGAATGAGTGCTTAATTAGCTCATAGGTTTTATGAAGGCTTGAGTGACCTGCTACGTGTGATTATAATTTCTATAATATTCTTTGTTTTAAGATGAAATTTGGTCCCCAAAAAAGTTATATTTATAGCGCAAGGTATCTTGGTTCCATGGATACCTTATAGGAGGGTTCATATAATATTTTAATCCTTTGGATGAGTTGCATAATGGTGTCATGTGCCATCCATTTGTGACATGATTCCTTGAGTCGACCTAAAACTAGTAATGCATCACCCACCACATTATCTCTACATTGTCTCTACTGTTGAAGGCCAAAGGATGTCCTTCTCGCACCAATATGGCAGCAAGACCGTAGCTTGAGGAATCACATTCTAAGACAAAAGTCTTAATGAAGTTAAGCATTGCTAAGATTGGAGTAACACACACAAAAATTTTTAAAGTAGAGAAGGCCCACTCAAATTTGTTGCTCCATATAAATTTGCTTTTTTTTAGCAATAAGGTTAAGGGAGATGCAGTTTTTCCATAAATTTTCACAAAATTTCTATAATATTTGGTCAATTCAAGGAACCCTCACAAGCTCTTGAGGGTTTTGGGGCGTGACCAATATTGCATAGATTCCAATTTATTTGGGTCGACCCTCATGCCCTCCTAACTCACAATGTGACCCAAATACTTAACCTTAGTAACCCCAAAAGAACATTGTCATGTAGCCGACACTTTGATAGTACAATGTCATGTACCCAATGCTCTGATACCACAATCTCATGTACCCAACGTTGATACTGCCACGATGTCATGAACCCGGTGCCCATACACCTAACTCATATACGGAATAATTTAAAATTTCTCTTGATTATATCTTTCAACACAGTCATGGGTCATGTTCATCCTTTTACATTCATGCTTAAGTATAAAAATCACTGTAACAGTCATTCCGCATCTCACATATCCATTCTATAAGAAAAAAAACCTTTTCTGCATTGAACATGTCCTTTCTGACTCTGCCCTTCGCATTCCCCTTTTTGCCTTCCGCTGCGGAATCTGGGAACCATATACATAATGTGCGACGAAGTCATTTAAACACTTTCTGCCTTCCGCCCTTCCGTTGCGGAACTAGGGAATCGAAAAACCCGCGAAACAATCACTTGTCCTTCGACTTTTTGCCTTCCGCCTTTCCGCCCTTTGATGTGGACCTCAAAAATCGAAAACCTGCAAAATGATAACTTGTCTTTTGACTTTCCACCTTCCTACTTTCGCAATTTGTCCTTCTACCATGGAACTTGGGAATCGAAAAAACAAATTTTCGCCTTAACCTTTTTCCCATCTTTCGCAGGCGGATTTCGGGGTGTAGAAAACACACTTTTGCCTTGGAATTTCTGGCTCTTTTTTCGTTTCCACCTTCTGCAAGCAGATTCCAGGCTGCGGAAAGCCAACATTCTTCCTTGTTTCAAATTCTCTCCTCTGCCTCCTGCCTTCCACCTTTCGCAGGAGGATTTCGAGTGCGGAAACGCTTAAGTCAGATGCCTTCTAACTCTGTAAACAGGCTTCTAGCCTCCATGATCATAAGCAAAAATGGATTGAAACAAAGAAGGCACATATAGATGCAAATGCAGGAACATTTAACAACAGTAAAATCTACTAAAATCATTAGCAATCATTCATCATATTCAATTCATTCATAAGCAAATACATTGCATAAATAAGAATAACAAAGAATACTTATCTTGAAGATGAATTTGTCCTACAACTAGCTATGTCGCTGCAACGTTCCACCCAACCATAGGCCAGCTGTGTTTATTAATCTCTCAACACAACTGCCACCCCCGAGCTGGGCATGATTTCCACAAGGAACTAGGGAACAACAGACACACACACAGCCATATCATATGACACACAGTCAAGCCAACCTTCAGTTGGGTTTATCAGACTGTCCAGCCAAGCCAACACATAGTTGGGTTTATCAAGCTACGAGCAATAAGCCAATACAATGCTGGGTTTATTAGACTACACAGCTAAGTCAACTAAGAGTTGGGTTTATCAGACTGAACACATTCAATTCAACATTCACATTAAGGACCAGCCAAGCCAACCGATGGGTTTATCAGGCTACACAGCTAAGCCATCTCACTACTGGGTTTATCAGGCTACTTAGCTAAGCCAACATTCACAGTTGGGTTTATCAGGCTGTCTAGCCAAGGATCACATATGGCCAAATGCACAACAAGACACAGCTAAGCCAACTACCAGTTGGGTTTATCAAGCTTCTCAACATGCCAATTTTCGATTGGGTTTATCAGGTTGTCCAGCTAAGCTAATATATAATTGGGTTTATCAGACTGTCATCCAAGCCAATCTATGTTTGGTTTTATCAGGCTGCTAAGGCAGTGGAAAGGAAGAATGTCTAATCTAGTGGCTCATTCAAGAGCTAGGGACACCTCCACAAGATCTATCTGTCCTAGCATCCCCATTACCTGCACCCCAACACAAAGAAGTATCCCCTTCTCTGTTGCTCAATCCCTCGGGCTATACCTTCCCTCCCAATGCTCTTCAGGGTGTGCAATGAAGATTCACCAGCCACTCTTATATTTTTGTGAGGTTTCTCTCTGCACTAGGCTTATCAAGTCCATTCAGTGTCTCTTCCATTCCTAAGTCTTGCATACAGTTCAGACCCAACCGGGGTACACATAACAGCAAACCACAAGAATACACAACAACATAGGCTCCACTCTATAACATAGAGAAACATGGTTTCATGACACTCTATAGTTCAGAATAACACTGTAACCTATCAACCAGGGTCTCGACAAAGGAAAATACTTGCATAACAACCTGTTCCCCAACTTTGGAGAGTGAACAATGTGTAATCTACAACATCCCCATGACCAACAATGTTTATGTGAAAACAAGAATGACGGACTAGGCATGCATCCCCGCGATTACTTGCTTTAGAAGCAAGAATGTAGATTCCCAAACTGCAAGTTGCAGGTAGGCTTAGTCACGAAACCGAGTGCCATGCCTTGCTCTACCTAAGGCATTAACTGCCTCAACCGCTCTTCTGGAAGAATTGAATGATTGAGTGTAGAGGAAAAAAAGGAAACTGAGGGTTTTTGGGTTTCCCCATTGACATTGTGTGTCACCCTATGGCTCAGGAGTTTGACTAACTCCCCTCCCCATTCCTTGTGAAATCATGCCCCCATCTCTTACGTTGCAGTGCATAGCTACTTGTGGTATTTTATTAAATTGTGTATTTACATGATATCTCAAAATATGTTGTGCTTGACTAGAACTATAACCATACGTATCAACCTTGATCACCTATACACAAAACACCAAATCGATGGCAGGGCCTTGGCCTTGAGTTCCTCGCCATGATTTCTTTACAATATATACATCATGTACAATTTCAATACCATGGTGTCAAAACCGGGGTGTTACATTCCCCTCCCCCTTCATTAGCACTGTCCTCAGTGGTTTAAAAAATTGAACAAAATTGGTTGTGCCAATCACATGGCATCCTCCAACTCCCACGTAGCCTCATCAGGACCGTAGTGCTTCCACTGCACATTTACCTGTCCAATGGCTTGGTTCCAGAGCATTGTGACCTTCTTGTCGAGGATGTTAAATGGCTCGGTTTAGAACTCTCCCTCGGGTTCCATGTGGATCACATCCCAATTTATCGCATGGTTAGGATCATGTACATATTTATTAAGCAAAGAAACATGAAAAACATTATGAGCTCTAGTGCTAGTGGGAAATGCAAGTCGATATGCAACTGGCCTTATTCTTTCAAGCACTTCAAAAGGCCCACAATATCTAGGCAACAACTTGGGACAAATTCCAAGATTCAAGGAACTCTTCCTTAGCCTCACTCTGAGGTAAACATGATCCCCAACACTGAACTCTCTGTGCACTCTATGATTATCTGCATAGCTTTTCTGTCTATCTTCGGCTGCTTTCAAGTTCTTCCTGATCTTTGCAACCTCTTGCTCCATTTCCTTGAGCAATTATGGACCAAGCACAATCATGTTCACTGGATTATCCCAAGTCACTGGTGTCCTACACCTTCTTCCATACAAGGCTTCATATGGACTCATTCCCAATGATGCTTGCTGTCCATTGTTATATACAAATTCTAGCAAGTGTAAATAATCCTCCCACTTGGATGGTGTCTCCATCACATACATGCGAAGCATGTCTCCAAGCACTTGATTTACTCTCTCTGTTTTCCCATAAGTCTGAGGATGGTAGGCAATGCTAAAGTTCAACTTGGTACCCAAATCTGCAAACAGACCCTTCCAAAATTTGGAAGTGAACTTGGTATCCCTGTTAGAGATTATTGCCGTAGGAAATCCATGCAATCTGAAAGTTTCCTTCATGAAAATTTTTGCAATGGCATCAGCCTTATACGCGGACTTGACCGATATAAAACGTGATGCCTTTCTCAACTTGTCCACCACAACCATGATGGAATCATGTTGTCTCATAGTCATTGGAAATCCTGTAATAAAATCCATGGAAACAACTTCCTGTTTCCATTTTGGGACTGGCAAAGGCTACAATAAACCTGCTAGGTGTTGATGCTCAACCTTCACCTGCTAACATTTCATGCACTTAGAAATATACTTAGCAATGTCCTTTTTCATTCCTGGCCAAAAAAGATGCTTTCTGGCTGTAGAAACTGTCTTTTGATATCATGGGTGACCATAATATGGAGCTTGATGGATTTCATCCATAACAATTCTCCTCAAGTCTGCCACATTTGGAATATAAATTATGTTCTTATAGGTAAGAATTTCATCTTCGTCCAAGTTATATCCCTCATACTTATTTTCAAGGCTTTGTTGTTGCAACTTGTCCTTTATCTGCACACACACTTTAGCCTCAGCAGCATGATTAACAATCTGATGCCTCAAATATGGTTGGAAACTACTAAAATATGCCGCATGCAATTCATGCAACTTCCTACTGAGTGCATCAACCACTTTATTTTCTTTTCCTTTTATGTGCTTGATTTCAAAATCAAACTCACATAAAAACTCTAGCCATCTAGCTTGCCTAGCATTTAGAGTTGGCTGATCAAACAAGTACTTCATGCCACAATGGTTTGTCCTTAGCTCAAATTTTATGCCCATTAACTAATGCCTCCACAACTTGAGAGCATGTACTATGGCTGCAAGTTCTAAATCGTGAGTAGCATAGTTCTTCTGATCACCCTCCTTCAACTTTCTTGACTCATAACATACCACGTGGTTGTCTTGCATAAGAAATCCTCCAAGTCCCTGATTACATGGATCAGTACACACCACAAAGTCTTTTTCTGGGTCTACAATTTTCAGAATTGGTGCACTTGTAAGAATATGCTTCAACTGCTGGAATCTTTCTTCACATCTCGGTGTCCATTCAAACTTTATCCCCTTCTTTTGCAAAGAAGTGATTGAATGTGCAACCTTGGAGAATCCTTCAATGAACCTCTTGTAGTATCCTGCAAGTCCCATAAAAGATCTCACATTTGTCACATTTGTTGGGGTTGGCCAATTCATAATGGCTTCTATCTTTTCAGGGTCCACATATATTCCTTCCTCTGAGATAATGTGACCCAAATAATGAATTTTATCTTTATAGAAGTCACATTTGCTCAACTTTGCATACAACTTATGCTCCCTTAGCAATTTCAATGTCAACCTCAAATGTTCTTCATGCTCTTCCTCATTCTTAGAATAAATAAGAAGGTCATCAAGGAAAACAAGAACAAACTTATCCAAATACCCACTGAAAATACTATGCACGAGACACATAAACGTAGTTGCTGCATTTGTGAGACCAAAGGGTACCACTACAAACTCATAATGTCCATACCTTGCTCTGAAGGTTGTCTTATGAATGTCTTCATCCTTGATTGTTACCTGATGGTAACCAGACCTCAAGTCAATCTTGGAAAATACATTTGCTCCTCTCATTTTATCAAAAGGGTCATCAATTCAAGGTAAAGGGTATTTATTTTACATAATGACTTTATTCAACTGCTTGTAATCAATACACAATCTGATTGTATCATCTTTGTTTCACAAACAGAACTAGTGCTCCCTAAGGGGACACACTTGGCCTGATATACTTCTTTTCCAACAACTCTTGCAACTGCATCTTCAACTCTAGCAATTATGATGTGCTCATCCTATATGGTGTCTTGGAAACTGGTGCTACTCCAGGCACAAGGTTAATTGTAAAGTCAATGTCTCTCTTTGGAGGAAGCCCTAAAATTTCATTAGGAAAAAAATCCCTGAATTCCTGCAATACATGAAAGTCCTGCAACCTAGGAGTTTCAGTCTCTGCTGCCTCCAAAACATGGGTTGCATATAATATGCAACCTTTCCTACATAATTTCTTCAGCTGCATTGCTGAAATCTGCCTAACAGAAATCACCTTTGGAATGCCTCTTACAACCCTTGGATTCCCTCCTTCATCCATGCATTCAAATGTCTTGCTATAACAGTCAAGCTTAACTTTGTGCACTTCTAGACAGCCCATTCCAATGAGAATGTCATAGGAACCAAGTGGTAGAACATTCAAGTCTGCACAAGTTACTAACCCATCCATGACAAATGGACATTTCTCTACCACTTCACTAACTTTCCTCTTGGTTCCAGTGGCTAGTTGAACTAACCATGATTTTTATGCTTTAACTTCTTAAAGCCACAAATATCAACAATTCTAGGAGTGATATAACTGTGAGTAGATCCAGGATCAATCAAAATAGAAACATATTGCTCAACAATATTACCTTCAACTTCAACCACTATTGACTGATGCTCTACCTGACGGTCCTCTAGCACTGTATAAATTCTAGGGATGGTCCTTGCTACTTGACACACTGTTTCAACTCCTTGGACGTTGTGAGATTGCATTGCATACCCATTCTCAAGCGGACAGTTCCTTCGCATATGGTTTTCTCTGCATCTCCAACATTGGAGAGGTTCTCTGATTTCTTTTGGATCTCTTAGCCTGCCTTCCATCACTCTGGCTGGCTTAGTCACAGCTTGTGATGGCTGCCTTTTCTGATTTTGGAAGAGAGAAGGTTTGAATCCTTTCTTCCTTTGGTCAAAATTCTCATTCCTCTTGTCCTTCCATGCCTTATGGATACCTGGTTTGCCTTTGTTATGATCATAGCAATACTTGGCCTTCCTTACAGCCTCTTTTAGAGTTCTAGGTTCATCAAACTCAATTCTGTCTTTGTATGACTAAGGTAATCCACTTAGGAAACACTGGATTTTCACCTTATCATCTCTGATGTACCTGACATACCTCAACATCTCCAATAATTTGTTCGTCTTTTCTTCCATGGTCATCTGTCCCAATCTCAGCTCATGGAACTCTTTGATCTTGTCATCATAGTACCTGTCAAAGAGGTACTTCTGCTTGAAATACTTCTTAAACTGCTTCCACGTGATCTTTCTGTCATTAATATTTTTCATTTGCATGAGGTGCTCCCACCATATAGATGCTCTTCCATTCAAATTGAATATGGCTACCCTTTCCTTCATATTTCCAGAGTAGTCTTGGACTTGGAAATATTTCTTCATCCCAAGAATCCAAGCTTCAGCTTCTTGACTTGTCTTTACCTCACCATTAAAGGTAGGAGGCTTTGCCTTCTTAAATTCATCACATGAGCAGTTCTGGTAACACCTATTCCTCTTATCCCTGTGAGATGAAGAGGTTGAATCTCCAATGGATCCTTTCGAGTCAAATGATCCACTAGAAGACATTTTTCTTCTTCTAGCACCGCTCCTACTTCCTTCTGGATTTACTATCCGATGCCCAGAGTTCATCCGCCTTTGGATGTCTGTCAAACTTTGTAGCATGGATGCATTCAACTGATTCTGCTCTTCTTGAGCTTTAATCATTCTTTCATTATCTTCTCTGTAAACCCTTAGGCTTCTCATGGTGGCTGCAATATCTGGGGGAGTCTCTTGATATCTCCTCCCATTATATTCAGTTTCAGCATTCCCAACACGAATGTTTTCCCCCATAGCATATGCCGCATGCTCATAGGGATCCTGTGCATCATTCATGCTGTAGGTTCTCATGGCTAAGCCAAAAACCACTCTTCCAAGCTGCACTATGACTCTGCAAAATGTGTTAATAAACACTCTATTAGACAATCTTAGAATTCAAAAACCACTTACTGTGGCACCAATAGCTCTGAAAACTATTCACTTGGCTCATCTAGGCCCAATGTTGTAACAAATGGCTCTGATAACTATTCACTTGGCCCATCCAAGCCCAATGTTGTAACCAATAGCTACGATACCACAATTTCATGTACCCAATGCTCTGATACCACAATGTCATGTTCCCAACGCCTTGGTACCACAATGTGATGTACCCAATGTTGATACTGCCACGATGTCATGAGCTCGGTGCCCATACACCTGACTGATATGTAGAATAATTTAAAATTTATCTTTACTATCTTTTTCAATAGAGTCACAGGTCATGTTCATCCTTTTACATTCATGCTTAAGTATAAACATCACTGTAACAGTTGTTCTGCATCTCATAGATCCATTCTGTAAGCAGAAAAACCTTTTCCACACTGAACCTGTCCTTTCTGCACTCCGCCCTCCACATTCCCTTTTTCACCTTCCTCTGCGGTATCTGGGAACCAGATACGTAATGTGCGATGGATTCATTTAAACACTTTCTGCCTTTTGCCCTTCTGCCTTCTGCTGCGGAACTTAGGAATTGGAAAACCCATGAAATGATCACTTGTCTTTCGACTTTCTGCCTTCCGACTTAAGCCTTTTTGTCCTCCACTGCGGACCTCAGAAATCAGAAAACCCACGAAATGATCACTTGTGTTTCAAATTTACGCCTTCCGACTTTCGCCCTTCTTCCTTCCGCTGTGAAACTTGGGAATCGAAAAAACAAGTTTTTGCCTTAACCTTTTTCCCATTTTCCGCTCTTTTTCTAGTTCTAACTTCTACCTTCCACAGGCGGATTCTGGGGTGCAGAAAACCAACATTTTTCCTTGTTTCAACTTCTCTTCTCTGCCTCCTACCTTCCACCTTCTGCAGGAGGATTCCGGGGTGCGGAAACGCTTAATTCAAATGCCTTTTGACTCTGTAACCAGGCTTCTAGCCTCCACTATCATAAGCAAAAATGCATTGGAACATACAAGGCATATACAAATGCAAATGCAGGAACATTTAACAACAATAAACTCTACTGAAATCATTAGCAAGCATTCATCATGTTCAATTCATTCATAATAAAATACATTGCATAAATAAGAATAACATAGAATACTTATCTTGAAGATGAAGTTGTCCCACAACTATCTATGTCGTTGCAACGCTCCACCTAACCATAGGCTAGTTGTGTTCATTAATATCTCAACACAATTGCCACCCCCGAGTTGGGCATGATTTCCACTAGGAACTAGGGAACAAAAAACTCACACACAGTCAAGCCAACCTTGAGTTGGGTTTATCTAACTGTCCACCCAAGCCAACACATAGTTGGGTTTATCAGGTTGCAGGCAATAAGCCAATAGACTATTGGGTTTATCAGGATACACAGCCAAGCCAACTAACAGTTGGGTTTATCAGACTGCACACAGTGAAGCCAACATTCACATTAAGGACCAACCAAGCCAATATATGGGTTTATCAGGCTACACAACCAAGCCATCTCACTGCTGGGTTCATCAGGATACTTAGCCAAGACAACATTCACAGTTAGCTTTATCAGGTTGTCCAGCCAAGGATCACACATGGCCAAATGCACAACAAGACACAACCAATCCAACTACCAGTTGGTTTTATCAGGATACTCAGCCAAGCCAATTCCATATTGGGTTTATCAGGCTGCCCAACCAAGACAATATACAAATGGGTTTATCAGACTGTTAGCCAAGCCAATCTATGTTTGGGTTTGTCAAGATGCTAAGGCAGTGGAAACGAAGAACGACTAAGATAGTGTCTCATTCAAGAGCTAGGGACACCTCCAAAATATCTATCTAGACTGGAATCCCCATTACCTGCACCCCAACACAAGGAAGTATCCCCTTCTATGTTGCACAGTCCCTCGGGCTATACCTTCCTTTCTAGTGGTCTTCAGGGCATGCAATGAATATTCACCAACCACTATTATCTTTTTGTGAGGTTCCTATCTGCACTAGGTTTATCAAGCCCATTCAGCATCTCTTCCACTCCTAAGTCTTGCATACAGTTCAGACCCAAACCAGGGTACACATAACAACAAACCACAAGGAGACACAACAACACAGGATCCACTCTGTAACACAGAGAAATAGGGTTTCATACCACTCTGTAGTTTAGATAACACTGTAACACATCATCCAGGGTCTCGACAAATGAAAATACTCACAAAACAACTCGTTCCCCGACTCCGAAGAGTAAACAATGCATAATCAACAACATCCCCATGACCAACAACGTTTAGCTGAAAACAAGGATGATGGACTGGGCCTGCATCCCCATGATTGCTTGCGTCAGAAGCAAGAACATGGCTTCCCAAACTACAGGTTGCAGGCAGGCTTAGTCACGAAATGGACTGTCATGCATTTCTCTGCCCAAGGCATTAACTGCCTCAATCGCTCTTCTAAAAGAATTGAATGATTGAGTGCAAAGGAAAAAAAGGTAGCTAAGGGTTTATGGGTCCCCCCATTGACATCTGGTCTCACTCTATGGCTCAGGAGTTTGACTAACTTCCCTCCCTATTCCTTGTGAAATCATGCCCCCATCTCTTATGTTGCAGTGCATAACTAGCTGTGGTATTTTATTAAATTGTGTATTTACATGATATCTCAAAATATGTTGTACTTGACTTGCACTATAACCATATGTATCAACGTTGATCACCTATACACAAAACACCAAATCGATGGCAGGGCCTTGGCCTTGAGCTCCTCGCCATGATTTCTTTACAATATATACATCATGTACAATTTCAATACCATGGGGTCAAAACCAGGGTGTTACAAACGTTTGGAGTGCTTCATAAAATACCTGATGATCTTGAAGTAATTGCAAAGAATGATCAACATGCTCCAAGTGAGCTTCCCATGAGGTGTTGTAGATCAAGATATTGTCAACGAAAACTGATGCGAAATCGTGGAGGAAAGGGTGAGAAATATTGTTTATGAGGCTTTGAAATGTGTGTGGAGCATTGCAAAGACCAAAAGGAATGACTAAGTACTCATAATGACATTGATTGGTGTGGAAAACTATCTTAGGAATGTTTTGTTCTTTCATTTAGATTTGGTGCTATCCAAACCGAAGGTCAAGTTTAGTGAATGAATTCTCACCATGAAGCTCATCTAGGATATCATCAATGTCTAGAATGGGAAATTTATCCTTTATTGTTACCTTATTAAGAGCATGAAAATATAGACACATGCACCGCTTGCCTTATTGGTGATGGCCAAAGGACATCCTTCTCAAATCAATATGGCACCAAGACCACCACTTGAGGCATCACTTCTGAGACATAAGTATTAGTCAAGTCAATGATTGCTAATACTGGAGTAGTGCACATGGAAATGTTTAAGGTAAAGAATGCCTACTCAACTTTGTTGCTCCAGACAAAGATGTTCATTTTTAGCAATGATGTTAATGTTAATTTCTCAGCAAGGGAGCTACAATTTTGGCATAAATTTTCACAAATTTTGTGTAGTATCTAGTAAATTTTAGGAACCTTTGCAGCCTCTTGAGAGTTTTGGGATGTAACTAATCTTGCATAACTTCCACTTTCTGTGGGTTGTCCCTCACACCCTCCTAACGCACAACGTGTCCCAAATATTCAACCTTAGTGACTCGAAAATCACATTTGGAATGCTTCATATATAAATGATGATCAAGGATTAATTGCAAAGAATGATCAACATGCTCCAAGTGGCATTCCCATGTGGTGTTGTATATCAATATATCGTCAAAGAAAACCAACACAAAACTGTGAAGAAAAGGGAGAAAAATATTGCTCATGAGGCTCTAAAAGGTAGATGGAGCATTGCAAAGACCAAAAGTTGTGTCTAATAACTAATAATGACCTTCATGGGTGTGGAAAGCTATTTTAGGAATGCCTGCTTCTTTCATCCAGATTTGGTGGTATCCATACCAAAGGTTAAGTTTATTGAAGAACATCACATCATGAAGCTCATTGAGGATATCATCAATGATTGAAATGGGTAATTTATCCCTAAGAGACTGAATATCTAGATGCATGAGCCAAGTGCCTTATTTTTTCAAGACCATAAATACCAGTGAGGAATAAGGGGTTATACTTCAATGAATGATAAAAACATTCAATAACTCCTAAATGATCTTTTCTATTCCATTATGTTGGGGGAAATGGTGTTAGTAAGGACGCACATTAGGGGGTTAACTATTGGGAATCAATGGAATACCATGGTCGTAATCCCCCCAGGTTAGTGGACAACCCTTGGGTGTTTAAATGTTTAGAGAGAACCAATTTCAAATCAACATGAATGTCCTATGCAAGTGTGTCCATGACTTGGATGGCAGGGAAATGTGCAATAATTCCTAAGGGACCTTTCTTCAATAATTTCTCCGTTTGGTGTGAGGCAATCATTTCTAAGGAACCTGAAGTCGATGATAATTTTTGGAGAACCTGAAGTAAGCCCTTTGATATGATGGTTGTGCCCTTCTTTAGTAAGTTTTATATATAGTTCCTTGAAATCCATGGTGATTGGTCCCGAATTCCTTAGCCATTATACACCCAAAATGACATCACAACCACCCATTTTAGTACTAACTATGTGTGTTTTCAGATGGTAGTCACTCATTTGGATTTTAACATTTTCACATCAACCCCCAAATTTCATTGTCCCACCATTAGCTATCATAATTTCAAAGTTTTAGATAGGACAGGCAAATTAGTGGATTTCTTCAACCACACACATGTGAATAAAATTGTGGTTGCTACTACTATAAATTAATACAATGAATTTATGGTGCTTGATGTAGTTGAGCAACTTCAATATTTAGGGTGTTGAGAGTCCTGATAAGGCATGGACTGAGATTTGGGGTTCCTCCCTAGGATCTTGATACATGTGGTCCTATTCCATAGGTTTAGAAAGATCCTCCATTTCTATTTTCAAAGGGCCTTCATTTGTTATGTCTTCAGGGTGCTCATGGGGGGATACATGAATTTGGAATAATTTTTGTTCTTTGCATTTATGCCCTTAGAAGTATTTTTCATCACAATTATACAATAGTATGAGGTGTTGTCATTCTACCATCTAATCAACAGATAACTTTTGGATTCCCAATGGCTATGTATTGGAATCACTAGGAGTAGGAGCCATGGGAGGCATAGTGTGAGTAGGAAATGACGACATTTTGGGTTGGGAATTTAACACCATTTTAGATTCTTGATCTCTATCATAAGCTTCTAACCATGTTGTGGGGCGTTGCACAAGGACATGTGCATGGATTACCTCTTTGAGGCCACTAATGAAGCTTTCCATGAAACATGAATCAACGAGGCCCTTTGTGTCAATTTCCAATTGCTCAGATGCTATAATAGAGTCCAAAACTATGCCAATCTAGTGTAATTTGGTTATCATTCCTAGGTTGTGAGTATCTTTTTCAAAGCTAACATGAAGGATTTTCATAAATTAGCTGCAAGGAACATAAAAACAATACGTTTTTTAATACCATTGCCAATGTTTTGAATCTAAATATAAGATCTCGAGTTTTAAATTTTGGAGCTCTTCCAAAAAGACACAGAGAGAAAAATAATGGTCCATTTGGGTAACCCAATTTGAGGAACTGGGACAGTCAAATTTGTGCATGCCAACCCTTGAGAAGTTGTGCCACGAATGGTTATTTGAAAATAGTGAAGGTTGGGTTTCATGGAAAAGAGTGTGAAACCCTTGTCCTCCATTAACGAATGCTTCAGTGGTGGGATCCTCTTGTTTAGATGCTAGCCCCAAGTGTTGAGCGATAACATCAATCACTTACTGTTGGTTAGCCATATTGAAGGTGATATGGTTAATTGCCTACTTCAATTATGCCAATTCTTAATTATATTAAGGTGCATCCTTGGTGAGTTCCTCCATGTTATTCTAGTTGTGGGTGTGTGCCATGGGACCGCTTATGATCGGAAAAGGATTAACACTAGATGATCTCAAACTGACCAGAAGCTGAAGAAGATCATTTTGAGATGTATCAAAAATTATGGTAATGGTGGGTCCACCCAAAATGGTTGTGAGAGATATATACCAACACGATATACTTGATGCAAGGATTCTTTTGATATAGGTTTCCCATAAGGGTGCAAATGGATGCTAGACTTTTTCTTTTTTATCTTGAGGGGAGCATTACTTTCAACAAAATATTACAACATTGACAAAATTTCCAAATTCCTTTTGGATGTAAATATGTAGGAATTTCACTACTTGGTCCCAAAGAGTAGTGTCACAACACTGACAAAATGCCCAAATTCCCGTCAAATGAAAATATGCAAGTATTTCACTGGCTAAAAATAATGGTTGGGGTTTCTAGGGTCTTAAAGATGAGGGATTTCCAAGTTCTGTATCTCTCCAATAGACTTGCAAGGTCTAGAAATAGTACTTGGCCCAGATGTATTGTTCGTATTCCTCCATTAGGAGATGATTTTGGTCATGTAAGAGTCATTGAAAGAATCAATGTAAGCCTCTGATGTAAGTCAGATCAATAGTACCCAAGTGTCATTATAGTAAATGTTATTTTTGATGTATTGCTAGACAAGTCGACCCAATTAGTTAGACAAGTTGACCATGTTAGGTCCTATGTCAAGTCAAGTGACAAATATAAATAGGGAGGCCCTCCGCTTCATTTGTACACACTCACTCAAGCAAGTTTGTAAGAGAGAGAAGAACAAGTGCGCCATAAAGAAGAGAGAAGGAGTTGTTTGGGTTTTACACTACTATGGTTGAGTTCTATATTGATGAAGTTTTGCGGGGTTTCTCCCTTGTGGTTTCCCCGAGGAGAATCTTTGTGTTTCTATGCTTGTTTCTCTTTTAGTGATCCTACTAGTGAAAATTGTTTTAAGATGTCATCTAAGAAATTAAGAAAACTTAACATGGTATTAGAGCCACCCTGAAAAGAGACATTACGCATCTAGGGTTTGTTACTCTAAACAAATACGTCGATAAATCAACCAGAAAAGAGGGCTCACTCAACTCGCCCCAAAAGGGCGCATCTTTCTATGGAAACCGAACTAAATTCCAAGAAGTTTCGGTTTCAGACCAAACACTGTTGCTGGGAAAAACTAGGGCTTCAGTTTTCCTGATACTCCATCATCAATCTAAGAAAAATCAAGATACAGTCTAGCTCGCCCTAGGAAGGCACATCTTTTCCATCACTCAGCCCTACCAATGATCCCAACTGAAAAATTAGGGTTTTTGCATGAAACCCTAGGTCATTCAGAAGAAGGTAAGCTAGAAGCTGTATTCATCAAGTAAGCACTAGTCCTTATAATTCCATTTGAAGTTCTCATTCTGTTAAGATGACAAAGAATACCAAGCTAGATGAGAATCTTGAAGGGGCTGAAAACTTCAGAGCATGGAAGTATCAGATCATGCTCATCCTAGAAGAAAATGATCTATAAGGATTTATAAATGAGGAAGTTGTAGAACCAGAAGAAGATGAAGATAAGTCTAAATATAAGAAGGATATGATCGAGGCTAAAAGGATCATAGTTGACTCCATCAAAGATAAATTGATTCCTCAAGTATCCTCAAGGGAGACACCAAAATAAATGATTGATTCTCTATCCGATCTATTTGAAGGAAGAAACATCAATAGAAATATGACCTCGAGGAATCACCTCAAAAGTGTAAGGGCTCAAAAGTTAGAAACAATGCAACCTTATTTTACAAGAGTAGCTCAAATTACGGAGCAGCTGGAAGCTATTGGTGATATGGTTAAAGAATCGTAAGTTGTAATGACCACCTTGAATGGTCTTCCAAGAGATTGGGAATCCTTTATTTGAGGAATCTGTTTAAGAAGAAGACTAACCAAGTTTCGGTAGTTAAGGGAAGAATGCATTCAAGAAGAAGAAAGAATAGCAGCCAAAGAAGAAAAGCTAAATGAAAATGAGGATCAAGCCTTGGAAGTCTATACCAAAGGCAAGAACAAGAGAAAGAGTTATGACCATCCTCCTAGAAAGACTCAAGGGTTTAAGAAGTCCAAGAAAGACTTCTCAAATTATGAATGCTTCACTTGTCGTAAGATGTGAAACATTGCTATAAACTGTCCCATGAAGGCAGAACAAGTCAAAAAGAAGAAAATATTTGAGGCCCATGTTGCTGAAGACAATGATCAGGAAGATGAAGAGAAAGCTAAGGAGGATGAAGACTCCTATGAAGAACATGTCTTGATCTTTGCACTCACAGGTTCAGTCTCACTAGGGAATGACATCTGGCTAGTAGATAGTGGTGCCTTCAATCACATGACAAGTTAAAAGGACTCACTCTCATGTCTTGTACAAAAGGAGTCCCCACACAAAGTAATGCTTGGAGATGATTACCAATATCCCATAAAAGGAATGGGAGAAGCCTACTATAAGTTGGACTATGGAAATTCCATGAAAATGAAGGATGTCTTGTATGTCCCAGGACTAAAGAATAGCCTTCTTTCTATCTCAGCCTTAGATAAGAAAGGGTTCAGAGTTACTTTTGTGGATGGAGAAGTTCTCATGTGAACAAAAGGAAAAACCATAGATGATGTAGTAGTAATTGGAGTTGAAGAAGGAGGACTCTATAGATTAAAAGGACATGTAGATTCAACATTAATAACTAGTACCATAAGCCCATGTGAGCTATGGAACATAAGGCTTGTTCATATACACTACAAAGCATTGCCAATTGTGAACAAGGTTGTGACTAGTTTACTAGAGATTCAGATAGATCATGAGGAAGTGTGCAAAGGATGTGCACATGGAAAGAATACTAAGAACCCTTATCCAAACAGTGAAAACAAAGCAAAAGGGATCTTATATATTATCTATTCAGATATATGCAGTCCAATGCAAACTACTTCATTAAGTGGGTATGTTTACTATGCTTCCTTTATTGATGATTACTCTCACAAGACTTGGATATATTTCTTGAAAAAGAAGGATGAAGTGTTTGAAAGGTTCAAAGAGTTTAAGGCCCTGGTAGAAAACCTCTCTGAAAAGAGTATCAATATATTGATGTCAGATAAGGGAGGAGATTTCGCATCAAGTGAATTCAATGAGTACTGCAAAGAAGCCGAGATTAAGAGGGAGCTCACCATTCCCTATAATCCACAACAAAATGGCGTGGAATAAATAAAGAATAGATCTATCATGGAGGTTGTGAAAGCTATGATACATGATCAAGATCTACCTATGGGAAGAAGCAACCCGAACAACATATATGTACAAAATAGAATCTCCCACAGTGCCCTTGGGAATAAGACTCCAGAAGAGATGTTTACTGGAGAAAATCCTGAAGTAAGTCACCTAAAGATATTTGGTTGTCCAGTATACATACACATTCCCAAGGAGAAAAGGTTAAATTTAGATCCTTCAGGGAAGAAAGGATTGTTTGTAGGATATAGTGAGCAATCAAAAGCTTATCGAATCTATATCCTAGGATATCGTCAAATTGAATTAAGTAGAGATGTTACCTTTGATGAAGATACACACATAAGAAAATCAAAGAAAGACAAGGAAGATGAAGAGGAGCATGAAACTCCAAGAGCTGCAGAAGGTCCTAAACCAATTAGGAACGAAGAAGAAGATTATATGCCTGAGGATCATGATATGACAAAACCTCAAAGACCTGAAGAATTTCCCAGTGAAATGATCTCACTAAAGAGAATACCTTCTTGGGCTCATGAAGTAATCAAAGAAGCAAAAAGACATGGTGTCCCAGAAGGAACCATCTGAGAAAGAAAGAAGCCAAATCCATACCCTAGTTATTTAGCTTTGATGCGTGATCTCGTTGATAAAGAACCAACATGTTTTGAAGAAGCAACAAAGAAGAAAGAGTGGGTTAATGCAATGGTTGAGGAATACCGATCCATTATAAAGAATGATGTATGAGAAATAGTACTAAGATCAAAACACAAGTCAGTGGTATCCTCAAAATGGATCTTCAAAACTAAGCACTCAGCATATGGTAATATAGAGAAGTACAAGGCAAGATTCGTAGCTTGCGAATTCTCCCAAAAGGTAAGAATTGACTATGAGGATACCTTTGCACTAGTAGCTAGGTACACCTCAATCAGAACCATCCTTGACTTGGCATCCAATATGAAGTGAAAGTTACATCAGATGGATGTAAAGACAACCTTTCTAAATGGATTGATAGAAGAATAAGTATATATTGAACAACCGCAAGGTTTCGAGACTGATGATGAGGAAAATCATGTATGAAAACTCAAGAAGGGACTATATGGGTTAAAGCAAGCACCTAGAGCATGGTATGGAAGAATCGATGGATTCCTAATGATCTTAGGATTTACCAAAAGTAAAGTAGATTCCAACCTCTACTATAAAGTTGAGGGTGATGGAATTATGATATTACTACTACATGTAGATGATCTATTCTTGACAAGTGAAGATAATCCCATCAACGAATGCAAGAAAATCTTGCTATATAAATTGAGATGAAAGACCTTGGAATGATGCATTATTTTCTAGGTCTTGAAGTATGGTTGTATCCAGATGCGATTTTCCCAAACCAAGGAAAATATGCAGTAGAAATCCTAAAGAGATTTGGAATGATAGATTTCAAGGCTATGACTACTCCGACGACAACAAATTTGAAGCTATTGAATAATGATACTTTAGAAGCAGTAGATGCCAACTTATATAGATAGATTATTGGTTCTTTGATGTACTTAACCAATACAAGACCAGATATATGTTTTGTTGTAAACACTCTAAGTCAATATATGGGGAATCCCAAACATATTCACCTAGTTGGAGTAAAACATGTGATGAGGTATCTAAAGGGGACTTTAGATTATGGTCTCATATATGCATCAAATGTCGAGATTAGATTACATGGATTTACAGACTCATATTGGGAAGGAAGTGGCAAAGATAGAAATAGCATTTCAGGATGTTGTTTTAGTTTTGGATCAGGCATGATCTCAGGGTTCGGTAGAAAGGAGAACAGTATTGCACTTAACACGACATAAGTTGAATACATTGCAACATGTTGAGCTTGTACCGAGGTAGTATGGCTTCACAAGATGTCGACATGCTTATTTGATGCAGAGATAGATGTTACTGATATCCTTTGTGATAATCCAAGTTGTATCAAGATGAAAAAGAACTCGATATTTCATGACAAGATGAAACATATTGAAGTTAGATATCATTACACTCGGGATATGGTTCAAAAGGGAGCTGCAAAGCTCAAGTATGATCCCACAGAGGAAAAAGTGGTAGATGTGTTGACCAATCCTTTGTCTTGTGTAAAGTTTGAATACTTTTGAGACAAGCTTGGCATAGTCCGAAAGGACCTTTCTTGAGAGAGGGAGTGATGGTAGATGGTAGAAGGATGCAGTGGTGGTAGCTCAACCTAGATTAGGGTAAGTTTGGATAGGCTTATTGACACGAAAGGGTTAGTAAGTCATACGAGTCATGTTGATCCTAGGGGGATTAGTATGTCTGGCTAGACTGGTTTAACCCTAATGGGTTAGTAATCCAGAACAAGACTTGTTGGTTCCCAGGAAGATCCATCTGTCTGACTAGGCTTGTTGACTCGAAAGGGTTAGTAAGTTTGAGAAAATGCCTTGATGGACCTACCTAAGAACTCACCAAGATATTGCTCCGAGATAGTTAGAGGGAAATATGTGGTCTCAGTATTGTTATATTGATGATTGTTGAGATGATTTCTGAGATAGTTTGAGTATTCCTATACTGATGTAGCAGGTTTAGTATTGTCATACCGATGATTGTTGAGATGATTGCTGAGATAGTTTCAGTATTCCCATACTGATGTAGCAGGTTCAATATTTTCATACTGATGATTGTTATGATGACTGTTGATGAGTTTGTTTTAGTATTTCTATACTGATGATGATGATGATGTTTCAACACTATTATGTCAATGATGATTATGTTCCAACATATGTATGCTGGTGATGCAGATGATGATCTAGCATTGATTGATGATGTTGTTTTTAGCACTAACATGCTAATGATGTTGTTATTAATGTTTTAGTATTTATATATTGATGTTGCAGATGATGTTTCAGTATTTACATACTAATATTACAGTTGATGTTTCAGTATTTACGTACCGATATTGCAGATGATGTTTCAGTATCGACATACTAATGTTGGAAAAATATGATTCAATATTCACATGCTAATGTTGTAGAAGATGATCCAGTATATGCAGAAGATGATTTAGTATCCACATATTGATGTTGTAGAAGATGATTCAGTATCCATATACTGATGTGACATAAGATGATCTAGCTGAGATCGATGATGAAGATGTATGATGGTGTTCCAAAACTTCCTATGACATATAGAGAATCACCAGTCAGATGTATAGTTGTGGTAGTAGTTGCTACCTTGGTTGAATACCTTCCTAGTTAAGACGGAGTGTTAAAGTATTGCAACTTCAGAAGATATTACAGATGTATTGTTTTTATTCCTCCATTAGGAAATGAGTTAGGTCATGTAAGAGTCATTGAAAGAATCAATGTAAACCTCCGTATGTAAGTTGGGTTAATAGTACGCAAGTGTCATTATAATAAATGTTATTTTTGATGTCTTGCTAGACAAGTCAGCCTTGTTAGTTCCTAAGTCAAGTCAAGTGACAAATATAAATAGGGAGGCGCTCCCCTTCATTTGTACACACGCACTCAAGCAAGTTTGCAAGAGAGAGAAGAACAAGTGCGCCAAAAAGAAGAGAGAAGTATTTTTCTGGGTTTTACACTACTTTGGTTGAGTTCTATTCCGAGGAAGCTTTGCAGGGTTTTCTCCCTTGTGGTTTCCCCGAGGAAAATATTTGTGTTCTTTGTGTTTCTGTGCTTGTTTTTCTTTCAGTGATACTACTAGTGAAAATTGTTTTAAGATATCATCTAAGCAATTAAGAAAACTTAACATGCGCCAACTAAGGAGACTAAATCGTTCCCTTAGCCATACTACCTGAATACCCATGTATGAGAGACTAATATTCTTAAGTTTTGCACTTGGTTCCACTTTAGCAACAATATGAGCAATATTATTATCAACATTTTTTCTTAAGTTGCATAGGGAACTTTTGATATATTGAGGGGGTACGTGGAAGGGAGATTCCATATACAAGTGTTGTTTAATGCAATAATACTCAAAGGGGTACCAATAGAGGTTACAGTTGTGTCCAACAATTGTGACTAAGTACCAATTTTTTTTATGCATGTATTCTTCCCCAGCTATAGGTTTACTCGCCGAGCAATAGATCTCTATGTTGTTTAAAGACGTCAGAACATGTCTCTAGCCTAAAAAACAATCTATGGAATTTTGGGGCATGCTAGCTCAGGGAAGTGGTTTAATACCACTTGTGGTGTTCTTTAACCTTGAAACTTAAAACAACATAAGATATATAGAGATTTAAGGTGCATTAAACCATAATAATTTATAGTGCAAAATAAGAAACTTAAATAATAGAAAAGATAAATGTTGAAGAAAATAAGCCTTATATTATGAGAATCATTTTTGAAAAAAAATTCATGTGGATCTTGGGTGACCTTTCACTTGAGAAGAGCTCCAATTTAATAAATCTTGACAAAACAATCCATAGCCTATTATCTCTTTAAATAGGCTTTCAATATCCCAAAACCCTAACTACTTGACTTGGTGATCTGTAGGACCTCAACTTGAGTGCATTAAAATTTTGTTGTAAAAGAATGCGTGCAACAGGTTAATTAACGGAACAACATTAACAGAAATTAAATGCTCAGAACAGGAATGAAAAACACAACAGTGATAGACAGATACAAGGAAGAAAACATAGAATTAGAGAGTCACAAAACATAAGTTGATAACGAAGTTCACCCCCTCCACTGGGCTACGTCTCCGGGTCCCTCTCCAATGGGAACCAATCCAATTAATGGCTTTAAAAATGGTACAAATGGTTCTGGACTCTGCAAATCAATTTCAGCAGTATGGACAAAAGTCTGCAAGACCTCTTCTCTGGAATCATACAAATGGGATTTCAAGAGCAAAGAAAAGCCCAATAAAACAGAGAAGATAGTCGACTCTTTACAATCACAGCAACTGGACACTAACAGTAAAGTCTTCAAGACCTCCTCTCTGAAAGTTACAAAACTGGACTTCAACAGACAAAAGAAGCCAAGTTATAACTGAGAATAGTCGACTTCAAAAGGAACGACATATGGATAGTTTTACCGCAAAATTCTCTCTCCAAGCTTCTCATAACAGAGAAACGTTGCACTGCCCTCTCAACGAACTGAGTCTTCCCCCTGAACCATCCCTAGTTCCTCTCCTTTATATCTCATCTTCACCATTACAAAAGAGCAAAAACGTAAAAGGAAATGCGACTGTTCACCATCCTCCTACCAAATGCCAACAAGCTGTTCATCTCCTTAACTGAACCAATGAACCACAAGAAAACGTTACCAATGCGTCGGTTCCATTCCCTGAAACGTTGCATCAAGACTGTGTACCAAACTGCAAAAACCGTTTTGAAACGTCCCCGTGCGAACGCATTTTGAATCGAAAGCTTTAGTCATCTGCTCTTCCACCGTTGCGGAAGGGTGATATGCAACGGGCTCCGCTATTTTACTCCAATGATCTCTATCTCAATCGGCTGTCATTTGGTTTTCGAGTCGGAACGTATGTTACTTTGGTTTCCGCAGTTGCAGATGGCAGATGGCAAAGTCTCCCAATTTTTGCCTTAACTTTTCAAACCTCGCATCGTTGTTTGCGCTGCTCCGTAAGTCTTGGGCTTCCGCCGTTGCAGCTGCCGGAAGCGTTATCCTTCCGATCAAGATTGTGCCCGTCGTTGCAAACTACTATATCCTTTATCTATCCGCCGTTGTGGCTCCCATTCCGCTATCACTCCATTGTTTTTAAAGCTTCGACGCGTTATTATTTGCTTCCCGGTTATCCCCGCGGACAGACTAGTAGTTTGGCCGCCCGCCGTTGTGGAAAGAGATGCTCTTCCGACCTCCGATGTTGCGGAAGGAGATCTCTTCCGACCTCTGATGTTGCGGAAGGAGATCTCTTCTGACCTTCGATGTTTCTGTTTCCGCCGTCCGATTTTTCACCCGCGGCTTCTTGAACCATTGTACCATATTGGATCTTTAACGAGGAATAATCCACCGGATGAATCCTCCCCATTGGAGAGCTTTTGGACCACCAAAAGCCTGAATTATTCTGGAAGTAAGTGAGGGTAAAGTTCCCTCACTTTTCCAATCTCAATCCATCTTGCTTTGCTAGGATGCATTCCTTTCATCCCCACTCGAAGGTACTCAGCATTCCCCCTTCGTGAAGTTCTTACATTTCTATCAAGAATAACATCATCCTGCAACTCTCTCATATATTTAGGTGCCAAATCATCAACTGAAGGAATCTGTACGTTAGTTTCCTCATCCATGATTGTAGGAGGCTCATACAATTTAAGATTCTCAACATTGACAACTGAATAAATTTGCATGTATGGAGGTAAATTCAAGCGAAAAGCATTAGTACCGATCTTTTCCAAGATCTCAAAAGGACCATACCTGATAGGCTTAAGCTTTTTACCTTCACCTTTCATTCTTTCTTTGGTGATGTGTAACCAAACTCTGTCACCAACCTGAAATTGATGATCAATTCGATGCTTGTCATGCTTGGCCTTGTATTTTGCCTGGCTCTTCTCCAACTGTTCTTGAACTGCCTGTTGCACTGCTTGGATTCTTTGAATGAAATTTAAAGCTTTATCTGCATCATGATGTCCATCGACTGCATCTTTGCCAAAAGAGAAGTCCATCGGTGTTTTTCGAAAATAACCAAAACAAGTTTCAAAAGGAGATCTTTTCATGGAAGAATGAATTGCATGATTGTAAGCATGCTGTATATACTGCAACTGCTCATCCCAAAGTTTAGGATGCTTACTACAATATCCTCTGAGCAGCTGAACCACTGTTTTGTTCACTACCTCTGTTTGCCCATCGGTCTGTGGATGAAAAGCTGTACTTTTCTTCAGTTTAGTGTCCATAAGCTCCCATAAAGTCAACCAGAATTCTCCCAAGAACCGAGAATCTTGATCAGATATAATAGACATGGGTAGCCCAAAATGTACCCAAACATTTTGAAAGAATAAAAGAGCTGTTTGTTCAACAGTGATCTGCTTGTTACATGGCATTAAGATACACATTTTGCTGAACCTATCCACAACAACATATAGGTAATCATGCCCTTTTCTAGACATAGGTAGTCCTCCTACAAATTCCATATAAATTATTTCCCAAGGACGAGAAGAAACTGGAAGAGGAGTGTACAAACCCAATTTCCTATTGCTAGGCTTACTTGTTGCACACATAACACAACCTCTTATATATTTAGCTACAGTTCCTTGCATCTGAGCCCAATAACAGTGATTCTACAATACAAACACTGTTTTACTTACCCCAAAATGTCCTGCAATCAATGAACTATGTGCTTCTCGAATCATATGCACTCTTTCTTTCTCTGGAATACAAAGTTTACCGAGATTATACAAGAGTTGATTATGCACATAATAGTTCTCTTCCTGTTTACCATGTATTAGTGATGCATATACTTTCTTAAAATCTTTATCTTTTGCATACTGTTCAATATAACTTTCATGTGTTAAAGAACTGTTCTGAAGAATGATTGAAGCATTTGTAGGTGGCCTTGATAACATGTCTGCTACTTTATTATGAATTCCCTTTTTGTACTTAATTACGAGATGAAACTATTGTAAGAACCCCATCCATCTTAAATGCCTACTTTGTTGTATTTTAGTTTGAGATTGTAAATATTGAAGTGGCTGATGATCAGTATGTATGACTGTTTCTTTTCCCATGATATAATGTTTCCACTTCTTCACACTCTGTACTAAAGCATACAATTCTTTGTCATAGGTCAGATAGTTACTTACCGCAGTAGAGAATGTCTCTGAATGGTAATAGACTGGCTTCCTTCCTTGCATCAAAACTGCTCCCATGGAAAAGCCGCTGGCATCAGTTTCGATCTCAAATGGCTGCTGCAAATCTGGCAATGTCAAAACTGGTGCCGTGCTAATCTTTTCCTTCAAAGTGTCGAAGGCTCTCTGATGCTTGCCTCCCCACTGGAAAATTTCTTTAATGCTTGTCAATGCATGTAATGGAGCAGCAATGGAAGAAAACCCAGAAATGAATTTCCTCCAATACTGAACCGCACCCAGAAAACTTCTGATTTCAGTAACGGTGTTAGGCTGTGGCCAGTTTACAATGACAGCAAACTTGGCTGGGTCCACTCGTAGGTGGCCTCCACCAATAATATGGCCTAGATATACTAAAGAAGTTTTAGCAAATTCACATTTAGACATTTTTACATAAAGCTTTTCCTTTCTCAGTACATCTAAAATTTTCTTCACATGTACAACATGCTCTTCCCAAGTTTCGCTAAACACAAGGATATCATCCAAGTATACAATTACAAAATCATCAATGAATGAATGAAAGACATCATTCATGCCCCGCATGAAAGTAGCCGGTGCGTTACAGAGCCCAAAAGGCATCACAAGCCATTCATACAAACCCTATTTTGTTTTAAACGCTGTTTTCCAAGCATCATGCTCAGCAACACGGATTTGATGATACTCACTACAGAGATCCAATTTTGTAAAATAAGTTGCATGTTTCAATTGATCAAGAAAATCATCAATACAAGGAAGAGGATACCTGATTTTAATGGTGATTTTGTTAAGGGCCCTATAGTCGATACACATCCTCCACGACCCATCCTTCTTTGGAATCAAGACTATAGGAGAGCCACAAGGAGAAGTGCTGGGCTGGATGACCCCCTTCTCAATCAGCTCCTGATCCTGCTTCTTGATCTCCTCATTCTGCATTACAGACATCCGGTACATGGCTATCTTCAGGAGTGGCACATCCTGATGCAAATGTATCTCATGCTGAATCTCTCTCTTCGGTGGTAACCCCTTCGGATCTTGAAACAAATCATCATACTCAGAAATGATGTCAATCAGTTTAGATTTATGCTTAGGGTCACATTCTTCAAAAGATTTAGAGACTTCATCATTTTTCATCTTAACCATCATCAACACAAAATTCTTACTAGCATTTACCAGCCTCTTCATTTGTCCTGCGGAAACTATTGCTAGATTGGTTTTTATCTTATGTGCTCGTACAATATATTCCATACCTTCTTTAAAAAGATGATACTTATTCTGCTCTCTATAAAAGACTGCTTTCCAGTCATACAAATATGGACTCCCAAGTACAATTCCACAAATGTCAAGTGGTACTACATCCAATTCTACCTCATCCCTAAACTTTTCAGTAATTGCAAATTTTAATACACATTTCCTTGTAACTTGCAATCGTGTATCATTAATAACCCAACCTAGAGGATAGGGCTTTTCATGAGGTATAGTAACTAAATGCAATTTCTTAACCACTTCTTCTGATATCAGATTTACTTGTGAACCAATATCAAACAATGTATCAATCTTTGTGTGATTTGCAATGACATGAACATGAAACAATGCACTTCTATCTTTATCATTTTGCTTAGAATTAGATGGCAGACTTGTACTTGCACTAGAACTTGATTGTGCATCAATGGGAAGTGAGATACTTTTATCCTTACCTTGGATTCCGACAGCTGTGACCTTTGTTTCATCACCTGAGTCGAATCGCAAGTCTTGAATAACGGCTGCAGTAGCTTTGGCTTTTCCTTTATCTTTGTTTCCTCCGTACTTCTTTGGCCTTAACTCTGGATGAAGTTTCCAACACTTAGAGACATCATGTCCCTTCTGACAATGCGAACACGTAGGCTTTTCACCCTCTTTCGTAATAGTAGCCATCTTGTTTTTCCCCTTATCTTTACCTTTTGATTTACTGTCAAATTTAAATGACTTCTTCACAAAAGTATCATTAACATGTTTACCCCTGGCTTCTAAATGGGTAGCTTGAACACATATAGCATCCAAATTACTGGGATTAAACATTAACAAAGTATGCTTCAAATAAGAATGCATGCCACCAATGTACTTAAGAAGAGTTTCCTATGTATCTAATGAAACATTCAATGCAATAGCCCTCTTTCTGAATTCATGACTATAATCTTGAATGCTTTGTCCTTTAGCTTGTCTAAACATTTGCCAATTCATGGTTAATTGCTGCATGTGACCTAAAGGATAAAATTGCTTTCTTAATACTTCGATGAATTCATTCCAAATTGAAATAATTTTACCATTCTTTCGAAGATCTTGCTGAATCTTGCTCTCCCACCAAGTAAGAGCCATTCCACTCATCCTCAAAGTGGCCAATTGAATCCTGGAAGGGTCATCATTAATTCCCTGCACCCTGCAATATACTTCAAGTTGCTTGATCCAATTGTCTAATTTTTCAGCATCTACATCCCCATTATAAATAGGTAATTCAAATTTTACATCCAATTTGAAATAAGGCATATTAGGACTTGCATTATTTGAATGAGAAGAAGAAAAAGTCTGATTGGTGTCAGGAGGATCACCATCACCTCCTACTCCTTTACCCTTTTCTTCTGGCTTCACTTCTACATCTCGGGATGAAGATCCTTCTTCTTTCTTCTTCCTTTCTGCTCGCTCATCGAGTAGAATTTCCATCATGGCTTTCATGCTCATAAAAGCCTCCAGAAACTTAGTTTTAGAAATGACAGGTTTTTCCCGTTCTGTATGTCCTTCTTCTTCCCCTCGTGGAGAAGACATGGTTCTTGAGAATGTTCTCCTGGAGCCAATCTCAGGATTTCCTTCAACTAATTCTCCTTCACCAACCTTTGACCTGGACCTGGTAAGCATTCACAAACTTGCACAACAGTCAACCAACTCTGATACCAAAATATGATCCGTAGGACCTCAACTTGAGTGCATTAAAAGTTTGTTGTAAAAGAATGCATGCAACAGGTTAATTAACGGAACAACATTAACAAAAATTAAATGCTCAGAACAGGAATGAAAACCACAACAATGATAGACAGATACAAGGAAGAAAACACAGAATCAGAGAGTCACAAAATAGAAGTTGATAACGGAGTTCACCCCCTCCACTGGGCTACGTCTCCGGGTCCCTCTCTAATGGGAACCGATCCAATTAATGGCTTTAAAAATGGTGCAAATGGTTCTGGACTCTGCAAATCAATTTCAGTAGTATGGACAAAAGTCTGCAAGACCTCTTCTCTGGAATCATACAAATGGGATTTCAAGAGCAAAGAAAAGCCCAATAAAACAGAGAAGATAGTCGACTCTTTACAATCACAGCAACTGGACACTAACAGTAAAGTCTTCAATACCTCCTCTCTGAAAGTTACAAAACTGGACTTCAACAGACAAAAGAAGCCAAGTTATAACTGAGAATAGTCAGCTTCAAAAGGAACGGCATATGGATAGTTTTACTACAAAATGCTCTCTCCAAGCTTCTCATAATAGAGAAACGTTGCACTACCCTCTCAATGAACTGAGTCTTCCCCCTGAACCATCCCTGGTTCCTCTCCTTTATATCTCATCTTTGCCGTTACAAAGGAGCCAAAACGTAAAAGAAAATGCGACTATTCACCATCCTCCACCAAATGCCAACAGGTTGTTCATCTCCTTAACTAAACCAAAGAACCACAAGAAAACGTTACCAATGCGTCGGTTCCATTCCCTAAAACGTTGCATCAAGACTGTGTACCAAACTGCAAAAACCGTTTTGAAACGTCCCCGCACGAACACATTTTGAATCGGAAGCTTTAGTCATCTACTCTTCCGCCGTTGCGGAAGGGTGATATGCAACGGGCTTCGCTATTTTACTCCGATGATCTCTACTCAATCGGCTGTCATTTGGTTTTCGAGTTGGAATGTATGTTACTTTGGTTTTCGCAGTTGCGGACGGCAGATGGCAAAGTCTCCCGATTTTCGCCTTAACTTTTCAAACCTTGCATCTTTGTTTGCGTTGCTCCGTAAGTCTCGGGCTTCCGTCGTTGCGGCTACCAGAAGCGTTATCCTTCTGATCAAGATTGTGCCCGTCGTTGCAGACTGCGATATCCTTTATCTATCCGCCATTGCAGCTCCCGTTCCGTTATCGCTCCGTTGTTTTTAAAGCTTCGACGCATTATTATTTGCTTCCCAGTTATCCCTGTGGACAGACTAGTAGTTTGGCCTCCCGCCGTTGCGGAAAGAGATGCTCTTCCGACCTCCGATGTTGCGGAAGGAGATCTCTTCTGACCTCCAATGTTGCGGAAGGAGATCTCTTCCGACCTCCGATGTTTCTGTTTCCGCCGTCCGATTTTTCACCCGCGGCTTCTTTGAACCATTGTACCATATTGGATCTTTAACAAGGAATAATCCGCCGGATCACTTGGTCAATATTTAATGAGTGCCAACTACTTAGTTGGCCTTAATAAGCATGAGAGAGACACTTTTTACATTGATAGTCTACTACTAACTTCTCAACCTTATCCAAAGGTTATGGAAAAATACATAAGACTAACTACTAAAGTAAGGGAGTTAGGGAAGGACACTAACATCATTTTGATTCCTTAGATGACTTAATGGAGGTATATTCATGGTGGTTGCTACAGTATCTATCTTTTGATGTTTTGGCTATCATACATTCCCATTGGATTATTTGGACATGATATGAGGGTGTGGGGTGGTTCTTGTTTCCTAGCGTAGAGATGGATTCATAACACCATTGGGAGTTATTTTGGTTGAGTGCACTCTTAGTCTCTTCATCCTTGGAATGTTAAAGGGAACATTCTTGGCTTATAGAGGTGGTCATTCCCTCCTTCATGATGGTGGTTAGCTATTATGGACACTTTCTCCTTGGTTTTGATGATTTTATCATGGATTTACGGTCTCCTTGGTTCATGGCTTGTTGAGTTGGCATGGAGGTTGGATTGGTTGATATGTGGACATTCATTCCTTACTTCAATGAAATACTACACATGGAGGGATTTGTTTGATGGATGGATTTTTCTACATATATTTGTTGGTCTTCCTTTATGAGCGCCCACCTTTTAGAGGGTTGTTTACACGCTCGTTGAAGCCATTTTGATGGGACATTTTTCGAGGGGTGTCCTAGATTTAATATTGTTATATTTGATAAAGTGCCCATATTTGTATAATTTCAACTCTTTTAGATTTAGAATGGCTACAAGATTTTCAAAAATTGGTTATAATAGAAAATCTGATAAATATTGAGAAAGTTATAAATTCTAGAGTTAGCATTTAAAGATTCACACAATATTTTTTCCATGCATACCTTTTGGATCCTTTTAATGGGGAGCATACACCATATTAAGGAAACACTCCACCTTTTTAACTCTTCTCCTTCTAGTGCTACCTTTTGGAGAGCATTTGGAGGCTATGTTTGGGACATATATTCACATGTATCTTGGACATTGTACATGTGGCATGACCACCTCATATTATGGATATTGTTAGAGCTTATTAAGGTTTAGTGGAGGTTATTCATTGTTTACTCCACCCTTGTCTAGACTTAGGATTTTATGATTGTTTCATGGTAAACGAAGTTGAGTTCTTCTCCTATATAAGAGAGTCTCTTCCTCATTTGTACTCATGGTTAGATTTTGGACTTCTCTTTTTTTTTAAGCCTAATTGACATATTTTTATTGGAGTAAATTTTGTATTAAGGTTTCCCTTCTTGTTCATCTCTCTTGCTTTGGAGCTTCATGGTTGAAATATTATTGGGTATTTTACATTGCTAAATCATTGCTATGTATTGTTGGGACCATTGAAAGGACAATACTATCTAGTTGGAGAGAGATGTTGTAAGTAAAGTTTGATTTCATCCTTCTTTCCATTATATGGGATTTATGTGTTTCATATTTTTTGGACTTCATATTTGGTAGCCATAAAACCTTTATCTATAGTGTGCACCCAATAAATCTTGAAAATAAGTGGATACTTCATTTGACCCGTTCCCTTGTAAACCCTAATTTATATTCAATCCACCAACTATATTAGGGTTAGTGGGTGCAATTCTCTTCTCTTGGTGACCAATTTGGAAATCCTCCCTTAGATTGTAATCATTTGAATGCTTTTTCCCTTGATAGGATTGGCACTAGTCCTTGGAGTGGCCCCCCTTTAACCTCCCATCACCTTTCTATACTACCATTTTTTTAGCTAGGGAATCCTATTCAAACAACCTTGCTCTTCATTATCCTTTCCCTAGTAATTGATAGCCAACCCCCACCTTAGTTGGCCTATTTTTCCATCTCTGAGATCAAACACATGATACTTTAGAGTATGGGGGAATTTAAACCCTTCTTGACAGCTAGTTGGCTGTATGAAACATTCTTCTGCAACCCAAATCCTTCATATTTTGGGTTTCCGATTGAAAATCGGAAAGATCCCTTTTCCAATTTTCCTAGCTACAACTATTCTTCCCTTTAACCACCTTTTCCAATTTCGGAAAGTGCCTTTCAGATTTAGAAATTAGAACCCAGCTTTTTGACCTTTCTAAACAAGGTTTTTGCTTTTTTTCACTTTTCTTATTTCCGGTTTGGATTTCGGAAATCGGCTCCTCAACTTTCGACCTCCACAAGCTCGCCTTTTTTGGTTTTTGCACTTTACTTTTTCGATTTCCGAACTTCAGAATCATAAACCTTAACTTTTCCATGCCTTTCCCTTTGTGCTTCCGCTTCCCAACTTTCGACTTCCGGTTCAGAATCAAGAATATTAACTTTTCTTGCCCATCCCTTTGTGCTTCTACTTCTAGGCTTCTGACTTCTGGTTCAGATTCAGATCTTCAATGTTTTGAATCGGGATTTTTTATGTTCCCAACTTTCGAATTCCGAACTTCAGAAAGTAGAACTCAGATCTCCGACTTTCGAAGCTTTCTCTTCTCCACTTGTTTGACTTCCAATTTTCTCACTTCGAAAAGCGAAACTCGAATTTCCAACTTTCGAAGATTGCTTTTCTCCATTTGTTTGACTTTTGATTTCCACACTTTGGAAAACATAACTCGAAACTTCGCTTTAGCTTAACTTTTGAAGCTACATTTCCCACACTTCAACTCTTCCGCGCCGTCGATTCTGATCGGATTTGCTCCTGACCATCGATCTATCTTCAAAATGCAGATCTGCCTTCTCTTTGCAGAAACTTATCACAACCGTTGATCTTCTTCTAATATTATTCCTCACCGTTCGATCTTTCTCAGGGTGACTGGTTAAGGTTTTTCTTATGCATCAGCGGAATCAATTTTCTTCAATAAATCAAGCCACTCATAGGATTGAATCTCCATCGATCCTTACAGTGATCGATCTATGCAGACCCTGAATCTGCAACAACTCTGCACACACATTAGTCATTCATTAAATCTGAAGTGGATTATTCATCTAACTCTCCCCTTCGATTGAGCAGAGGCTCGATCAATCGATCTCTGTTTCCTCCCTCTCAGAACCCATGTTTCACATATAGGATTATCAACTGTTAACAAGGAATAAATCAAACATTTATTTTATGAAGTCATACATTCAAACAAAGATGAATTTAGACACATATATTTAGCCTAAATAGGCTTTTGTATTCACACGCAACAACTATACATACAAACTATCTCAAAACCTGTGTTCTGATCTCCTAAGGCCTGATATATCTTTAATTGGCCTTTCCTAAGTCTCCTACAGGACTTTCTGACCTCCCTATCTGTAATTATCTATCTTTTCTCTATCCCTTGTATCATCTTATGCCTCGTAGGCTTACATACATATACATAATTAGATTCATGAACCATTATGGTTCAGATCCACATAATCTTTTAACAAATCTTGATTACAATAAACCTTAAATCTTATCCTATGACCCGCTGCCCTAATTGAGCAATTTGGTACATGATTAATCAATTGACTCATCATCCACCTAGTGACTCTCTCAACTAACTCACCATCATCTAGAATCAAATAAAACATAGGTTATTTACAATGTGATGGTTCGAAGACCATCAATTCAAAATTGAATATCCCTTCTAGGCCTGAACCAACATTGAGCTTGAGAATTTGAATGGAGGGTAGGATGCTCCTGCATTAAACTCCCCATGAAGAAAGAAATATGACCTCCTGGTCATATCCTTGCATCTTCAGTATGCCTAGATCCAAAAATTTGTGTTGTAGCTGATCATCCATCTCATCATGTTGTTTTGCCTTTTTCATCTTCAATTCTCCTAGTTTCCAAATTTTATGGTGCAATGCTCCACTAGCCTTGCTTGTGCCATCTCCTTCTGTCATTTGTCTTCTCCTGCTGCTTTGTTTCTTTGCTCTGCTGATGAAAATATTCATTCTTTCCTCATGCCTTCTTTGAGACATCTTCACCATCAACAACCTTAATTCTTCAATCTCCATGTCCAATCTATCCTTTGGCTGGTACACCTGCATCTTCTTTTCCTGAAACTGTTGCTATCCTCTTGACTCTCTACTGCTATCCACTAAATTATAATATATATATCAGTTCTTTTATCTGTTGTCTGCTCTTTTCCATCGCTGTCATCAAACCTTAAGCAATCATCTTTATCAACCATTGGATTGATCAACCAGTCGTCTAACATTTCTAACTCTTCATCATAATTTCTGAAGTTAGAAAAATTTCCTTTGTCTTCAACATCAATTTATTCGAGGTACTGATCATCCTCTTGAGACACTATAGTCCCTTCATGTGTCATGACAAATTTCTTCCCCATTATTTTAGCAACACCACTATCCAAATATGCAAGTGTTCTCTATGGTTTATCTCTACGAGACCATGTCATTTCGTTCTTCAATTCCAGAACAATCTTCTGGATTTGGTCCATGTCAAGAGTACATGGATACTCCTCTGTTTCTTCATTTACCTTTGGGGATACCTTACAAGGTTCAACACATGTTATTCTTGTAGATATACACAATTCATTAATTTCAAAAACATTGAAATTTTTATCTCCCATTGACCCTATCTTCTACTGGTCTGAACTCTCCCAAAAGTTCACGAGACTTTTAGTTAGTCCCTCTTCTGCATCATCTTCTTCTAAGATGACTTTATTTTCTATTTCAAAATAGTGAACATATTCTTCTGTCAATGGTCCAATTCTGATTTTGTTCAAAGCATCCATCCTATGCTTCACAACCTGCATAGACACATCATTTAAGTGTGCTTCAATACCTGCAGTCATACACCAATATCCAGCTCCAAAAACACGAGATTCCTAAGGCCCTGTTGATATTTCCTTTTGCATCCTCTTTTTGTATTGGTCTGAACACAACATCCATCTGTCACCATCACCTATTTCTCCAACAGTCTGAGCTATAGGTTGCATACTATCTTCATATGGTATCCTTTCATCTTCTATTACAACAAGATCATGTTCTGTTGTCATGCTTTTGGAAAGCACATCCTCTTCTTCTTCAGACTCCATGACAGTCCAAGGTGAATCTTTAACTCTCTCCTCCATCAGAATACAATCTTGATTCTGCCTTGTAGAAATGTCTTTTCTCATTTATTTTTCTCCCTTCATTTTCAGATATTCAACTGACTGTGTTCCTCCATCAAGCAACTCACTAATGAGTTCTTTCTGTTGCAATACTTTAGACCTTTCTTCACTTGATAAAATTTCTTCATCATATATGACTTCATCAAATTTTAAGACAGTTTCAAAAGACTGTCCATCATCTACAACAAAACTTGCAATCACAAACAAATCATCGGTCTCAAAAAAATAAGACCCTTTGGTCTCATTTGACCTCACAATCATCTCCTCCATAAGTAGATCTGTATTATTTACATAATTCATGAGACTCTCAATTGGCCTCTCTTTTTCTGCTTCATCATCCTCTCCAAGAAAAGGACCCTGTTCAGGTTCACAATATGAAACCTCTATCTTAGATTTAACTTCTTTGAGTTCTTTCTTCAATCCAATAAACATCTTTTGCTGTAGCTTCACATGTAGTGAATGCCATCTTACCTCCCTTTTCATAACCCAACCATACCTCTGGTCCTCTTCTTCAACAACTTGCATATGCTTCTCAAAGCACAAAATGTCTATTGCTAACTCTAGCAATTCTCTGTTATATTCTTCTTGTCTTTCTTTCTTCTTTCTTCTGCTATGCCTTTTCTCTGAACCCCACAACGACCTTCGGTAGTCATTATCCCTATCTCCTTCTCCTCTTTTGTGAACTTCATCATGTTCACTTTTGGACTGTAACTAAGTTTTCATACTTGTTTGCTATACCTCAACAAGTTATCCCTCCTTGAGCTTGTCCTTTTGGTATCTCTGGTCCTCTCACTAGAACCCTTTGAGCATCTCCTTTTCTCTTCTTGGCTTCTGCAGGTCCACTCTAATTTTGAAAACATACACTAGTCCTCTCTTGTCCAACTTCTGTTGGATTTCCTAGGTTCTGCCACTGCTTTATTTTCCTCAAGAACTTCAATGTTATTTGCTGCTATAAATTCACATAACCAGAGTCAAAATATAAACATAAATCAGTCCATACCTTCAGATTGTTTCACTTTTACAGTTGGTTATAATATCTCCACTACTTTCTTTAAAATATATTCCTCTTCATCAAGAACATAATTGTCCTTAAGCACAACTCCCCCGATTGTTATTGCTGCAATCTGCAATCTCTCATCAATCCATAAGACTGTCAAATCCTTTCAAGGATTCTCCTCCATTCTCATGTGGCTAATCATCAACTTTAACCACACATCCTCTGTTTCCAATCAATCCTGAATGTTGTCTCACCTGACTAACCCTCTCACACAATTGTTAATCTTCGATTTTAAAATAAATATTGAAAATTAGAGATTGATTTACCTTTCACGCATAATGCTTGTTCTTCCGCTCTGATACCAAATTATGGTATCGGTGTGAGTACTCATAGAAACATACTAGATTTACGCTCTGATACCAAATGATAGCCAACCCCCACCTTAGTCGGCCTATTTTTCCATCTCTGAGATCAAACACATGATACTTCAAAGTATGGGGGACTTTAAACCCTTCTTGATAGCTAGTTGGCTGTATGAAGCATTCTTCTACAACCTAAATCCTTCATATTTTGGGTTTCCGATCGAAAATCAGAAATATCTCTTTTCCAATTTTCTGAGCTACAACTATTCCACCCTTTTACCACCTTTTCCGATTTTGGACGGTGCCTTTCCGATTTGGAAATTGGAACCCGACTTGTCGACCTTTCTAAACAAGGTTTCTTTTTTTTTCAATTTTCCGATTTTCAGTTCGGATTTCGGAAATCGACTCCTCGTCTTTTCCAGTTTTTGCACTTTACTTTTTTGATTTCCAAACGTCAGAATCAGAAACCTTAACTTTTCCTTGCCTTTCTCTTTGTGCTTTCACTTCCTGACTTCCGAATTTTGGTTTGGAATCGGGAATATTAACTTTTCCTTTCCTATCCCTTTGTGCTTTCACTTCTCGGCTTCCGACTTCCGGTTCGGAATCGAATCTTCAATGTTTTGAACCGAGATTTTCTACGTTCCCAACTTTTGACTTCCACACTTCAGAAAGTGGAACTCGGATCTCCGACTTTTGAAGCTTGCTCTTCTCCACTTATCTGACTTTCGATTTCCGCACTTCAAAAAGTAGAACTCGGATCTCCGAATTTCGAAGCTTGCTTTTCTCCACTTGTGTGACTTCCAATTTACGCACTTCAAAAAGTGAAACTCAGAACTGTACTTTAACTTAACTTTTGAAGCTACGTTTTCTGCACTTCAACTCTTCCACGCCATCGATTCTGATCGACTTTGTTCCTGACCGTTGATCTATCTTCAAAATGTGGATTTGCCTTGCCTTTGCAGAAACTTATCATGACCGTTGATCTTCTTCTAAGATCATTCCTCGACGTTTGATCTTTCTCAGGGCGACTGGTTAAGGTTTTTCTTACGCATCAGCGAAATCAATTTTTTTGAATCAATCAAGCCACACACAAGCTTGAATCTCCATCTCCATCAATCCTTAGAGTGATCGATCTATGCAGACCCTAAATCTGCAATAGGTCTACACACACATTAATCATTCATGAAATCCGAAGCGGATTATTCATCTAACTCTCCCCTTTCATTGATCAGAGGCTCGATCAATCAATCTTTGTTTCCTCCCTCTCAAAAGCCATCTTTCACATACAGGCTTATCAACTGTTAATAGAGAATAAATCAAACATTCATTTCATGAAATCATACATTCAAACATAGATGATTTTACACACATATATTTAGCCGAAATAGGCTTTTGCATTCACATGCAACAACTATACATAAAAACTGTCTCAGAACCCACGTTCTAATCTCCTAAGTCCTGATATATCTTTAATTGGCCTTTCCTCAGTATCCTACATGCCTTTTGACCTCCCTATCTGTCTATCTTTGTGTTTTCTCTATCCCCTGTCTCCTCTTATGCCTCGTAGGCTTACATATATATACATAATTGGATTCATGAACCATTCTGGTTCAGATCCACATAATATGCTAACAAATCCTGATTACAATAAGCCTTAAATCTTATCCTATGACTCGCTGCCCTAATTGAAGGATTTGGTACATGATTAATCAATTGACTCATCATCCACCTAGTGACTCTCTCAACTGACTCACCATAATCTAGAATCAAATAAAACATAGGTTATTTACAATGTGAGGGTTCGAAGACCATCAATTCAGAATTGAAGACCCTTTCTAGGCCTGATCCAACTTTGAGATTGAGAATTTGAATGGAGAGCAGGATGCTCCTGCATCAGTAATGCTATATTAGGGACACCCCCTTGAGTTGGATAAGGGATAACTAAAAGTTCCATCAAAATTTCCCCATGGATTGGATATATTTGCAACTGATTCACCAATATGTCTTATCTTTGATATGTCACCATTTATTTTATAATCCTAAACAATGCCACAAATCTAAGAGGTAACTTGGAAGGTTTTCATTGTTCTATCCTCAAATATTCTTGAGTTGCGGGCTAGACAAATGGCCTAAAAGTAAGGAAATGAATAAAAAACAAGTTATTTAGTTATTTTCTTCCAAAATATTGTTTGAGAGTCTCCTCAATGGAACCCCCATTCCTCACATGTCTAACTCCAACCCACCGACTTATGTATTTCTAGACTTGTAATGAGAAAGGGCACATAGAAAACAAATCTAGAACAATTTCATCCTAATTTTTGAATAAGTAGAAAAAACTAGGTCAATCTTTATTCTTCCTTTGTACAATATTCCAAATGGGCACCTTATCATTCAAATCTAGCCACATAAACAATTTTTTCCTCTCAGGTTCTCTTACCTTCCATACCATTTTCTACCACCACCAACCTTCCCACTTTGTAGGAGGCATTATGAATTCATAGCCAAATTTAACATAGTATGTCCCACTTGTATTATTTCTTTTCCAAATTAGTTCATTTGGTTCCTCTTTTTAGTCTTATGTGACCATACCTCAACTCCAAGGTGTAGTTATTCCAAGCTTCAACAAGTGCACCTTCTAAACCAAGTTGGATTGCATTCACCCAACCTTGTGTCCAAATATTCATTTGAACTTAATAAACTATTTGATTTAGTGTAAGATAGAATTACCACAACCCATGATGGTTTATGTGTGATGCATAAGTGACTTTCTCCCCACCAAACATGAATAGATCTATTTGTGTTTATCCATACCTAAGCCACTGAACGATCTATCATTGCATGTAAAATCTAGTTTTTTGGACCTTGAGTGATAGTGCCCCATCCACCTTCTAATTAGGGAATAAAAAACATTTGAAACCTTCCTATTATCTTCCTTCGATATCCCCCCATCACTTGCATTATTATAACTATAAGAATCTTTAAATGAGGTTCCCTCATTCACTTTTTAGGGCTTAATGGATTTAGCCTACCACCCTTAGTCTTTGTATTTTTAATAACCCACTCAACAAGTGTAGGCCAAATTTATTTGATATCCAAAATAAATATTGTATTACTATCATAATTATTAGGAGTCTTATCAAGATTGTTGTCCATATAACCTTCATCAAGGGATTCCTTCAATACACCAACACTCCACATGTTCCTTTTCAATAGGAACTAGATGAGCCTCCAATGTTTTGTTGACTTTGTTTGATTGAATTGGAAAAAGTACAGATGTGTTTTCCCCAATTGTCTTCAAAACACTATCCAAATCCACCAAAGGACCCAAAACTTCAATGTTTTGGAGTATTTCAACCTCAATATATTTTCCCTTTTGTGTATCAACCTCTAAAAGAATTGTATCTAGCTATGTAATCGCTTTAGATTTATCAAAGGCAAGGGGAGAGACTTTATTCTTCCATAATTTCCTGATAAATGGCGAGGAGAATTTTGCAGTAATGTTACCATGCATGTGGCACCTCGACTAACGAAAATGAACATTATGATAATCAAGAAATTGTGAGTGAATTTCCCCTAGATCCTCAATATCCACAATATTTGCCAATCCATACTTAATATAAATATCCACTAAAACCTTTTTGATCGTATGATTGAGACTCTTTTTGAATGATTCATCAACCCTAATAGTCTTACCCAAAAGATTACCAAGTTCTGTTAAAAGATAAACTATCTATAATTCTAATGGATAACGACGAACTTTTACCCAAATGGGTACCTTATTATCCATTTTAGTCTATGGATCATATATTGGGTGTCAAGGTTTAAGTGATAAGTAGGTTGATCCCCAAAACCAAATACCCTCTAATATTGTCTTAGCATCCTTCACATTGATAAATGAAAAGCTAATCCATCCTATTATCTAAAGATTAAAGGATGGATTGTATCAATAAGTGGGATTTTAAGTATCTCTACAACCAGTCGTTCAAGGATTCCATTGAGATATGTTTATAGAAGAAATTACATATAATGTTTTTTTTAAGATCCAAAATATGCTATACCTTAAAATACTCCCTCGTCACCATTTTCGATCATATAGCCTTTTTCCTAATAATATTTAAACACCTTCTCCATTCGTTATAGAGCCTTACCATCAGAAAGAGAATCAACGTTCAAACCCTAACTTACAAATCTTGAACCTTTCACAGGAGAATTTCCACAAACACAAGAACCTCTCTTCAAAATATTATGTGTACCCACATACTTCTATGATGTAAGGGCCAAATAAGATGATGAAGAAATTGAATATGAGGTTATTGTAAACTACTAGTAATAGGAACAACTAAAACCCTTTCAGATGATGGATGTAGTAAGTTTTGAGTTTATTCAAGAAACTTATAGCCTAATGATCTTATCCTTCTCCATCGAATGTACCAAGTAAGGAGATGATTTACCAAATTTTGAGACAATTGTGTAATGAACACCCAAAATATATTTCTCAAATGTATTCTATATGAAAGAGATCAATGATGGATGGATCTATGCCTTTTTAAATGGCCTCCACTTGGCCATATATAGTGTCAATATTGTTATTCCTTAACAAAAACACAAAATACCAGGGTATACCATGCTGTGAACCCTATGATTGTTTAAATCCCCTCCATCCTTACAAACTTATGAGTAATTTTAATAGTTTTCAAAATCACTATTGGGAATAATATCCTTGGATGTGGTGGCTTGGTTCATGGCTTGGAGTTGTGATGTTATTGTGGTATTCATTAATGGATGGCATATACTATTTACTATTTACTCATATTCTTGATTAACCACTATTAAAGGTGGCCAAGTAAAATTTTATTTGTTTTTGTGATTTTTGTGTACAAATAATATGATTTGTATTTTTTTATTTTAAAAACTATTAAAAAGTACCCATGTTAGTGCAAATTTTGTGTAGAAATAATATGATTTGTAATATATTATTTAAAAAAAATTGATTGATCTTAAGGGCTCGGTCGAGGTATATGCCAAATCGACCCTTGTAAAAACACATTCCTCTCTACCACCCTTGCCAAAATGTGCTAGTCATATTCATAGATTCACCCATATGTATCATACTAATATTCCCAATGTGAACCATGGGAAGGTGAGTGTTTCCATAATTGAGTGTTTGAAAACTCCCATTGGTGGGAAGAAGAACGAGATCTGGGTGATAAGGTCAATGAGTGAAATACGCCCAATTTTGACCCTTGGCATGTATTAAATCAGATTATGTAAAATGATGTAAATATGCTAGTATGGATTCCTAGTGTTATGCTCAAGGCCAAGGCCCCACTAGTGAATGTATAATGTAAATATTTCCATATTGGCCATGTGGTTGGCTTGTCATGATAACTCAAAATATATGTAAATAGTATGTTGAAAGATAATAAAATGGTTTAAGATGTTTGTGTGAAGAGCTCTAGAGGGGATATGATTCCATTATAGGGGAAGAGGAAAGGGGATACTATGGGAGAGTAAATCCCATTTTCCCAAGTGTCAACCTTAGCATTCATCTATCTATTTCCATGTGCCTTGAATAAGCCAATTACTTCCATTTAACTAATTAACTCCAATCATTGAATGCATATGGGAGGTTGGTGTGGAAGGTATTCTCAAGCATTTATGTAAGCATGGGATGATTATACTTCTATGACATTATAAGTGTCCTTTTCTTCTATGGACAATTCTTCAGGTTGTCTCAATTATGAATTAACTAGATTGACACTGGGAATGAAAAATTGTAGACAATAGAAGGAATAGGATGGATATAGGTGAGCATGGAGGTTGTGCATGATAGGAACAGTTGCCCATTGTTATGTGTAGCTCATTAGATTCTTGCGAAGCCATGATTTGAATCTACGAAGAATTCTCTAAAGGCATACATTAGCTTGGACTCTTATTGGACACATTGGTAAGAGCTAGAGGGGTTAGATTTCTTGAGGGAACTATAGAGCAATTAAGGGAAATGCCTTCCTTGTGTTATGTGGGGTAGTGAAAGAGAGTGCCATGGCTATGATGGCTAAATCAGATTCATGTAGTGCTTTGGATGAGGAGATTGGCTAAGCATGAGAGGAAATAGGGTTTGGATTGAGCGAGAGAACCTTGTAGATGTAATCTTCACCCTAGTGGACTAATAACCTATATTGGGAGTGGTATCCATAGCTAATACCAATGATTGGGTGGAAAATCTCTTATACACAACTATTTGCTTGGATATATTCTTATGTTAAAAGATAAGTATCCCTTGTTGTGAATGTATGTGTAATGTTTTTACAAACTTCATGTTATGAATGTATTGATATGCATGTCATGTGTATGAAGTATAATTTAATTCCACTATTTTTATGTTCGTGCACATACACATGTGTCTCTTAATTCATGTGTCCCATGGTGGCCTAAACTAGTTATGAGATTGTAATTACCCCCTTATGTTGGTGGAAGGATGGATGGGTATGACACATAATGGTATCAAATCAAATCTATAAGTTAAGTGTGGGTATTGGAGTACCCCATCACCTCAAAAGTGTTATAGGGGTGGATGGGTATATTGCATAGAGGTATTAAATCCTAAGGTTGCGACACTAGGATTGCATGGGATGGAATATATATGCACAAAAGGAATCTTTAATGGTCATGGTTGCAACACCAAGGATGTATGGCTAGAATTTGTGTTACAGGTAGAATTCAAAGTTCATGGTTTCACTGCAAAAGCTATATGGGCTGAAATTGAATTCTATAGGAAGAAACATGAGCTTACAATGGAAGTGTTGGATGAAAGGCCTCATAGAACTAAGTTTCGATTCAGTTAGATGCAAATCAATGGGGACCTTCACTGTGAACGATCTAGATTCAATTTGGGCCATTAACATGCCCAATCTTTAATTTTTCCTAGCTAAACTAGAACAAAAAACCACCTTTCCACATGCCCATCCCAAAGGCATTATAGGTCCAATGGGAGGTATAAAAAAACCACCTTCCCATCGGTCCAAAATCACCTAGCTTTGATAAGTACTATGGGGTGACATGGCAATGATTTTTGAAATAGAATTTTAGACGCATTGCAAATGGATACATGCACTATTGTTATTGGTGGTTGAGGGCTAACTTGGTCAGGCCTACCTCATGCTTCATTACATGGAAGATAAGTCCAAGTGGACATTCTATCCAAGGTGGCATGAGTGAACCCTTATAATATTCTTTATTCTTTATTCCTCACATGTGTATTTGGTGGTGGTGGTGAATTTTTCATCATGAATGAATGGATGAGATTAGTCATGTGCTCAATCATTGAGATTAGATCTTATTCCTTGGTGGGGGTGACCATTCATGTTGGGTCGATCAGTTCTCAAGGCATAAATGACTATGATTAAAAGTGAAAAGATGCATTGAGTGATCCACGCCATTCACAAGGGACCCTTTCTTGTTATTTCCCGATCAAGTACTAATACATGAATGGCTGAGATTTAAATTTGAAAGTTTCATGGTCGATCCACACCATTCGTGGGGGACCCTCCCTCACTACTTTCCAACCATGTACCAATGCGTGAATGACTCAAATTGAAATCCTACAGTTGCATGATTAAATATAAAACATTCGTGGAAGGGTCCTATTGGTTATTGTCCAGGCACGTAGTAGTGTGTGAATGATGGATATTGTAAGAGGGGAAGCAAAATGGCGAAAATTGGCCCTCTACAAGAGACCCCACTTCATTATATCTCACTGTTGGGGCCTGGAAATTCGTAGACAACAACAACAAGGGATTCTCCCCAATCAACGTTCTCGACTAGCCCGTGACTGTTTGGTGTAGGGAATCCGTCTGGTTTGCGGTCCCACTACCGTAGGTCAAGTAACAAAAATAAAAGGTTTTACCGGTTGCGGCTTGGTTCACCGTATATATTTTGTATTTGTTGTCTTTAAGTATGATATGCAAGTGCCTATCTAAGATGCAGATTGATTAAGGATGCAAGGAGTGGTCACAATGTGATGCGCAGGTTCTTACCTCTCGTCTTAGACTCTCTCGCATCTAAATCATACACAACTAGAAAATACATACTAACTAAGATGTCTATAGAGAGCAAGATATTAATTCATGAGTAATGTAATACTGTTCACATGTTAAGGTAAATCACAGATAGTTGTTCTTAGAATCAAAACACATAAACATGAATAAGATATACATGACAAGATAGCTCATCAATCATTAAACTCTCCATTACTCATAGTGGAAATTATCACAGAATAAACCAGAGAACATTCAGATAAGAACATAGGTTTCAAAAGTTAGAACGCTCTCACAGTTAATGAAACACAGTTGAAAATGAAATAGTTCCCCTTCAACATTGTTCATTTTATCACATACGAACATTCCACATAGCACATTCTCCAACAGGCAAAATTTGCAATTTTTTATTGTAAAAGGAAGTAGTTCCTCTTACAAACAATGGCTCACAAGTTTTTCCAGGGAAAAATCCCCCATTCTCTCTAACTTTCCTCTCTTTATTCAAAAACAACAAAACCCTTGGGCTTCCCCAACCGTCTGGCCTTTGGGCTCCCTCAAAACCGTTTAATCTCACAATTTTGTCTTTTCGTGAGTATTCAATGATTCATATAATGCATTACATTTTGGATTTCAGCTTATGAGTACCTCATAAAACGGGTTCATCTCGGTAACTGACGGATCCTTTCCAAGCCTGGGCTTTTGTTGCCATCGATTCTGCCTTGTCTTTTATTCGTCCTTCTTTAGATCTGTTGATTTTAGAACAAACTCTACTTATCACTTTTCAGCCAAATTTTCTCAACTTTATCCTTTAGCTATGTCTTCTCGCAGTAGTAATTTGAAGAATCTTCCGAGTCCGTCTGTAGTTAAAAAAAAATTCATCATTAATTAGGACTCCATCTTTTCAATAAACTTAAACTAGACTAACAACAAAACTGATCATCAAAATGAGGCCCTGTACTGCGCTCTCGTCATGAAAGCCTTAAAAAGAATAAAAAACCACTGCCACCCACATAGGGGTTAAAAACTCACAAGACGGCGGGAAAAACCTTATCGATGGCTTGAACCATTAAAACATTGGCCGGATAGTCTTACTTACAGCCACAACGACGGGTTTCAGACGGACAACGAGTTCCGTGGGACCATTAAGTCAATCGGAGTCAGAAGAACTAAATGCCAAAGCATTGGGTGAAAAAGTTCCTTGTCGGCGAACGGAACGACATAAACGTCAAGAGGTTAGTGCATTACGTAGCCGCAATGGCGGAAGATGAAAAGACTACGGGCCCCGTGGCCAAAAGACATATCGGCGAAAACCAGACAAAGCATCGGCGGGCAGAGCAGTTATATGGCGGGCACTTAGTTCGCTCGGGAACCGCAATGGCAGAAAACAATCAGACTACAGCCTTCGATCAAAGTCATAAACTTTTCGCTATGGCGCAGAAACATTGTGAAAAAGTTAAGTGTTCGAAAAAACTTAGGGTCGTGCAGCGGTCCAAAAAGCTTGTCTCACTTCCAAAACAGCGGCTTCATAAAGATCAAACAACCCCGACTCAAACTTCGACCAACCTCTGACAATGCAAAACAAGTCAAAACAATAACAACATGACATCGAAGAAGTCAAGACTATCCAACAGAGCACTCATCGTTCAGCTTCCGCAACGGAGGCTCCATAAGGAAATATGGCCTCCGATGCATTGTTTAAATGGCCTCCAAACAACCAAACTAAAAATGTTACTTTCGGCTAGGAAGCGATGAAGTTTGTTTCACCTCCGAAATAGTGGCAAAAATGAGAAATAGACTTCCGCAAACAAAGAAAGAAATCACAGATCAAAGGGCAATATTTCAAACCAAACTCCAAGTTCCACAACCCAAAGCAGTTTTAGACATAAGCAATTTTCCGAAAAGCATGAAGACAGTTAACCTCAAAATAGTCCAAACTTGTAGCAGAGGGAAAACAAAAACAGAATTCATGGATCCAAACGATTCTCGGCAAGATAAAAATTAAGAGGAGGGTCCAAAATTTTGAAAATTTGGGAAAACAGTTGCAGCTGCAACACTCACTCACATTCTTATGCACAAACAACCGATATTAGTCAATCCAACCTCAAACAGTCTCTCTCCTCTCTAACAGATATTACACTCATTGGAAGGAGAGAAATATTTTGGCACTATTAATTCTTACAATTCAGTTTCTTAGAGAAAAGCATTGACCAATGATCGAACATCTCACTTGGTTTTGTCGACAATGGATATTTCTTAGTTTTTTTTCTTAAGCTACTCCAACTTCCAAGTTCCCTTCTTTTGAATCTGATTATTTTTAGTTAGTTGTTCTTCTAACCTTTGAACAGGGGGGGGGGTGGGGAGTTCCTGGGCATGGTTTGTAAGCAGCCAGGAATAGTGCGAAATTGTGTAACACAAACATTGAAGACCCAAGGAATAATCATTGGATAGCTTGTTTTAGGAACACCAAAACTAGGGTTGTACCGTGCATTTCTGAGATCAAAATTGAGTATGATTATAGTAATTGGAAAGTTGATCCTTTGGGGTATGAGTATACATGATTATAATTTAAATAAGCACCTCAAATAATCCTAAAATAGTGAAATAGAAAATATATTATAGCCTTGACTTGACAGAAGTTGTCAATATGGGTAATTTCCAAAATGCTTGAGAACCAATCTTATGATTTTATGAGAATGTAATGCAGCTAGAAAATTTGTGCATTAACAATTTTGTAGACGTAATATCATATCAAGGACAGTTAGGGGTCAATATTCAAGACCGTGCATCTAGAAATCCTTGGTCTTGGTTAATCCAAGAAAGATATCACCTTGGATGATGCACACGATCCTTATGAAGCTGCAACAGATGCCATGGGAGAAAATATATATGATGAGAATGTAGAGACATAGTCTAATGGCTATAGAAACCAAGTAAGCCCTACAAATATTGCAGAGATCATGAGAAGTCTTATATTGGAGTTATAAATCTAAAGAGCAGAGAATGAGAGGCTAATTAGAGCTCAATATGAACATAACCATTTGAATGCATCCATGTAACAAAGATTGGCATACATTTAAAGGACGATTCACCATAGATATAACTCAAAGAATGAGGAAAAGGGTGGGAGTAGCTCAGGGAGGAATCCTCACAAGAGGTCCCATAACTCATGAAGGAATTCTAGAGATAGGACATATAATTTAGAACTTTTTTCTCATGAGTCGTATCCGTCTAAGGACTCAACCAACAATCCAATTTGTTCATCATGTAATAACAAGAGGAAGACAACTTTTAGACACAACTCACATGGAGAATTTTAGAAGGCGAAATCCCCTACCTTTGATGGAAAAGTGAAATATTGACAAGACTTTTAGTCTTGGATTCTTGGGATGAGGAAGTATATCCAAGTTTGGATTCTTGGGATGAGGAAGTATATCCAAGTTCATGACTACTATGGAAACATTAATGCAAGGGTTTTAAATGGTAGAGCATCAATATGGTGGGATCAACTTAGGAAAGTGAAGAGAATCATTAAAATACAGGTTTTTGGAAGTAGTTAAAGAAGTACTTCTAACAAAAGTATCTCTCTGATCGGTACTATGATGATAAGATCAAATAATCTCATTAGTTAAAGTTGGGACAAATGATCATGGATGAATATGCAAATAAATTCTTGGAGTTTCTGAGGTATCTTAAAATATTAGAAGTGATAAGGTAACAATTCAATGTTTTCTAAGTGGGCTAACTAAATCATATGAGAATTGAATTGAGTTTGATGAACCTCATTCTCTAGATTAGACAATAAGGAAGGCCAAGTATTGTTATGATCAAAACAAAGGAATGGAAGGACACGAAGAAGGAGAAGTTTGACTAAAGGAGGGAAGGATTCAAGCCTCCTCATTTTAGAAACCAGTGAAGGAATCCATCACATGGTGAGTGTTTGGGTACATAGGGTACTCCCAAAATACCGAACACCTTGAGCAACCGCTTCACACAAACAGATCACAGATCAACACACCGATGTTTGTCACGTGGTTAAAACCCTCGAGAGGGAAATAGTCCACGGCCCCAGCCAAACAACTACTTGGAACAATTTATTATGCAAAAGAAAAAAAGTTACATGAGCTTCTCATAATCTATCAACTAACCAAGGACCCTCTATGCTCTTTAAATAGAGATCATAGACCAATCGGGTGTTAAGCCATGGATCAATGGTAGGTATGATCTAAGAGAAGTTGAACCGTCGGATCACTCTATGTCTAGAACATATCGTGACCGTTGGATTAGAATATTTACAAATGCATACTAATGCATACTAAAGAAACACACTTTTACCTAACGGATATATTACACAAGTTGATCCGAACTAACTTCTAAGTGTCTAAATATCCTAACATCCCCCCTTAAGAACAACTTGGGATAGGATTGAAGGATTTACAAAAGTGACACTATTAGGAGAAGGAAGGAGGCATTAGAGCCTATCCCCCCTTAAGGACACATTCTTGAACTCCTAACTAGACCAAAGTTTAGAAAACTTCGCTTCTGTAAGAGACTTGGTGAATATGTCTGCAACTTGATCATCCGCAGGGCAATAGAGAACTTCAATAACACTATCATGAACAAAATTTCTGATGAAGTGCATGTGTGGCTCAATGTGTTTGCTACGCTGAGCTAGAACTGGATCTTTGGCAAGCTTGATGGCACTTTGATTGTCGCACCAAAGTGGAGTAGGCTGTTGTTGCTCAAATCCAAACTCTGAAAGGATCTGTCGAAGCCATAAAGCTTCTCGACTAGCATTAATTGCGGCTCGATATTCTGCTTCTGCTGAAGAAAGAGCAAGATCTTGTTGTTTCTTACAAGCCCAAGTGACAGGTCCAGATCCTAAACTAAAAACATAACCTATAGTAGACTTTCGATCGTCAGGATCGCCGGTCCAATCTGAATCAATGAAACCGACCAACAAAGGTTTCCCCCCTGTATTGTAATGAATCTCAAACTGAATTGTACCTTGAATATATTGAAGTATTCTTTTTGCTCCTTTCTAGTGAATTTCATGAGGAGTTTGTATATAACGGGCAGCACGACCAATGGCAAAGGAAAGGTCAAGACGAGAATGAGTCAAGCATAAAAGACTACCAACAAGCTGATGATACAAGGTGGCATCTACTTCAGGGAAAGTACAAGTGGTAGAAAGTTTGACTCCAAACTGGAAGGGAAAAGGGCCTGGTTTACAATCTTCCATGTGGAAGCAATGAAGAAGGTCACAAGCATACTTAGACTGGGAAAGAAAGATTCCTTCTTTGGTTTGCAAGACTTGGAGACCAAGAAAATAATGCAAATGTCCTAAGTCTGACATTTCAAAATTTTGCTTAAGACTGGATTTCACATGGGTTATAAGTTTAGGGTCGCTACAAGTAAGGATAAGATCATCAACATAAAGAACAAGTATGATGAGATGGTTTCCTACTTTCTTGGTATAGACATTGGGGTCAGAATGGCATCTAGAAAAAATAGTGTTAAGGAGAAAGCTATCCATTTTGGCATACCAAGCTTTAGGAGCTTGCTTAAGGCCATATAAGGATTTCTTAAGGAGACAAACAAGGCTAGAGTTATTCTGAACATATCCAGAAGGTTGTTCCATGTAAATTTCCTCATGTAAATCACCATGTAAGAAGGCAGACTTGACATCCATTTGATGGAATTCCCAGTTATGTAAGGATGCAAGGGAAAGAACAAGGCGGATGGAGTTCATTTTTGCTACATGGGCAAAGGTTTCATTGTAGTCAATCCCTTCAACTTGGGAAAAACCTTTGGCAACTAACCTTGACTTAAGTCTTTCAATACTTCCATTTGATGCATACTTAGTTCTATAGACTCATTTACATCTGACAAGTTTTCTTCCTTTTGGAAGAGGAACAAGATTCCAAGTGTCGTTCACCATTAAGGAACGATATTCTTCATCCATAGCTGCATCCCAATATGGATTTCCTGAAGCTTCTGCAAAAGTTTCTGGATCATGATTCTCGAAAACTTGAGCCAAAAGAGAAGAGGCTCGTTGAAACTGAGAACGTGTTCGACGTTGATATCTAGGATCACTGGCAAGATCACCAGTTGCTTCACATGTTGAACGGACCCATCGAGGAAGTATTGGTGTTGGTGTAATTGGAGGAACATGAGCAGGCGGAGGTGGATTTTCATCCTCACTGTCATCATCAGAAACTGGAGTTGGAAACCTGTCAAGGAAGTTGGAAGAAGAAGAATAAGGCAAATCGTTGAATCAGGCTCTCAGGCCAAAGATGGCACACCCACCAAGTTAGGCTCGCAAGCCAAGAGATTTTCATCAAATTTAACATCTCTTATAATGATTATATCATGTGAATTGGGCTAAAGAAGTCTATAACCTTTTACATCTTCAGAATATCCAACAAATATGCACTTTTCACTTTTAGGCTACAATGCTTTCCGTTTTTTATCCGAAATGTGAGCCCATGCTTCACAACCAAACACACAAAAGTGACTTATATCTGGTTTAATTTTACTCCATGCTTCTTCCGATGTTATACCTTGTAAAAATTTAGTGGGTGTGCGATTAACTATGTAATTTGCACAATTTATGGCCTCAGCCCAATATTGAAGACTTAGTCCCTTAGATTGGATCATACAATTAGCCATTTATTTTAAAGTGCGGTTCTTTCGTTCAGCTACACCATTTTGTTGAGGTGTATATGGAACAGTGTGTTGTTGTTGGATTCCGTGTTCAGTGCAGAAAGTAGTGAACTTGTTGTTAACATATTCTCCTCCATTGTCAGATCTTAACTTAATAATTTGATGACCAGATTGTTTTTCAACAAGAGCCTTGTAGGCCAAGAACATGTTAAATACTTCTCTCTTAAGTTTTAGGAAGTAAACCCAAGTGCGTCTGGAGTAGTCATCAATGAAAGTTAAGAAATATTTGAAACCAGAAAAGGAAGCAGATAGAAGAGGACCACACAAGTTACTATGCACAAGCTCCAAAGGAACTGAGGCGTGCCAAGATGCACGTTTGTCAAAACTATCATGATGATGTTTTCTCAGCACACAACCGAAACAAACACCATCTTTGCAAGATACCATTGGAAGACCAGTCACCATATTGTCTTTACATAGTTGTTGCAATGAGCGATAATTTAAGTGACCAAATCGCTCATGCCAAAGTTTGCTCAAGTTATCGCTATGAGCAACAAAAACCGAAGGAAAAGGTGATGACCCAAAATTGTTAAATTTATACAACCTGATAATATCATCAACAGTTCTAGTCGCAAGGAAATTTTGAGGATTTTTAAAATCCTTGATTACAACTTGGTGAGGTGTAAAAGTCACAGTTTTACCTTCACCTGAATGAGTAATTTGATAGACTGATAAGAAATTGCAGGAAATTTTTGGAACACATAGTACATCACTGAAATGACCATTTTCTACTGGAATTGTTCCAGATCCTACAACACTTAGAGATCTATCATCACCAACAAATATTTGTTTGGTGTTACATTCATGCATAGTAGAAAATATGGCTTGATCCTTAGCCTTATGATAAGATGCTCCATAATCAATAAACCATTCATTTGAAGTAGAAGAAGAAGATGCAGTACAAGAGTAACTAGAAGCACAAAGTGCATGTCCATGAGAGTTAGATTCTGAAGATGAATCTATGCTGATGTGGTGCTTCTTCATTGCTTCTTCCAAGGCTGCCATCTTCTTGAAACACTTAGATTCATCATGATTATCTTTCCCACAAAAATTGCAATGACGCTCAGTCTTCTTTCCTTTTTGCTTGGATCCTTTGTCATTTTTTAAAGAAGGAGTTGACTGAGAGGGTTTGGGACTCTTGTTATTTGGCTTATTATTGTGAAAATTCTGTTTCTTGGGAGGCTTGGACTTTTCTTTTTGTTGGGACAATAAGGCTTTCCCAGATGTATCTACATTTTTAATTTTTCAAGATGAATGAGCATATCTTGCTCTCTAATTAAGGAATCACAAAATGATTCAAGACTAGGCTCTTGATAGCTAGCTGCAATCAAGGATTCTTTCATGGAGTAGAATGTAGCTACAAAAACAGAATATGCAGGTCAAAGTTTGGAAAGAATATGATAAATACATTGTTTGTCTTCTTTTTTAATCTTGCATTCTGCACATAAGAGTCTAAGAGTTTTATACTTAGATAAATAGTCTTGAATGCATGAAAAATCATTTGGATTCAAGGAATGCAACTCATTCTCAAGTTGATGACCTCGAATTTCATTGTGTATACCAAACATAGATTCCAACTTTTCCCAAGCTTTATCAGGTTCATTAATTCCAGCTATGTGGAATCACAAATCAGTAGAGATTGACATCCAAATCAATCCACGAGCTTCATCGCATCTATTTGCCCATTTAATTTTTTTATCATCATCAGTGGGTTATGTTTCTTTCCCTGAGGTTATCCTGAAAAGTCCCATACTTTGTAGAACATCCTCCATACGAGATTTCCATGAGAAATAGTTAGAACTTGTAAGTATAATATCAATAGGGGCGGCCATACTATAAAATAATGGCTAAAAAAATAGAAACCAAATGTCTGGTTGCAAAGAGATCGAAAAAATATGCGGTTTTAAAAAAAACAGCACTGAAAATTGATTCTGGATGATGAAGTTATGCCTGATCAAAGAAAATGTTGAAGATGTTTCCAATAGTGACATGGCAGATATTAACTTGACAAACTAAAAAAAGAACCCCCCTATTCCCAATATCAACCTTTGACAATCACTTTACAATAAAGTTGCTTTGAAGTGAATCACTTTTGTAGAATAAGTGAGGTTCACTTTTACAATAATGTTACTTTTAAATAGTGCGACAATAAATTAAAATATTTAAGTGACTCACTTTTTATTTTATTTTATTTATGTGAGATGCACTTTTACAATAAAGTAACTTGAAAATAGAAATTGCATGCACTAAAAAGTAGCTTAATAAGACTTTAACTCAATACCTATTAAGGAATAAAACAACTTTGGACCAAGTGAGCTAAGTTTAAAAGGTACGCAAAAGAATGGAAAGAGGAAGTTTTTTTTTTTTTTTTTTAAACTCCTCTCTTGTTCTTCGTGCTTGCCTTTTTTATTCTACAAATCACAAAAAAAACGAAAAACAAAAACAAAAAAACTTTTTCTACACAATGGGGTTAGATCTTGGTTAGCTTACCCGGAAAGTCTACGTTTTCAAGTTTTCTCGCTGTTTTTTATTTGCTGTGATCGCACAAGGTGCACGGCAAAGAGCATACGTAGTCGAGAAGACGAGAAAAAAAACTTTCCCTTACTGTTTCTGATTCACCGCAATTGCGCAAAGTGCACGGCAAAGAGCATACGCAGTCAAGGAATGCAACAGTCCGAGACTAAAACAAAATAAGATCTAATAATAAAACTAATAAGATATCAAATATTAAAAAAAAACAAATCCGTCACTGTAACATTATAACTTCAGATTTGCTGAAATGGGTGTTTCTGGAACAAACGGAAACGGTTTTCGGTGAAACAAAAACTATTTCTCAATGAAAACGACACTTCAGACGCAATGGAATAGATCCCATGGGCCAAAAATACACAGAAAATCAAGAACCAGAAACCCTTTCAAAGTTTTGACAACACCGATTCCAGATCTTGATTAAAACCGAGAGCGGCTCTTCATAAAAACTCTGATACCATGTTCGGGTACACATGGTACTCCCAAAAGATAGAACACCTTGAGCAACCGCTTCACACAAACAGATCACATATCAACACACCGATGTTTGTCACATGGTTAAAACCCTCGAGAGGGAAACAGTCCATAGCCCCAGCCAAATAGCTACTTGGAGCAATTTATTATGCAAAAGAAAGAAAGTTATATGAGCTTCTCATAATCAATCAACTAGCCAAGGACCCTCTATGCTCTTTAAATAGAGATCATAGACCAATCGGGTGTTAAGCCACAGATCAGTGGTAGGTATGATCTAAGAGAAGTTGAACCGTCGGATCACTCTATGTCTAGAACATATCATGGCCATCGGATTAGAATATTTACAAATGCATACTAATGCATACTAAATAAACACACTTTTACCTAACGGATATATTACACAAGTTGATCTTAACTAACTCCTAAGTGTCTAAATACCCTAATAGTGAGGCTAAACTAACAAAATTGTCGGGAATAGGCCAAGGGATCCCCTTTAATGTTGGGGATGTGGAGAGGATCACTTGCTCAGAAATTGCCCACATCTGAATGGGGGTGCCAAATATGTTCACACCATCTAAGAAGATGAAACTATGGGTGTTGTAGTAAGGACCATCCCTAGAATCTATGTTTCCCTAGGGGAACACAAAGAAGACCACCAATCAATTGTAGTTGAGGTTGAAAGTAAGATTGCTAAGCAATTTGCTTCTATTTTAATTGACCCTGGATCTACTCATAGTTGTGTTACTCCTAGAATTGTTGATATTTGTGATTTTGAGAAAAGAAAGCATAATATATCATGGATGGTCCAACTAGCCATTGGAACCAAGAGAAAAGTTAGTGAAGTAGTGGAGAAATGTCCATTAGAGATGGATGGACTCTTCACATAGGAAAATATAAATATTTTTCCACTCGGTTCCTATGATGTTTTCATTGGAGTGGATTGGTTGGAAGCTCATTGAGTTAAATTTGATTGCTACAACAAGAATTTTGAATGTGTTTATAAACCCAAGTATAGTACATGGCATTCTAAAGGTGGTTTATATTAGAGAAAATTAATCCATGCTGAAGAATTTTTTTAGAAAAGGATGTCAATTGTATGCAACCTATGTATTAGACTTGGTAGAAAATGAAGCTCCCAAGCTGAAGGACTATCAAGTCTTGCAAGAATTCAGTGATGTGTTCCCTAATGTAGTTTAAGGACTTCCTTTAAAGAGGGATATTGATTTCAAAATTGATCTTATGCTAAGAGCTACATCAGTGTCCAATACACCTTGTAAAATGAGTACTCCATAATTTATGGAGTAGAAAATGCAATTACAAGAGTTGTTGGAAAATAAATACATTCGACCAATTGTGTCTCCATGGGGAGCACCAGTGTTATTTGTGAAATAGAATGATGTAACTCTTAAATTATGCATTGATTACAAGCAATTGGATAAAGTTATAGTGATGGCATCTTTGATTAAATGAGAGGGGAAAATGTATTTTCAAAGATTAATTTAAGGTTTAGTAATCATCAATTCATAATCAAATAGAAAGACATCCACAAAACAAAATTTAGAGCAAGGTATGGAAATTATGAGTTTGTGGTGGTTCCATTTGGTCTCACCAATGCACAAACTACATTGGCATGTGTCTCATGAATAGTGTTCTCAACAAGTACTTGGATATGCTCGTGCTTGTTTTTATAGACGACATTCTTATTTAATCTAAGAATGGAGAGTAGCATGAAAAACATTTGAGAATAGTTTCACAAGTGCTAAGAGAGAATAAGATATATGCAAAGCTAAGAAAATGTGACTTTTATGAAAAAACAAATTCATTGTTTGGGTCACATTATTTCAGAGGAAGGAATATCTGTGGATACATAAAATATTGAACCCATTATGAATAGGTTAACCCCAAATATTGTGATAGATGGGAGATGTTTTATGGGTCTTCTTGGTTATTATAGGGATTTCATTAAAAAATTATTCAAAGTTTCACACCCCATTAATTCTTTGCAAAATAAGGGAATGCAATTTGAGTGGACACAAAGATGTGAAGAAAACTTGCAGCAGTTGAAGAAGCTTCTTACTAGTGCGCCAATTCTAAAGATTGCAAATCCATAAAAGGATTTTGTGGTTTGTACTAATGAATGCAAACAAGGAATTGGAGTTCTTATACAATAAAATCATGTGTTATGCTACGAGTCAAGAAAGTTGAAGGAACATGAAAGGAATTTTGCTACCCATGATTTGGAGCTTGCTTACATAGTGCATGCTTTGAAAATGTGGAAGCACTATTTGATGGGCAGGAAATTTTACCTTAGAATTAGCCATTGTGGTCTAAAAATATTTGCTTAAGTAGTCAACAGTAAATGCAAGGAAAGCTAGATGGATGGATTTTTTATATGAATTTGATTTTGAAATCAAACAAATAAAAGGGAAATAAAAGAAAGTGGTTAAAGCACTTAGTAGAAAAGTGCATGTAAAGCATGTAACATTCATTAGTAGTTGCCAAACATATTCATGTGAAAGGATTGTTAATTCCCTTGTTGAAAATGAATAATATGTGTTAGTAAGGAATGAATTACAACAACCAAATTCATAACAGAAGTATGAAGGTTATTTTTTGGAGGAAGATAATATTTTTACCTATTAAAATAAGATGTATATTCCAATGCTACATATTTGAGAAGAATTGTTATGGATGAAATCCTTAAAATGCCATATTCTGGCCATCCTAGATTCTAGAAAACAATTTCTACAACAATGAAGCAATAATTTTTTGCCGAGAATGAAGAAAGATATTCTTGATTATATTTATAGATGTATGAAATGCTAGCAAGTAAAGGTTGAACATAAACACCCAACAAGTTTATTGCATCATTTTCTGATTCCAAGTTGGAAATGGGAAGTGATAACTATGGATTTTTATCACGGGGTTACCCACTACTTCAAGAAAGCATGATTCCATCATGGTTGTGGTGGATAAGTTATCTACGGAAGCACATTTAATTTTAGTTATATCTACTTACAAGGATGATGAGATAACAAGAATATTCATAAAAGAAATATTCAAGTTGCATGGGTTACCCTAGGCAATTGTATTAGACCAAGAGTACAAATTTTACATCTAACAATTGGAAATATCCTTTTGCAGATTTGGATACACAACCAAATTTTAGTATTTCCTACAATACATATACATATGGGAAAACATAAAGGGTAAAACAAGTTATTGAAGACATTCTCTCCATGTATGTGATGGATAAACCATCAAAATGGGAAGATTATATACACCTGGTAGAGTTTGCGTATAACAATGGGCATCAAACATCATTGAGGATGAGTCCATTTGAAGCTTTGTATGGAAGAAGGTGTAGGACCCTAATGAGTTGGGATAATATAGTGAGAAGGATTGTTCCTGGACTAGAAATACTAAAGGAAATGGAACAAGAAGTTGAAAAGTTTAAGCAAAATTTGAAGGTAGCCCAAGATAGACAAAATAACTATGCAAATAAGAATATAGAGCATAGGGAATTCAATGTTGGGGATCATGTTTACCTTTGAGGGAGGCCAAGGACAAGTTCCTTGAAGGGATATGTCCCATTGCATATAGAATTGCATTTCCTATTAACTCGAGATATCATAATGTTTTTCATTTTTATTTGCTTAAGAAATATGTACATGACCTAGCAATGTGAATGATTGGGATGTGATTCAAGTGGAAGCCGAGGGTGAGTTGCAAATAGAGCTATTATGCATCCTTGACAGGAAGGTAGTGTTTCACTAAAACTGATCCATCAAACGAGTAAAGGTGCTGTGGAAGCAATTTAGTCTCAATGAGGCTACATGGGAGTCGAAGGATACCATGAGGAGGCATATCTATTTTTGTTCTGATTTTGAGGAAAAATTGAGGATAGTGTTATTCCAAAGGGGAGGGGACTATACTACCCCCATTTTTCATCATTGGGATGTATTAAATCATATTATGTCAAATGATGTAAATATGCAAGTATGGATTCCTAGTGCGGGGATCAAGGCCAAGGTTTGTCTAGTAAATGGATATGCATGTATAATGTAAATATTTTCATATGGAACATGTGTCTGGTTTGTCACGATGAATCAGTATCTATGTAAATATTACGTTGAAAGATAATAAAATGGTCCAAGACGGTCGTGTAAAGAGATCTATAGGGGCTATGAATCCACTAGAGGGGAAGAAGAAAGGGGGGCATATGGGAGGGTAAATCCTGTGTTGCCAAGTGTTAGCCTTAGAACTCATCCTTTTTCTACCATGTTCCTTGAATAAGAAAACTGCTTCCCTTTGACTTATTAACTCCAATCATTGAATTCATATGGGAGGTTGGTGGGAAAGGTCTTCTCATGCAAATGGAAGCATGGGATAAATATATTTCTAAGACATTGTAAGAGTCCTTGTTTTATATGGTTAGAATTAATGTCAGTAGTATTTTAACCTTCTTCTCATCTCCTTTGGATTCTATCAATAATTCTCTAGTAAAAAACAAAGGAACTTTACAACGAACCTTCGGGTTGATGTATCGCTTGTGAATTAACCAGAGATTGACATTGGGAAGGAAAATTACATACAATAACAGGAAGAGGATGGATGTAGTGAGTATAGAGGCTAGGAAAAATATGAACCATTACCCACTGTTAATTTTTTCTCATTAGATGCTTGAGAAGCCACAATTTGATTCTATGAGGAATTCTTTAAAGGCATACAATATTATGGACTTTCACTGCACGCACTAGTATGCATTATAAGGGTTGGATTTCCTAAGGTAACTATGGAGTAATGAAGGGGAATTCCTTCCTTGTATTGTGTGTGGAAGTGAAAGAGAGTGCCATGGATGTGATGGTAGAGTGAGATTCTTGTAGTGCTTTGGATGACCAGATTGGATAAGCATGAGAGCAAACGAGTTTTGGGATGAGAGAGAGAATCCTGTAAGTGTTACCTTCTCCCTTTTAACCTCATAGCTCGACTTGGGGGTGGTATATGCAGCTGATATCTACAATTAGGTGGATAATTTCTCTTACACACATAGTTTATTGGATCTCTTCTTCTGTTAAAAGATATGCATCCCTTGTTGTGAATGAATGTCTTTATTTACTTATGTTATGAATATGTTAATGTGCATGATGTGTGTGTGTGTGAATTATAGTTTAATTCCACTGTGGTTATATACATGCACCTACACACGCATCTCTTAATTTATGTTTCCCGTGGTGGCTTAAACTAGTTGTGAAAGTGTAATTACCCCATTTTGTTTGCGAAAGGATGGAAGGGTACACCACATGGTGGTACCAAATCAAAGATGTAAGTTAATTGTGAGTATTGGAGTACCCCATCACCTTGAAAGTGTTATATGAGTGGATGTGTATGTGACAACGGGAGTATGTATCGGATTTGTTATCCCAATCAAGAGAGTGGGGATCTCAAATGTGGATATGGAGGAAGAGATGGTTAACACCTCATTGATGGATGTAATTGTGTAGAGATGAGTGGATCCACTCATGATGACCTAGGGTGGGGCACAATGATATGACCTTAATAATGAGGAATCCTTGAGTATTTTGAGTCCCATCTCCATATAGGAATTTGTTTCTTGGCTAGACTTGATGAGGGTTAATATGTTAAGGAGATTGGTTGTTGGTTGACGTTCATAATGTGTCAATTAATATACAATGATGACCCTTCCATTATTTGGAAGCATCATCATGTGGAAGACTAACAAGGTGACTATTTTCATAGTGTTCATATAAATTTGGCCCAACAAGATGTTGTAATCTAATAGGGCGTAAATAACCACAATATCAATCAAGATTGTTTTTCTCAACAATTTGATGGGAACATTTTGGTACAACCCTTCGAGTTGGGAAGGATGACCATCATACGATCTCAATGTGATGGTTGATGGGTTGAGTTCAAAGGAACCCATTTTTTTTCCAAACTATAGTGGACATGATACATGTGGATGTGCCTTTGTTAATGATTGATGAGTGTTGATGTTTCTAAGTGTAACATGTATTTAAAATGAAACCAGGGATTGAATTTATGGTTCAATGTTTCCCAAGTCAGAGGTCATCAAGCATGAGTATGATGGGTCTATAGTATTTGATGTGGTTAGCAAATATTTCCTTTGAGAAGCACATGTTTGAAGGACTAGTGAGGACATGGTTGTATGTGATTGAGCCAAATAGTGAACACTGTTATAACTTTGAGCAGCTCTTACATGAGGGTTAAGAGTAATGCATTAGAGAGATGTTTTTGGCACATGTGGTGTAGGGTCACTACTAGGGCACTTAATTTACAAGAGTCAACTAGTAGATGATTGGTTACTTTCCGAGTAGGCTAGAAGTGAGTTAGGTAGAATTATGTATTGTTGGTTGTAGGTCTAAATATTAATGTATTCTTAGTTCATGAAGTTGTTTATATAAGACAAATCCTCCAATCATGCTAGAATATAAGGAGGTGAGGAGGGTACAACCCTATCAACTAGGAGGAGTTTCCAACTTCTTGTTGGCTTACTACAACTCCTTGGTAGGGGAAGGGGTTACGTAATATCACAAGTAGTGATTGGTTGGAAAGTGGTTGTTGGGGGACATTAACCACTTGTGAGGGGTTAATGCTTTGGTTAGACATAATTTCTTTTGAAATTGATGATTTGGGGGCAATGGTGAGTATAATCTCACCACATAATGCACAAGGAAAGTTGGTATGAAGATCATTTCCCTTTCCTTTCTTTGTTTGGTTATTTCTACCTAAGTTGTAATTTTTTCTTCTGCAGTTGTCTAAGTGTGGACGTCGAGGTGATTGAGTGTTATATATGATTCTTGATTTTGTTGATTTCTAAATAATCCCAAGTATAAGGTTGAGGGGGTTATGTTAATGCAAAATAAATGTCTAAATCAAATAAAAATATGTGATAGTGAAGTTAGTGTACATATGGTGCAACAATGTTTTGAATATATTCCTTCCAACCACAATATATGTTTGTTTGATGTAGGGGGAGTTTCACACAATAGTTTTGAAAAAATTAAAAGTATATGTCCTATAACTCTAATGACATTTCCACTCAAGTGTATCTCGACCTTTCAAAATCTCTCAAAGGATGGGGTCTAAATCCACCAAAGATGGAAAACGAAGGTATGAAGGATTTAGTTATATTAAAGGGCATTAGGGGCATGATCAGATGGAGCTAGTGACATTTCCCAATGACCAATGTTAAAAAATACTTTCAAAAACTTTAAGGCATGGAAAGGACAAATGATGTGAAGCTTTGGGGGTTTTATTCCATCTAATTAACTCCCTAAGTTTGAGAGGATTTTTGTGAATACTTAACAAATAAAATATGAAATTGATAAGAGAGGTATTTCACTCTATATTCCCTTTCTAATTTTCTATTCTCAATTATGAGCACCAAACAAAGAGTATGCTATAGATGGAAAGAGTTTTTAGGTCCCTTGTTTGTGTGATTTGTGATAGCATAAACAACTTCCTTAGAATTAAAATTTTAACCTTTGAAATGTTGTAAGATTATAACTTGGCTCAAATAATGAAAATGATTGCAAGTGGTAAGTGTTTAACGACTCAATGATTCCCAAGAGATATTTATAAGCAAAGTAAATCATGACAACAAATTAAAATAACAATCAAAATAGTGTCTTGAGCTATGCATCCATGTGCACTAACAAGAAATAAACCATCCACATGGTTAGCATTAGGAATTTATGATTCCACTTTCTAGCCTGTAAGTGATTTAATTACTAGGCATAATTAATGAAATGCAAAAGCATAGGACTAATAGCCCATCATTCCTTAAAATTTTAAATGTGTCCCCTAAAATTAATGAAGTTACTATCCTAGGACCACAAACTAAATTTGTGTATGTTTATGTTAATTGTTATATGAACAATCATGCAAGTTTCATAGGAAAATAGTTTTAGTGGTTGTGAAACTTAATTGTGTGGCTATTAAGATGGACCATGTGAGACTATTGCAGGCAAGTAGTGGAACTGCCAATGAAACATATTGCATGGCTAATAAGTGGGATCACGGGAATAAAGAATTCGACTAAAAAACTTGTGCAAAACATAAAAAAAATAGTTGCACAAATCTATAAAATCATGGAAAATGTAATTCCAAAGACCCCATTTCCTTATGAAGGTTGTTAAAGTAATATGAAGACAACATAAGAAGTAATATGAAATTATCTAAACCCAAAGTGCAGTCACCAATTTGTTTTGGGGATTTTGTTGCATTGGAGCAAAATCCCTTGTTCTAACTAGGTTGGTAAGAGAGATTGGAAGCAAGTGGGACCCAACACTCTTTTTGGATGGATCCGTCTCTTTCATGCAATCTCTCTCTGACATGGTGAATGAAGAACACTTGGTTCCCTAAGGAGAGAACCCAAGCAAGCATGGATAGGGAAATGAATGGTAGAGATGAGAGAGTGAGATGCTTGATCTCCAAGCTCATTCTTTCAACATAATCTTGCAATTATTCTCCTCTTTTCAAATGCTACCAGATTGATTTCATTTATAAGTAAATACATAGCTCCAATACACAATTAGTTCCAATGTGATTTCTCTTCATTCAAAATGGAATCCTAATGCTTGATGAAGACACTTAGGAATCCAAAGTACTCAACATTAATGAGTTATGGGCTCGAATTCATCCTATACATCACCCTAGAGCCACTTGAACCAGGACTATGAGTCATAAATGCACCCAAAAGAAGGATTCCACATGCTTTAGCAAAATTGTGTGGGTATTGAAGGATATCCCGTGTAAGTCTCATGGTTGATGCTATGTAAAGGCACACAAGTGAATAAAAAAGGTCATTCATAAGGTTTCTTTAGCCTAATAAAGTGTGTAGAATAGCCATGAGGTAGTGTTATTATGATACCTTTGGCCAACTGTTGATTCTTCTACGCATGTTTGTCAAAATGTCACTTGTGAGTGAAATCAAGGTGATAACAACCCCCCAAATCCATAAGATTAATAACTAACAAACATTTTATCATTGACCCCATAAATCATTGTTTACCTCCATTAACCATGGTTGGCCTAAGTTGACCATATTAAATATATACACCATCAAGAATAACATATATAGGTTGTCCTTTCACCCAAAGATTGATATGGAATAATATTTCTCATTGTTCTTCCTTGTCTAATGTTGTAGTAGGTAGTTCTTGGACTTGCTCCATATTTGTGGACGTTGACTGTCGGTCGACCTAGGTCTAGATCCTTTGTTCGTTAACAAAACCCAAGATATTGGCTCGACAGAGGAGAACTCCGGCGGAAACACCTGCGATGCAGACGAAGTCTCACCCGAGATATCTTATGGGGATTTCCAACTAACATTCCATATGATCATGTGAATAGATGTGCGACACATATATATAAGTTCTTTTCACAACATATTATGCTCGACATATTTAGATCAGCTCATTCACAAAAATTACGCATTTGATAGAAACATAAATATCATACACACACAGAGACAAGATATAACTTGGAAACACATTCGGGAAAAACCACAAAGGTTCTCATCATCTGGCATGAGAATTAGTTTGGCACCTTTGGTTTGCACACTAATCTTGCAGAATCTTCTTTGGATCTTCTTTACAATTCATACATCCTTCTCTTGTCTCATGTTCTCTGATTTTAGTCTCTCTCTCTCTTTATTTCTTGCTCTTCTCTTTCCCTCTGAATGACCGCTAACGATAGACCTGCACACATCTTAGGTCAATGCTTTTATAGGATTTTCCGCTTTTACACTTCTTGATTTCAACTCTCAACTGTCAGTCGACATGATGGATTTATATTTTAATACATCTCGTTACATCTAAAAATAGGCGTTATCGACCCAAATTACAACCATGCTTTGTTGCTAAAAGTAAGCTTTTACTTTAACTAGATCTTTACCAAAAAAATAAATCGAACTCTGCCTTTCGACTTTCTTTATTCCTCTTTTGTCATGGCTCCTTCCGTCGCGGTATCTACTTGCATTGAGACCAGAATATTCATCTTTCCTATCATTATTCTGTCTAACTTTTCCTAGGGCCAACATACCCCCAACGCTCACTTGTGGCTTGTCCCGAGCCACATCATTCTGAAATCTCTGTTAGTGCGACCTTGCTTTGAAAATCGTGAAAGATTTTCACAACTTGTTCGGTTTCTTGTCACACTTCATCCTGCATTGTTTTCAATTTTTCCACAAGTTCATAACTGATTTTTTTTGAAGTTGTCAGTCCTGTCGACCCTAAGGCTTGTTGCACCTTTTCATGCACAGGTTGAATAATACCTGTAACTTTCTCTGCTTTTGCCTACAACTCTGTGACCTGGTCAGTTCTTTTATGCTGATGGGTTCGCAGTTTGGCTACTTGCTTCTGTAATTTTTTCATGTCTGCAACCTTGGCCATTTTCTCTGATATCAACAGCTTCTTTACTTCGTTCTTGAGCTTGTTAAATTATTCCTCCATAGTATATAGATGCTATGTAACCTACTCTAATTCTTTGTCGTCGATCAAGGAATCCCATGACGAAGAAACATGCTCGACCGCTTTGGCACAAAGTGCCTCTTCCTCTTCAATCTTCGTCACAACCTCAATTGTTGCGTTTCTTCGTTCTTCCAGTACCTATGGAGGTGTGCTGGGTTTTATTTTTGACTCCAACTCCATGACCCGCTTGCAGAGGTTCTCAGCTACTTCGCCAAGTCGAAATACTTTGGCTTCTGAGAACATTTATGCTCTGATTCCTTCATCCACAAAGCTGCTACAAGCGAGTGTAACAACCACATCCAATCGATGCCTGTCCTCTTGCAACAGTTTTGCTTGTTTTTTTGTGTTCTAGACCGTTTTCATCAATGTCTTAACTGTTTTGTGCGATGAATTGACCTGATTAAGCAACACACACTCTCTAGTCTTCATTTTTTCCACTACAACATACTGAATAACATGCAAGTCATACATCGATACTGCAGAAATATCCATGGTGATATGAACAAGGTCTTTGACCATGGTATTTAGCTCTAGTGTTCCCAAGTCAAGTGCTTGACCGACTACTTGATTTCAAACAAAGACAAATTTTAAAATTGTTGGTGGTTGAAACAAATGTACATTGGGCATGGAGTGATAATGTGGAACGATAATATTAACAATGTTGTTGCATGGGAAACTTTAACAGAGGAAAGGTAGGAATCTCATTACGATCAAAATGTTTTTGTCTGGTGATTATGGAGGAATTTAGAAACACTCCATTAATGTGGGCATCAAACTGGGATGAATCCAACATTAACTTCAGATGAACAAGTTTTGTGAATGTTTGAAAGTAATAGAACAAAGCATATGATTATGAATTCTGAACTATTGTAGACTCATTCAAACATGAAAGGGAAAACATAATGGAAGTAATAAACATGAAACACATGCACATAAAGGAAAGGAAATACAGACTGTAATAAAGACAACACATGAATCTCTGAAAAGGCCAGCTTTGGCTCTCTAATTTTATTAATCTTGGAAGTATCAATTACAATGCAAAATATCACGGGTTCCAACCCTTGTTCCATTACAAAAACTTTTTTTTTTTTCAGAGGAAAAAATACCAGTCTTTGTTATTCATTCAAGAATAAAAAGACATCTTATACATACAGCCAGCAGATGGCCTCTCGGTCATGGCATAAATGCACAAATGGATCCCCATCAGACTAGAACAACAACGATCTAAGAGACATACAAACAGCCAATTAAGAAAATAGGAGCACAAAGTCTGACATATGCAGACTTTCTCATCATTCCTGATATACAGGTCAGAATATGCTGAAGAAAGTTTGAGAGTGATCTAAAAACAGACAAGTCCTGAGCAAAGCATGTTGGCTGAAAGTCACTACAAAGCAAACTAAGATCTAATACATATCAATACACAAAGTGCCAAAAGAAAATAAGAGCATATAGCTCTGTACATGCTAGAAAAGCTTAAAATGCCCATGATCAATGATCATGCCATCCAAAGATTCAGAAAAGAAACCGAAACCCATATACATCTTCAAAGCCTGCTTGGAGAGACCATCAACCTGCATGTTGTGCTCACGATATATATGTTTGAATATCACGAGGGGCAGATTGCAGCATAGTAAGGATGTCATCACACCAATGACTCAAAGATGGGACATTGAGAGTTGCGAGTCTATTGAGCCAAGAGATAATGACAAGTGGGTCACCAAATATCGAGTGCATGGTTAAACCTATCAACTTACTTACTCTCATAATAGCCCATAATGCCAGTAACTCAGATCTAGTGTTTGTGCTGTAGCCACAGCCCAAGGAGAAACTAATGCAATAAGCAACATTTAGATGAATTACAAATCCAACACCACCAACATTTCCTGAAGCAGCCCCATCAAAAAATCCACATGGATAGATGATCAAGGGACACGGTCCAATATTTCTGATTCTTTGTGTTTTTTGAGGAATCGGATACAAGTGTATAAGGTTATCAATCTGAATGAGAAGTGCATGGACATAGGGAATTTTATTGTAAAAAATGCATCGATTTCTGAGATTCCAGATACACCAATAAAAGAAAATCGGTAGATATCTGAAGAGAGCATCAATCAGAGTGTTGCTGAACCAATGTTCCATGAAAGAAGAGACATAGCCAAATTGAGAATGAGGAAAACCATATCGATCAACAAAGAAGGAAAAGACTCCTTTGGAGAATGAACAGTCAAGAAAGAGATGCTGGGCATTATCTTCACCCTTACAACAAAGGACACATCTACTAGGGCCATGCATGCCCCGTTGTTGCAATTGATCCCAGGTCAGAATCCGATTCCTGACAGTTAACCAAATGAAGCAGCTGATTTTTAATGGGATATTAAGATTCCAGAGCGAGTCAAGTGTAGAGGGTTGTCCCTTAGAGCAAAACGAGGAAGCTATACATTCATAACCCAGGGCAGCAGTTAAAGGACCCACATATTGTTTATGTGCCCATAATAATGTATCACAAGTGTCAGAAAGACGAATCCTTCCATACTCCATCCCTCTTATGTAGCTATCCCATTTCAATTTCCATTCACCCTAAATGTCAAGTTCAGCTACCATGAACCAATAGCTCTGAGCATAAGGAGTATGATTCCGCGCTTGATCCAAAGTACATATGCCGTAATCCTCCACGTAATCTCGCAGATCATGAGGGAGTAGATATGATGACCCCAAACCAACAAGGGGATCCACTCCTAGTCGAATTGATGATCCATTACCAACCTTCCAAATAATCCCTCTACCAAGCCAAGAGAGGGTAAGAAGAAAACCCTTCCAAATCACGGAGGCACCTCTAAGAGTAAATGACTTTTTATGGAGCCAAGAGTGCAAGGGAAGTCTTCTCATATACTTCATAGACAAAAGTTGAAACCAAATTCCCTTACCATTAATAGCTAGCCATAAGCTTTTAAGCCTCAAGGAGAGACTAAACCATAACAGCTGCTTAATACCCCATCCACCCAAAGAAGTCGGGCTCGCTATAATGTGCCAATCGACAAGATGAAATTTCTTTTTCTTAGTGGATGAACCCCACAGAAATGAGAAGATCATGCACCTGAGTTTGTCAAGAATGGACTGAGGGATCGGAATCAATGCCATCCAGTAGACAGGAAGGCTGGATAGTACCGATTTAATAAGAACAAGTCGACCTCCAAGATATAAGAGCCGATTGGTCCAGTGATTGATGCGATTTTCAAATTTAGCAAGGATCCAATGCTAGTCTTTAACCAAATACCCCAATGGCTTTATAAAATAGCCCAGGTAATTAAATCCTTTATTTATAAGCTCAAATCGATAGGGAAGAAACCCAGTGATCCTGCGCAGAAGATAAACATCCAAATCATTTTGAAGGAAGCATGATTTGTCCAAGTTAATTTGCATGCCGAATGCCTCACAGAAAATGTCCAGTATAACTTTAAAGGCCATCCATTCCTCAAATGTACCGATACCAAACATGATCACATCATCTACAAAGAGTAGATGTGTGAGGGATAGCTGAGACGAAATCTTGATACCCCTGATTCTACCATTTGATTTGGCATCCTCAATCAGTAAACTAAGCCCTTCGATGACTAGAATGAACAGTAGAGGAGACAATGGGCATCCTTTCCTAATGCCACGAGAAGCAATAAAAAAACACGAGGGGGAGCCATTAACAAGGAGGGCAAAATTCGCAGATGAAATACAACCCATAATCCAATTCACACCAACCAATGGGACCCCAATTTGCAGAAGAATAAGTCTGATGAAAGTCCAATTAACCCTGTCAAATGCCTTACGGTCAGGTCCAGTTTTAATATGAGGGCACACCTATTTTTGGTTTTAACAGTGTGGAGGACTTCTTGCGTAATGGCCAAAGGTTTAGTGATTTGACGATTCTTCAAAAAACCAAATTGCTGTTGTGAGATGGATTTGTCCAGAAATGGCTTAAGTCTCAAAGCAACAACCTTAGATATCAACTTATAGACCAGATTGCAGAGGGAAATGGGACGAAAATTAGCAAAAGAAACGGGCATTTCTTTCTTGGGGATAAGCGCTATAAGGTGGAATTCAAGGAGGGAACCACCCGACCATCCTTCCTCGAAGTTTCAACCATCTTTACTAGTTCAGGCCCCAACAAATCAAAGAAAGCCAAATAAAATTCAACAGACCATCCATCAAGACCCGGAGACTTATCCTTTTTGAAAGATTTGAGTGCAGTCTCCACTTCAGTCAGAGAAACATGACAAGAGAATGACTCCCTCTCTTCAGGGCTGATGAAAGAGGGAAATAATTGGATAACCTCGAGTTGGGCCGCAATATTGGTCAAATGATCATCAGCAAAAATGTTCTTAAAATACCTCATCCCCATAGTCTTGAGTCCCTGATCATCAATGACCAAGTTGTCAGCCTCATCTTCAAGACCCCAGATGGCATTATGGTTTTTTCTAGCAGATGCCACAGCATGGAAGAATTTAGTATTAGCATCACCTTGTAAAGCCCATGACACTCTGCTCTGTAATCTAGCTGAAAGTAATTCATGGTCCACCCATTTTTTATGCTCAAGTCTGAGAACTGCTAGTCTAGACTGCTCACTAGCATTCATAATAGCTGTTTTCAAGGAATCCAGAATAGAGTTTATTTCATCCTCCACCAGAGCAGATTTGTCCTTCAGCTCAACGGATTTCAGTTTAGTCCAAAATTTGACTTTACCTTTAAGGAGACACAGTTTAACTGAAAGGTCTTCCATAGCATCCTCCAAGACACTAGAGGAAATAAGAGGCCATTCAGATCTAATCATTTGAACAAAATCCTCATTATCCAACCAAGAATGATTGAACTTGAAAGGAAAAGCACAAGAGACCGGATGATCCAACCATTCAAATAGAACAAGAAAATGGTCAAAAACCCCAGATCTATGAGCCCAAACCCAGTATCTGGCAAGGAGGCTAACAAGGTTATCAGAAAGCAGAAATCGATCAAGTCTTTTGGATATGCCCTCATCCCCTATCCTACCATTCCGCCAAGTAGGCCCAGCACACGAGGGGGCCACATCCACCAGTTGATGATCTGAGAAGAGTTTAGTAAAATAAGGCCCCAGAGGATCAATTTGTGCCTTAGAGCCCCAAATCTCAGATACATTCAAAGTGAGATTTAGATCACCTGCAAGGATCAAGTTTGGTAAGGAAATCAAACCACCACTAGCCACAGAATTCCAAAAAGCTTCTCTATGTAGGTAGGGTCTGTAAGAGTTTAGGATGGAAAGGGGAATGGTCGACCCTCGAATATGTGCCTTGAGCAAAATGCCCGCTACAGTGTGATAGGCTTTACACTTGACGAGTTTCGGATTCCAACTTGAGAGAATGCCCCCCGAAAGACCAGAGGAGCTTATCGCGCAGAATTCCCAGCCAGGACAGAGCTTAGAAAAAACAAGAAGGGTAGGAAAAGTACTAGTCATAGTTTCTTGCAAGAGAACAACATCAGGTGAAAGAGAAGAGAACATGTGTCGAAGGCCTTTTTGTTTGGCTAAGCCCCCCAAGCCATGAACGTTAAGTGAAAGAATGTGCATTAAGAACCACTCTGTTGTGGGGTCGAAGCTCTAAGAACCCTGAGAGGAGAAGAAGAATGCTGGCGAGCCGCATTTTTTAGCCTAGTAGATAAAGGAGTATACGGGGCAGGAACAGGTGCCGCAAGCTACAAAGGATTTTTTTCTTTTTTTTCTGATAGTAACATTTTCGAATCTGATGGATTCTAAAGGTAAGATCGAGGGGGAGAGAGGGGTCTTATCAGAGAGAATGTTCAAGGACTTTTGAAGTGAGGGGTCCGCAAAGGAAGGCGAGGAGACATGGCTGCGAGGAGGCGTAGTGAGAACAATGGGGTCAAAGCAGATAAGAGGGGGAAAATACGAGTCCAAAAAAATGGATGGAGGAGAGACCTCCACATTCGAAAGAAGGGGGTCGGAAGGTAAGCAGGAGGAAGGAGCAGACAAAAGAGAACCTTCGGTTTCCGTGGAAGGAATACATGGAGGAGGGTGAGGTCAAATCCACAAGATTTAACTCAGCTGCACAAGAAACAAATGAGGTGCCGAGCAAGGGATGGTCTAGAGACTCAAAAGTTAATGGGTGAGCAAGACAACCATCCACCGAGTCCAATAAGGCGGGATCACAATCAGAGGCATCTTCAAAAAGAGAAAAAGCATTATGAAGAGTACCTGGCTCGGGAGCTGAATGAGTAGCAATGAAGCTCGTTGATGTAACCTTCGAAACAGGAGGAGGTGTCGCATATACCTCAGGTTGCCGTTGTGTTCTCGGAGAAATAGAACCCAGACGAATGATAGGACAATCTCAGTGAAGATGTCCTGTTTCTCGGCATCGAATTCATCTGAATGGAATGCTAAGATAATCTAGACGTTGGGAGAACAGACGCTCAAGAGCTCCATGAGCTGAATAACTAAACACAACATAGTGCTCCATGAGCTGAATAACTAACTCTAAAAATAGGCAATAACTGCCTTTCTACATCTGTCATCTAGATCTCCTGAATAATTATTGTTATGAAAATAAACTAAACTCCTAGTTAACTAGTCTTCAAAAATGATATTCGAGGATCTTCAACAAATCTTCAATAGATGCTCATCCACGTAGCCTGTATTTTATCTGTCCATATTTCTCAACTGTCTTCCACCGGTCGACAGTTGGCAGCTCCAGGCTGGCCATTTCTTTTGCCAACATTCTTAAATCCACATGTTTCACGTAAGAAAAATATGGCAGTTGTGCACATGCGGCTTTGAATGCAAACAACATTTTAAAATCCTCTGATAACTTATCAATTATTGTCTTTCTAGACAAGGACTGTAGTATATCTTCAAATTTTCTATGGTATAATTTTTGAGAAAACATACTACCGTTTTCTTCCCAGAAGAAAGATAGTCCCTTTTTAAATAATGGTGTGAACATTTCAATGAACAATTTAACTTGATGGGGTCATAATGCCAATATTTGCTTGCACAATATCAAGGTGTTGATGTTTGCTGACCACCTTCTTGGCCCATGTAATGACTGAAATCTTATCATTGATATTTGTTGTCTTCATATCATCTTCAGTCAAACCATTCAATAAACTTATTGTGTTGTTAGCAGCATCTATTGGATTTTTATTTAATACTTCTTTAACTACTGCAACAATTTGTCTGGCAGCCTGCATAACAATTTCTTTGTCAAGAATGTAGTCCAAGTAAGGTCTGAGTTTGGCTGCTTCAGATATCATCACATCCCAAATGATGTGTTTTTCTCCCTGCACAGGAAGTTGTCCTGTCACTTGTTTTATCAACTTGTCATTTTTATCTGAAAGGTCTCTACATCTATTCTCCCAAGCTTTTCTCTCTTCTTCTCTTTTTAAAGCTAAATTTTCTAGATTCTTATTTTGGTTTTTTACCAAAAATTTCTAAATCTCTCAGGCTAATCTCAAACATTGCTTGTACAACAGAATCTGCACTGGTTTATGCAGGAGGTGGAAAAAATTGTACTTTAGGATCTTTTGCCTTTTCATTCAGCTCTTTCTCCAATTCTGCCTGTTTTCTTTTTAGAGTCTTCTCATTTTTAATGAAAAGGACTCCGTCCTGTCCTTTTCCCATTGTTTCTTTTCCTCAACAAACTTTAGAAGCTTTGCTTTGCAGTCATTCACTTCATCATTTAATGCTTCATTTTCTTTCTCCAGCTCTGTAAGCTTTGTAGCTTGTATGAGTTGGGTGTCTGGGATCTTTAATTTATTCTTGCGGCTTTTTAATTTGTTGTTAATGAGCCTTGTTCTCAACCCTTTCCCATCTTAGCTGATTTTCATCTTTACTTTTACCAGTCTACAATCTAGACACTTTAAGAGTATCCTTGAGTAGGTCACTATATATCACTTCCCTAGTTTGTTTGTGGAGATGGATCATATCAGGTATAGGAATATTCTCCAAATTCATCCTCATCTCAACAACCTTGTTCTTGGTTGTTATTGCTAAGTTCAAAGTGTTCTAAACATGATCCCTTACAGTAACCAAAGCCACATCTTTGCTGGAAATTTTTCTAACATCAACGTACAATTTAAGTGACTCATCTATTGATACCTCTTTATCTTCCCGATATTTGTCAAATAACTCAGCCCTGGTTTTGAATTGAGTAGTAGAATCCTGAGGTGTTTCTGAGAAGGCATATTCTTTAATTTCAAAGGCCGGGCCTTTGAATTTCATTTGCTTTTTCTTGCCTTTGGTCTCTGTTACCTGCATCATCTGTCCTTCCTTTTCAACTTTTTGCTTCTTTGGTGTTTGAGCAGTGTCTTCTTCTTCTATCTCCATAGCATCAGAAAAAAAAAACCCTTTTATTAGTCCTCTCAGAGTGACTTGCAATAGGGGATATCCTTTGTACTGCTAGAATAGTAGTCAAAGGATCAGGCTGTGTGGCACTTTCATCTTTCATTAGAGAGGTAGATCCTTGTTGCATATCCTCATCATTATGTGTCACTTGAGGATAATCTAACTAGTTGACACTCTCGGCCAAGCCTTCAACTTCTTGATGCTCGAATGGTTTGTTTTTATTGGCATGTCTCCTTATTGAGATGACATGGTGAGGATCATAGTTGACAGCTGCAACAGTCTGAAACCTCATCTCCTTCAGTAGACTCTCCACTACATGCAAAGCAACTTTACTCTTTATAATGAATGGGCCAACTACCCATGGAAACTTGATTTCATATGACTTTTTGAAATTGATAAAAGTGCTCATTTTCAACAATGAGCTTATGTCTAATCAGCTCTACTACGCAAATATCTTCGAAGTTAAGAAAACATGTAAAATATAAGGCTGATGGACAAATCCATACACTCCGATCACAATGCCTTCTTCCATCAAGAACCAGTCTCCAATTCTTCTCTCAAGTGAAAATTGTAACATTTCTTTCATGAGACGTAGCACTTTGGGCAACTTTTGCTGGAAAAATACTTTATACACCTCAGACATAAGAAAGTTCATATATTTACCAAAATTTCTGCTAATCTCATCAGTGAGAACCATCTCTAGGAAATGTAGGTTCTCCTCATTGAAAAATAGGAACATTCATTAGAGGAAATTTCAACTCAAAATAGGCCTCCTAAAATGAACTAATAAAATAATAGTTAAAATAATAAAATAATATTTATTAATTTTGGAGGAAGAAAAGAAAAAACTATTTTTTTGTTTGTATTTTTGACATATCTCCCTGTGTTTTTACTCAAATTTAGATCGGAAGAGCTCATTGGATGCGGAATTAAATTCCGCATTCAATCGAAAGAGCTCGTTGGATGCGGAATTAAATTCCGCATCCAACGAGTACCCACTCGGCATACTTTTGACAGACCCCGCTACCCCAAAAACAAGAAATAGCTGAAAAAATGGAACAGGGAGATATGTCAAAAATACAAACAAAAAAAGTAGTTTTTTTTATGATACCTATCCCCAAATTTATATTAAAAAAGTGTTTAAGACCTATACGGTATTTCAAATTTAAAGCAATTTCATTGGCTAACACATGATGACATGGAATTTGAATAAAAGTTAAAAGGCCCATTTTGAGTTGAAATTTCCTCTAATGTTTACCAAATAAGACTGAAATCTGAAAAATCTTGTGTTGTGGAAGTTCATTAGGTGTGAGTGGATACTCTCAGCTAAGAACTCATCAAATTTAAAGCAACAAGACTGACTCGACTCACTTGACTCAACTTGACCAGTACTAATTTTAAACAACAAACTCATCAGAGAGTCACTGACATACTCATCAATATCTAGACCTAGAAACTTACTCATAAGGGAAATAAGAGTCTGAGTTTCATCATTGAATAGACTTGAATCTACAAGGAAAGCTTGGTTTATGTAAGGATATATTAGGCTTGAAACATGTTTTAAATGAGGTTTGTTTTTGCTCGATTGTAGCTTCTCTGAATAATTGAATTAGACTCTCTTCATTAAGCTCTTCAGATAATTGGGTGAATGCAGCAAGAACAACAAATGTGTCTCAAACAATTAGTGGACTAACAAGACAAACGATTTTGGACTTAGCCATGTCCATAATTACCCTCTCGAAAGATGAGTAATTACAAGCACACCAGTCAATAAACTTGGGAAAGTTTAGGGTTTGTTCAGTATAAAAAAAACTGGAAATGGGACTTAAAAAAAACTCCATGGACATTGGTTCCTTGGTCTTTAAAAACTTTTAATTTAGTTTTTACTAGGTCTACTAAACCTACTGATAGTATAGTGTCAAAAACCTCACAATCTTTGTAAACAAACTAAGGAAAATCATAAAACATTGCCATTAATAGAAATAAGAAACTCATTTTCTTTATTAATTGAAATGTAATTTACAAGGAGATCTCTATCTATCATGAACTTAAATCGTGAATATAAATACAATAAACTCAATAGTCCAGAGGTTGGTACAAATGGAATTTCATTCTTGCCTACATATATTATTAATGGTTGGTATAATGAAACCAAACCATTGTTCCTTAATGATTGACCCAAGATGAATGTTGATCATTTGTGTAGTAATGGTTATAAACTTTAACAATTATTAAAAGTTGAATATTTAAATCATTTGTATTCTTAATTTTGGTAAATATTTTTTATATTTATACAAACAAATATTTACATTGGAAAAAATGGAGTAAGTTGGTATGTAGGTATTTATATTCTTTTCTTCAAAGAAATTAAAGTTGTATCTAACCCCTTGACATCTTTGATTAATAGAAATCCTTTAACTCACAACTTCATACATATCTCTTCCTTTCATAATTGACAAAATGTAGACAAAGAGCTACCTTGTTCTCACAACATATTTGCAATGAAATTTTCAATGACTAAACAAGGTTAAAATCCTCAAATAATGCCAAACATCTTTGAGAGAAAAGTGGACCAAACAACTTTTACTTGAAAATGCCTACATGCTTAAACTAAACAAACTCCTACCAAAACATAGCAAAAGAACCATCATAACAAACTCCTACCAAAACATAGCAAAAGAACAATCACATGGCTTCACAGATTTCAACCTTAAGCCCATCTAAAAGACCACTTTGATAAAATTGAGAAAAAAGAAACTGGAAGCTACCCAACTTCCTGTTTTTCTTTTTTATATATATATCCTCTAATGATATGCTTACAAAAATTATATAATGTTAACATGTGAAAATAAAAATAAAAGCATATTATTGGTTTGGCATAGGGTGGGAATTGCAAAAGGAAGATTAATTTTTGTTTTTCTATATAAATCATTTGCATATAAAAACACTGATATAGGTCATGGTCTGTGCATATACGTTGAATTGATATAGTGCACCATTCTTTTACTTCTGTTGCATTAGTTCCTCTTGAAATATAAAATTAAAATTTGCAGCTTTCAATTTAATCGCTTCTCGCTCATACATACACACGAATAATCTAATTAGTCGAGCAAACAATAGCTCATGTAATTGGAAATATTGATGAAGGAGATAAATAAATGTGAGACTTAACTCGTTGATAATTCAACGAGTTAAGTCTCACAATATGCAGAAAATAGGAGAAGAGTTATGTATTGGAAACAAAACCAACAATCATTAGGTGTAAACAAAGCAAATACTGAGCATAAACCAACCACAATATTTAATCACTAAGGCCAAGATTAAATTATGACTTCATTGCAAAATTGCCTTCTTCTGCATTGCTTCTCATATAAAACTATCTTTTATAAAAGATGCATCTGGAGATTACTCCCTCACCCAACTGTAATTTGGGACATGCAAAGGCATTGAACCATTTTAACGATCTCAACTGTTAAACACCTATCAAATCTAGTAACTCAGAGCACCCAGAAATATTAGTCTTCGAAGCTTTGTGAGATGGGCCAACCCCCATATGCTCTTCAGCTTCACACAGCCAGATGCATCAAGCTCCTCCAATGATACCATTGTTTCAAGACTTGGCAACTGGTGCACTTCTATAGAATCTCTACCGTTCAGCATTTGAAGTGTTGCAAGAGAACTTATCCCTTCTCTTTTGCTCAATTCAGAACAGTCGATCAATTCCAGTTGTATGAGGCCATCTGGCAATGTTCCAGCCTCCACCCAAGTTTTCACAACCGCTTATGTGAAGATGATGAAGGTTGGGGGCAAATACTTCCTCCTCCTCCTTCAACCATTTAAAATGGCAACTGGCTTAACAAACAATTATATATTGTTAACTTGGGCAACTGATTCAACCGTCCAAGGGAATCCGGCAAACATTTCAATCTGTGGCAATTCTGCAGATTCAAATTCTTGAAGCTCCTTAGCTCTCCAATGCCACTTGGCAATTCTATTAAGTTTTCGAGCTCCAGATCGAAGATTTCCAGTGACCTTTGATGTGCAAGTTGGGAAGGCAATATTTCAATCCTCTCCCGAAAGCTAAGCGACCATTCATCAGCATGGCGATCTTAGCATCTTGAGGTCCAACAGTAAATAATGATTTTGCCGCAGCTCTGTGGCAAGCTAATTAATTTTCACTGAGATCTTATTTCATAGGACTTGAGATCATATTCCATAGGACTTAATAGTTGATGTTTCAACGAAATCAGATCATAAAAATTTTCAAGATACAGACAATTGAGCACAATCTCTTCAAGGTGTTTCAACAGCCCTATAGAATTTGGAATATCACTGACCAAGGGAGATGCGATCTGTAATTCCCGCAGCTGCAAAGATGCCTGCAAAAATGTTGGCATGTTTCAAATATCCTAAATATATAAATGATTGTGATCTCCAAACTCTTGGATTTGCAACTCACATAAAACACAAAACATCTTAAAAAAACCCCCTTGGGTATACATTGGAAACCCTACCTGTGACGCTTCCTTCCACAGCGTTTCCAAGTTTATACTGGTCACAGTTAAAACCCTTAACTTCATCATTGGAATCTAAGAAGGCAGGAAATCGTGATGAGAGTCTTCATTGTCCAACTTCTTCATTTTCTTCAGTTTGTTGCATGAAAAGGATCCATACAAGATATCAACAACCTTATTAGGACGCATGCTAATTCGCCGCACTTCTGTTACTACCTGTTCATTATTGAAAAACAAGGAAAGAAAAAAACTTGCTTTCTATGCACGAATATATAGAAAATAGAAATGATTTTGACGACTTACATATGATTGCTCCAACAAATCATCAATGTTCTCTGTCCAACGCTATAGCTGACACTGCAATCCTGGATCCTTCGTCAGATTTCTTCCCAATCTCTGAGGTGATCGTGCATTCTAATCTCAATTTTAATGTCCACGTCCACAAGATCCGGGGTGATCGTGCATTCTAATCTCACTTTTAATGTCCACGTCCACAAGACTCTTGTTTTGTAGACTTCGAAACCCCACCCTACCTTTCCAGCGAGATCCGTCCCATATTCTTATGGCGGTATCCCTGTTTTCCCCTATGAAAAACAGGCAAGAATATCTGTTTTTCATCCAGGCAATGTCCAAGAATATCTGTTTTTCGTCCATTTGAACTGCATCGTAACTAATTTGAAGTCTTTTTTGTATCTCATTGGGAAGTATTTCTTTTCAAGTCTTTCCAACTGATCTTCCCAAAAAGATCTGTCATTTTCTTAAAGAAGTGCTACAAACACTTTCAAAGACGGGTAATCCATTTCAAGCTTTTAAATACTTAATCCTGGGAGTGGATGGCCCTGGGTGAAGGCATGCAAGCAGAAAAGCTTTCGGAAGTGTGGTGCATTCAGGTGAGTCAACTTATAAATTGATGACTCTGCCACTCTAAATCTTGTAAGGACATCTTTGTCTGGAGAGGTAATCAACATTAAACTGTCCGACTGAAGAAGAGTTCGAATTGGTTGGAGAAGTATTCGGATCCATCTGAGTCAAGATTTACAGAAGATTTTTCTGCAATGATTCTAAAGAGGCTTCAAGCACATTCTCTCTGACGTCAAATAAAAAACAAGATCTATGGTAGGGCTAACTCTTATTCCGGTTGAAAAATTATTTAACCAACGTTGTCTTCCCTATACCACCCAATCCTACGACCCCGATGACCTGCTTCCCCTCGTCCCTATTTATTTACAAGAAAATGCAAAAGAATAGAAAATAAATAAATCTATAGTTCTGAATCTTACATATTGAATCCACAGAGAGAAAGTTGGATTTCTTACCCGTTAAACTTGTCCAGCTCTAGCTCACTTATTTCTGCAACAGTAGAGAAAGCTACCCTCCAATTTTCAACGGTGTTGGAGTTGAAACAGGTTTGACCATTATTATTTTTCTTCTCTTCGAGCTTGCGTAGGGCTTGAGCATACACTCCTTCCCCCTGCGTCTGCCGAAGCTTAGTGGGCTTGACATGGTGAAACACTGGAATAATGGACTTACACGACTCCACCATTAGGAGGAGCTCATTCAGACAGCAATGTGATTCTGCATATAGGGGCGAGAAGTTTTAATAGCGTCTAGTATTTGAGAAGTTAAAGTATCTCCCACTTCATTTTCTCTTTGTCCCAAAAGACTCGAATCCATGTAAAACCAGGCGACCCTAAAGATGGCTGTTGAAAGTAAGTTTTGTATTGGGGCAGAGATGGCTTAAGAAAACCTGGTAGCAAGAATTGGTGGGAGTAGAAATGGAAAAGAATATAAAGAAAAATATCCCAGTGCAAAGAGATATACAGGCGTTAAACCCTTCACCCCTCGCTTAGGTGCAGGTCGGTTTATTGCTCGCCCTACCGATTAGGAGTGGGAGTGGGATATGGGCAAACTAAAACGCCCCGTTTTCTCCCTGTCGTATTTCATAAAACTGCTTTTCTTCCACCACCGACCACAATCAATGTGCATCTGCCTCTGACATACCCTATGCCATCTGTAACCTTCTGTGCCTCTCCGTGCATATGTATTTTACGGTAAGCAATTTCCGGTGGAGCCATCAACCATCGATGTACGCCCTTGAACTCCATCCATCGATGTATGTGCTTGAACCACGTGGATGTAAGACCAATACGGTCTGCATTAATGGTAGGCCCATTTGAAATTTGAAATTGTGAACCCGCTCATTTGAAATTATGAACCCGCCCTTGAACTCCATCCATCGATGTATGTGCTTGAACCACGCGGATGTAAGACCAATACGGTCTGCATTAATGGTAGGCCCATTTGAAATTATGAACCCGCCCTTGAACTCCGTCCATCGATGTATGTGCTTGAACTACGCGGATGTAAGACCATTACGGTCTGCATTAATGGTAGGCCCATTTGAAATTTGAAATTGTGAACCCGCTCATTTGAAATTATGAACCCGCTCATTAGGATTTTGAATATGTAAATTTTTCCAGCTTAGTTTGAATTTTGAATTTGTAAACCCACCTAGCTTGGATTAGTTGCATTGTTCAGTCGTGCAACTCCCTGCCCTTTGTCCAAACTTACATCCATGAATTGTTCTGAAGACATTGATGCATCCATTTGGTAAATCAGACTACCACTCGGCTATCGTACGCCGAAACAAAAAAGTTGGTATTTAATACTATCATATTTTAGACAGTGAAATTTGTCACTAGTTTTTTATTTTCTACTTAATTTTTCATACTCTGATGACCTTTTATATCTTTAAAGTTTTTGTTACTTTGTACTTGTGCAGTTACTCATTCATGCTGGATCCTTATTGTTTTTACGAAGAAACCTATTGTTATCTCCCAAAATAAAATAAATTTATTTATGATAGTATGAAGAATTTAAATGATGCAATGAAGGATATGAAGATCACTAATAGTTTTGAAGACCTTTAGTTTTTATGCAAATTTCACAAAGTTGTGGCTTTGGTGGCTTCGGCGAGGATCATAACATCGCATTAGCCACCGAAAGATGGAAGATAAATAGTAGGTGGAAGACCCCTTCAGTAGTGTCGGCGTTGAAACTTTAAAGGACTAACGATCGACGAGCTAGTTCCCTAGGAAACCGCAACGGCGGGAAGCAAAAAACTACGGCTTATGATCGATGACAATGATCATTCTGACAGCACGACAATAGATGAACTCTTCGGCGATCGGAGGAACTAAAGATAACGTAGCGACGATTTTAAAGATGAAAATTTCCACAGTGTCGGCGTCAGAACTTGAAGACACTAGCCATCGGCGAAATAATCTACTAAGGAGCCGAAACGACAGAAGGCAGACTTACTACGAGTTCCGCGACCAGAGGAAAACTTCGGTGATCGGAGGTTCAAGGGACTAACGATCGGCGAGCTAGTCCTCTAAAGAGCCGAAACTGCGGAAGACAAACAGACAAGGCCTCTGATAAATTAACAGAAAAGCTTCCGATAGCGCGACAATAGAAGATCATCGGCAACTGGAAGATGTACAGACTACGTATCGGCGAGTTAGTCCATAAACGAGCCGAAACGACGGAAAACTTACAGACTACGGCTTCTGATCAACCAACTGAAAATCATTCCGATAAGCGCGAGAAGAGGAAATCGTCGGCGATCAGAAGGACTAAAGATAATGGATCAGCGAGTTAGCTCACTAAGGAGCCGCAACTAGGGGAAATAAACTGACTATCGGTTCCGCCGTAACAGGAAATCGCCCGCGATCGGAGGAATAAAAGACTAATCGTCGGCACAATAGTCCATTAAGGAGCCGCAACTGCGGCAAACATTCAGACTTGGGGTGCCGATGGCGTAGAAGACAAAGCTTCCGATCAATGACTGCGGCGATAAGGTAGAGAGACTGCAACAACACTCAGCAGACTTGGTGTGCTGATAGAAGAAAAAGCTCCCGATCAGCAACCGCAGTGGTAAACTACGGAAACATTGAGGCCTAAGGAGCCGCAACTACGGCAGCAGTCAGGCTTGGAGCGCCATTGTGATAGAAGAAAAGGCTTCTGATTAGCGACTGTAGCAATGAAGTTAAAAAGGTTTCGGGGGGATTGAACAAGACTGGGCACTTCAGATAAACGCCGATACACTGGCTGTTGGCGGCAATTCCACAGCGAACTAGCAATGGTGGTTATCAACTATTACTTCAGTCATTAAATTCGCTCAGTGAACTAGATCTTCACAGAAATAGATGTGCGACACATATATATGATCATGTGAATAGATGTGCAACACATATATATAAGTTCTTTTCACAATAGATATGCTCGACATATTTAGATCAGCTCATTCACAAAAATTACGCATTCAATAGAAACATAAATACCAGACACACACACAGACAAGATATAACGTGGAAACACATTCGGGAAAAACCACAAAGGTTCTCATCATTTGGCATGAGAATTGGTTTGGCACCTTTGGTCTGCACACTAATCTTGCAGAATCTTCTTTGGATCTTCTTTACAATTCATACATCCTTCTCTTGTCTCATGTTCTCCGATTTTAGTCTCTCTCTCTCTCTTTATTTCTTGCTCTTCTCTTTCCCTCTGAATGACCGCTAACGATAGACCTGCACACATCTTAGGTCAATGCTTTTATAGAATTTTCCGCTTTTACACTTCTTGATTTCAACTCTCAACTGTCAGTCGACATGATGGATTTATATTTTAATACATCTCGTTACATCTAAAAATAGGCATTATCGACCCAAATTACAACCATGCTTTGTTACTAAAAGTAAGCTTTTAGTTTAACTAGATCTTTACCCAAAAATAAATCAAACTCTGCCTTTCGACTTGCTTTATTCCTCTTTTGTCGCGGCTCCTTCCATCGTGGTATCTGCTTGCCTTGCGACCAAAATATTCATCTTTCCTATCATTATTCTGTCTAACTTTTCCTAGGGCCAACATACCCCCAACACTCACTTGTGGCTTGTCCCGAGCCACATCATTCTAAAATCTCTGTTAGTGCGACCTTGCTTTGAAAATCGTGAAAGATTTTCACAACTTGTTCGGTTTCTTGTCACACTTCATCCTGCATTGTTTTCAATTTTTCCACAAATTCATAACTGATTTTTTTCAAAGTTGTCAGTCCTGTCGACCCTAAGGCTTGTTGCACCTTTTCATGCACAGGTTGGATAATACCTGTAACTTTCTCTGCTTCTGCCTACAACTTTGTGACCTGGTCAGTTCTTTTATGCTGATGCGTTCGCAATTTGGCTACTTGCTTCTGTAATTTTTTCATGTCGGCAACCTTGGCCATTTTCTCTACTATCAACAGCTTCTTTACTTCGTTCTTGAGCTTGTTAAATTATTCCTCCATAGTATGTAGATGCTCTGTAACCTACTCGAATTCTTTGTCGTCGATCAATGAATCCCATGACTAAGAAACATGCTCAACTGCTTTGGCACAAAGTTCCTCTGCCTCTTCAATCTTCGTCACAACCTTAATTGTTGCTTTTCTTCGTTCTTCCAGTACCTATGGAGGTGTATTGGGTTTTAGTTTTGACTCCAACTCCACGACCCGCTTGCAGGGGTTCTCAGCTACTTCGCCAAGTCGAAATACTTTGGCTTCTGAGAACATTTCTGCTGTGATTCCTTCATTCACAAAGCTGCTACAAGCGAGTGTAACAGCCACATCCAGTCGATGCCTATCCTCTTGCAACATTTTTGCTTGTTTTTTTGTGTTCTAGACCGTTTTCATCAATGTCTTAACTGTTTTGTGCAATGACTTGACCTGATTAAGCAACACACACTCTCTAGTCTTCATTTTTGCCACTGCAGGATAATGAATAACATGCAAGTCATACATCGATACCGCAGAAATATCCATAGTGATATGAACAAGGTCCTTGACCATGGTATTTAGCTCTAGTGTTCCCAAGTCAAGTGCTTGACCGACTACTTGATTTTTTATTGGTGGAGTCATCGACGATGCCTCAACAAGTTACTCTTTAGATGGGCCAGCTTGGTCTAGTAACACATTCGAGTATGGCGTTTGGTCGACCACCATTCTGACTTCTTTTACTGCAATACAAAGTGTCTACAGTAAGTCGGTAATGCTGCTTATGAACTCTGTATGTCTTGCATCCATCTTCTTGGAACTCTCATTAGCTACCTCCTCCATCTTATCAGAGATCAAATTGTAATCATCATTGATAAGACCAAAAACGCTAGATGATCGGTTGACCTTACTCTTTTTACGACATTTTTTCCAGTCTTCTCTCAACGCTTTCTCTTATCCCCCAACTCTAGATCTGTTGGGGTCGCACTAGATTCATCTTGACTGTGAGCGAAAGAGATTCTTGGGGTTTCTTTTATTGGTGGATCTCCCCCTTGATCTCCATTCTTCTTCATTGATGGGTCATCTTATCGCAGCTCAACTTCTACAGATAGTTGATCCTCTGCGACAGGAACTTTCCAATATGTAGGCTAGTCCTGAATAATTGCGTTAATTTCAGCAGCAGATAGTTTAAACTGCGTGGCCAAACAATGCTTCTGCGGGTCTTGTCGCGGCTCCAAAATGATGTGATGGGGCCCAGCCAAAAATATTATAATATTTCAAAACTGTTTGATAGTCTCGTTTGTGATTCTGGCCTGCTTCCTAATATAATACCGAAGTGCTTCTCCTTGTAAAAGGAACTCAATATTATTATCTCTCTGCCGCTCAGGTTTCTCTTTGTCAAACCAAATATTTTGGTATCGAGCTCCTCGACATGGGATTGGAACATCTACCCCTCAGTAGTTTGGAGGCTCTGCCCATGCAACAAAAGAAATTAAAATTAATAACCAAGAATAGTTAAAGGGGTTACACTTTTCCTAGACTTCTTCAACATCTCCTAACAAGTCATTTAGCTGATAGGTCGACTAGTTGAGCTAGACACCTGTTGTGCACTGCTCTACAACAACAATTTTTTCGATGATACATTGGTTCGGTCGCATCTTTTTGAGCAACTTACTAGATAAAAACTTAGCCGCAAACCGAATGCCCGTGTCGTTGATGGAGGCTATGGAAAAGCTTCTTTTATCACTCGTTAACTCATACTTTTCCTTCATTATGTTTGTCAAGGTTGTATCTTAGTATTTCCTTGCAAAGAATGGGGTTGGGTTGACTACTGGAAGGGGGAGCCCTATAATCGACGCTATCAACTCAACATCCACTGAAATTTTCCTGTCGATCCATAGACATTCACCATGGAAACATACGAGTAACTGCTTTACACATGCATTAACTCCTGTTGAGCGGCCAAAATGCGGCATGTGCATCAACGACAATAGTTAGAGTTTATCCAATCCTCTTTCCCATTCCATCGGAACTATGTGGATAGGCCCATCCTCAGTTTCTCGGACAATAGTCATGTATCTGTCCATTGCAAGCTCTGGGAATTTCTGAAGGTCGTGGTTGACAAATCCCATTTTCTGTAGATTGGGGATGATATTTTCGATTACTTGAACTCCTTTAGGTATTGCTAGTGCAACCAATGGATATCTGACATTTTTACCAATAGAGACCTTTGAAGCGTCTCCTAGCCTCGGCATGACATAATCTGGCAACATGGATGCCGAACCTGTTGCTTCATCGTCTGTTGGAGGTGTTGTTTCCTTCGCGCGTCTAGTTCCACGACCTGATATTTTCCTTCTTGATGTTCCAGGTAGATATCGTCGTAAAACAACTAGAGGAATCACTAGGGACTGTGAAATGGGTTATGTAATTCTTGGCGACTATGAAACCACTTCTGCAGTTTCTTCCATAATTGGTGTAGGCGACAGAATATCAAGACCTAATTCTTGAATGGTACTTTTACTTGAGACATAAATAACCATGCTCTGTGAAAATGACTTTGGCTCTTACACTTGGAGACAAACAATTCGGCGCGATCAGTTGAATGTAATGAAATGAAAAACTTCAGTGTGAAGATGATATACATTTCCTCATTCACTAAGTCATTCATTCACATGATCTTGTCATAAATGGAAAGGTGGCAATGATTTCCATCACATGGGGCAATATTTATAATCATTACAAGGAAACCGCCAATTGAACCATCATGCTGCTTGCGAGTTCATCAGTAGTTATTGTGCATTAATAGCAGAAGTGACCAAAAAGTACGCTGTCAAAATCTCCCACGTCCTCACATTAACTGCTAGCTAACTGTCACTTGTGACCAAAATTCATTGAGCGACAGAAAACATTTTCCTACGACGAGAATCGAGCCCGCGACAATAGTTCTTTTCCTGCGACACACATATAGTCTGCGACAAACAAAGAGTCTGCGACACTTTTCTTTTCTTGTGACACACATATAGTCTACAACACTTGTCTTTTTCTGCGACAAACAAAGAGTCTGCGACACTTTTCTTTTCTCGCGACAGATAGACAGTCTGTGACACTTTTCTTTTCTTGCGATAGATAGACAGTTTGCGACACTTTTCTTTTCTTGCGATAGTATTCTATATTTTTGCCATATCAATTCTTGTTTTTACGAAACACTCATAATTTTGTGAACGAAACACTCATAACTTAAGTAAAACATAACTTTTGCAACAATAACACTTATAAACAACACTCATAAATTTGCGACTTTGTTTTTTTTGTTTAAATTCTCAATCGACCAAATTGTGTCTATCCCGATAAGACTTTAATCGACTTTCATTCACCAACCATTTGAAGGGTGTTCCATCTAATTTTTGTAATTGCACTACTCCTCCTTCGGTGATTTGAATGACCACATATGGTCCCAGCCAATGTGTTTTAAGCTTTCCAGGATGCTTTAAAAACTTACTGCCATACAAGAGACCACGATCTCCAATGTGAAATTGCTTATTATTGATATGTCGGTTGTGCCAAGATTTCTGTCGCACCTTCTCGACATTTTGATGATATCCTGCAACAAACCTATCGTCTTCCAATTATAAAAGCTGCAACAATATTTCTTCGATAGCACCAACTTCAGTCATTTCAGTAATCGTAGTTATTCTTATAATGGGTACAATATATTCCATCGGCATGACAACCTCTTGTCCATAGACCAGTCGAAATGGAGTTTGTCCTGCCAACTTTTTACAGGTGGTGCGATATGCCCATAACATTACAGGTATTTTCTAATCCCAATCATCTCTTTGAACATTACATATCTTCGTCAGTGCAGTCTCCATGATCTTATTGAATGCCTCGACAACACCATTTGCTTGTTGGTGATATGGTGCCATCTTCTGGTGCTAAATTTGGAATTATTCAGTTAATCTGTCGATCAACTGATTCACAAAATGTGTGCCTTGATCACTTATCAAAACCTTTGGGCATCCGAATCGGGTCACTACATTGTCAAACAGAAATATGGCAGTGGTTGCAGCAGTACGATCATTTACTAGCGTTGCTTCGACCCATTTAGTCAAGTAATATGTCGTAGTGATAATGCATTGTGCACCTGTTCTCTTTCCTGGTGGATTAATAGGTCCAACAAAATCAACGACCCATTTTTCAAACGCTTATAAATTTATTTGAGGTAATAGTGGAATTTCATCTCGTTGCGATGACTTTCAAATTCTTTGTCAAATATCATAGTTGCGACAATAATCTTGAGCATCTACATGCAAAGTAGGCCACCGCAATCTTGCTTGTAATATATTTCGTACTATGGATTTTCCCGTATAATGGCCTCTTGCAACACCAACATGCGCTTCATTCAATATCATTGATCGTTCATGTTCCAATATGCAATGACAAAGAGTTTCATCTGGTTCTATTTTGTATAACTGTCCAACGATTAGCTAAAATTTTGCAGCTCTTATAAATAATTGTTTCTTCTACGTTGTAGTGAATCCAACTGGTGCATATCCCATACTCAATAATTGTATAATATATCTATAATGATCATCAAACATCTTGACCGTAAATAATTGTGCATCAGGAAGACTATCGTTGAGATTACCAGGTTCTTTTTCACTTTCTAGCCTTGACAGATGGTCNAACACTAGTTTATTGAACATATATCTCAATGTTGAATGATCCGTGTACATCTTGAAATGCCATCCCAGAAGATAGTGTCAAAATTTTTGAAGAGCATATACCATATATAGTCCTTCTATTTCTGTCATGGTATAGTTATTCTCTGTTGTTAACAATTTTCTACTAGAAAATGTGATGGGGTGATCGATAGATCCTTCACTTGGTTGTCCAAGTACAACACCCAACACGACAGACGATGCATCAACATGGACGTGAAACTCTTTCTTCCAGTTTGGAAAAATTAGTATGGGTGATGTAACCATCTTATTATTCAGGACATCCAGACTCTCTTGGCATTGTTCACTCCACTGAAACTTAACACCCTTCTTCAATAATTTCTCCATAGGTAAAGTCATCTCTGCGTATCCTATGATAAATTTACGATAGTATCTTGTATGTCCCAGAGTCATTCTCAACTGTTTTATCGTCACGGGTGGTGGTAGGTCGACAATGATCACAATTTTAGTAGGATCCATCAGTATTATGTCTTGACAAACCACATGACCCAAGAGAATTCCAAAAGGAGCACAAAAATGCATTTCTTTAAGTTAAGGGAAATATGTTACTGTCGACATCATTCCAACATCATTATGAGGCTCTCAATATGACCTTTTATGAGCCCAAATACCGCCTAGTCATCGAAGTAGACTTGAAGAAACTTATGAATAAAATCTTTAAAAGAAGTGGAAACTATCCTAAAAAATATAACATGAGCATTCTTGTGTCCAAAAGGCATTACCATATACTGGAAACATCCCCACTCCGTCACAAAGGTTGTCTTGTGTCGATCTTCCTTTGCAATTATGATTTGATGGTGACTAGAGAATCCATTAGTAAATGAATAGACTTCTTGGCCCCCGACACTCTCCAATACTTCATTTGTAAACAGTGTCAGAAATGGGTTGTGTAGTCAAGCATCATTCAAATTTCTCAAGTCGACGTAAATACACACTTCACCAATAGTTTTCTTATCTTGTACTACCATTGGGATAATCCACTCGATTCTTCAACAGGTTCTATAATGCCCGCATCCATCATTCGATCTAACTCTGTCTTAACTTTGTCTTTGTACCTTGGATTGAGTTGATACGATCGTTGCTTAACAGGTTTTGCGTCGTGCTTCAATGGAATATTCATTTCTCCAAGATCTCCAACAACTCCCTTCATTTCAGAAAACTTAGTGGGAAATAGATCTTGAAACTCATGTAGTAGGTCTGTAATATTTTCAACAGTTTGATCATCCCAATAATCCCTAATATTGGTAAACTTTGGATTATCTAGAGAGCCAATGTTTACTTTCTTTCTCTTCAACGGATTCAGAAACTTGTCATTTGAAACACCTGATCCTTCCACCGTGCGAGTACCTCAGACTTGGGAATATTTATGTCACGGGATCATCATCATCAGGTTCGCTTGTTACATTATAGCACTCCATCCAGTGCTAGACTGTCATGCTACTCTGAAAAAAATTTGTCGTCAACACAAGAATATCTTCAAATATCTTAGTCTTGATTACTTGTAGAGCAACATCAATTGAAGGATGATCATTAACAAATTCAAATGTATGGGTGAAGCTAGCAGCTAATTCTTCCCATTCTATTGTTCCTTGTCGTAGCTCAATCGATTTATACAAGTTCCTTGGTATCATATCTAATGTGTGTACAAACTAATGGACCCATTCCTGTCATGGACATGCCTCCCATGTTGCACGACAATTCTCAACGTGTTCGACAGGATTAGTGAATCCTGTATAGTTTTTACTAGTGTATATAACGTTCTCTCCAAATTGGACTTCCATCAATCTTCGACATTGGGGCCATTCCAAGATAGACTGTTTATGCGCGATCCACCATCTGGAAGGTGTAGCCTTCAATGCAAAGTCCAAAGCTGATAGTTGCTAAGGTTCTGTTACTTTCTCTTCAAATTCTGTCAAAAAACATTCTAGGTTTGGAAAACCCTCATAGGCAGGTAGATCACATACCTCGATATATTTTTTTTTTTGTTGTCAAAGTGGTGGAACCGCCCTGACTAGCAGGGTTTCCATTGGATAAGAAACCACGAACCAGGGGCATCTAATCTGTCAAAATCACCTGGGGATCGCACCAACCCTTAACATGGTTGGATTTTTTGGTATCCGACGGGATTATAACTGATGACCTTTCAGCTTAGGGGGTGTCTTAACCATACCCAGCCACCAACTGTTCTACATCTCGCGGATCACATACCTCGATACTTACCTATCACATAGATTTTGTAATTCTAGACCATCGTCACATTGAAACTTTGTGGGGTCAGTTCTGCCAATTCTCTAAAGCTTCTCCTGAATCCAATGTGTAGGAACTAACACTTCACCAACTAAGTATTTCGTTGACCGTCGAATTCACATAATCATCCATTGCAGAAGTAATATTATAGATACGATCTAAGTACCCATCTTGTCCTTCATTATTTACCTGGTCAACATACCTCTAGCCTTTTGGAGGATCAAGTGGTGTGACTACCCTTAGTTCTTCATCTTCAAACGTTAATATCCTCTTCTTGAAATTGATAAGAGTTTGGTTATCAACGACACATTCGATCCCTAGAAGTGCAGGATACATATTTGTGTAATCTACAATGTCTATTACTTCAAATTTTGCATAAGTCTTGAGTGCTTCTATCTTGACCAAAACCTGTGTCAATCGACTGACAGGTAAAACCTTCGACTAATTTGCTATTCCTAGTTGGACATGAGACCACACTAGTCTTGGCTTTCCCATACTTTCCCAGGTTTGCCTAGTAAGAATGTTAACATTAGAACCCAAGTCTAAAATAATATAATCCATATTGTAATCTCCTATCTAAGCAGTCATCCTGAGTTCTCGACCACCTTTCAATATTTTCCCAATGTGGTTAACCCTCCTTTCTGGTCGCCCATTTTCTTGAGGTTCTTTCCTTTAAGGCTGACAATTCTACTACAACATCTTTATCTGTTATTAATGCTAGACAACTCTTAAAGAATTCCTTCAATTTACTAACCTTTGTTATCGGTTGCTCTTGAAATAGATGTTCAAATCTTTGAGGCATTTCCAATATTGGTCCTTCACTTTGTACAATTGTAGAAGTCAACGCTTTATCTCTATTAATGAACTCATGTTGAGTGTCCAAGAATACTTATTTTTCCTTTTGGACATCAAAGGACATCTTCTTTCGTTGTTCCGGTCGCACTCTCGGTTGTTCATATGGTGCTTCTTGATCTGCTCCAGTGGCAACACCTCCTCTTGTTATGACGACAATATTCGGCTCCTGCGGTTCAGCAGAAATCTTCTGGATGTTTGGATTAGAGTTTTACGGTGGGTTATAGTTTCCCATATTTCTAACCTTCCACTTCGTAATCAATTGAGGGCATTCTTTGACAGTATGATCTAGTTCTTTACAGTACAGACAGGTCGATGTAGGATTTGTGCACTCTCTGGCAAAGTGTCCACGCTGTCCACAATCATAACATATAACTTGGCCTCTTTTGAGACCAAATCCTCCTCCTCGTCCCCAGCCTCTGAAAAGTCCACCCCCTTGGGTTGAGGGCATTGTGCCTGTGGGTATTGATCCTGAGCATATTGATTCTGTGAATATTGAGCCCAAGCTCGCTCAGCCTGCATTTGTTCGTCATTCTTCATCAGGTAGGTGTCGATTGCCTTTTCCTGTAGTCGCTGGTATGCTATGCAATATTTCTCATCATGTCCCACTTATCAACAAAATTTACAATATAGACTTTGTTAGCACTCAGATTTTACCTCCGGTTGTAAAAGGATAAACCCCAAGGTAACCACAAAACCAAGCTTTAGGAAAGAAAGTTGGCTTCTTTCTCTCTAGAGAGGGATCTCTCAGTACTTTTTCTCAAAGGCCAGATATATACAAACAAAGACAAATTTTAAAATTGTTGGTGGTTGAAACAAATGTACATTGGGCATGGAGTGATAATGTGGAACATTAATATTAACAATGTTGTTGCATGGGAAACTTTAACAGAGGCAAGGTAGGAATCCCATTACGGTCAAAATGTTTTTGTCTGGTGATTATGGAGGAATTTAGAAATAGTCCATTAATGTGGGCATCAAACTGGGATGAATCCAACATTAACTTCAGATGAACAAGTTTTGTGAATGTTTGAAAGTAATAGAACAAAGCATATGATTATGAATTTTGAACTATTGTAGACTCATTCAAAAATGAAAGGGAAAACATAATGGAAGTAATAAATAGGAAACACATGCACATAAAGGAAAGGAAATACAAACTGTAATAAAGACAACACATGAATCTCTGAAAAGGCCAGCTTCGGCTCAGTAATTTTATTAATCTCGGAAGTATCAATTACAATGCAAAATATCACAGGTTCCAACCCTTGTTCCATTACAAAAACTTGTTTAAGAACAACATAGTGCTCCATGAGCTGAATAACTAACTCTAAAAATAGGCAATAACTGCCTTTTTACATCTGTCATCTAGATCTCCTGAATAATGACTATTCTGAAAATAAACTAAACTCCTAGTTAACTAGTCTTCAAAAATGATATTCGAGATTCTTCAACAAATCTTCAATAGATGCTCATCCACGTAGCCTATATTTTATCTGTCCATATTTCTCAACTGTCTTCCACCGGTCGACAGTTGGCAGCTCCAGGCTGGCCATTTCTTTTGCCAGCATTCTTAAATCCACATGTTTCACGTAAGAAAAATATGGTAGTTGTGCACATGCGGCTTTGAATGCAAACAACATTTTAAAATCCTCTGATAACTTATCAATTATTGTCTTTCCAAACAAGGACTGTCGTATATCTTCAAATTTTCTATGGTATAATTTTTGAGAAAACATACTACCGTTTTCTTCCCAGAAGAAAGACAATCCCTTTTTAAATAATGGCGTGAACATTTCAATGAACAATTTAACTTGATGGGGTCATAATGCCAATATTTGCTTGCACAATATCAAGGTGTTGATGTTTGCCGACCACCTTCTTGGCCCATGTAATGACTGAAATCCTATCCTTGATATTTGTTGTATTCATATCATCTTCAGTCAAACCATTCAATAAACTTATTGTGTTGTTAACAGTATCTATTGGATTTTTATTTAATACTTCTTTAACTGCTGCAACACTTTGTCTGGCAGCCTGCAGAACAATTTCTGTCAAGAATGTAGTCCAAGTAAGGTTTGAGTTTGGCTGCTTCAGATATGATCACATCCGAAATGATGTGTTTTTCTCCCTGCACAGGAAGTTGTCCTGTCACTTGTTTCATCAACTTGTCATTTTTATCTGAAAGGTCTCTACACCTATTCTCCCAAGCTTTTCTCTCTTCTTCTCTTTTTAAAGCTAAATTTTCTAGATTCTTATTTTGGTTTTTTTAACCAAAAATTTCTAAATCTCTCAGGCTAACCTTAGACATTGCTTGTACAATAGAATCTACACTGGTTTATGCAGGAGGTGGAAAAATTTGTACTTTAGGATCTTTTGCCTTTTCATTCAACTCTTTCTCCAATTCTGCCTGTTTTCTTTTTAGAGTCTTCTCACTTTTAATGAAAAGGACTATGTACTGTCCTTTTCCCATTGTTTCTTTTCCTCAACAAACTTTAGAAGCTTTGCTTTGCAGTCATTCACTTCATCATTAAATGCTTCGTTTTCTTTCTCCAACTCTGTAAGCTCTATAGCTTGTATGAGTTGGGTGTCTGGGATCTTTAATTTATTCTTGCAACTTTTTAATTTGTTGTTAATGAGCCTTGTTCTCAACCCTTTCCCATCTTAGCTAATTTCAAGTTTACTTTTACCAGTCTGCAATATAGACACTTTAAGAGTATCCTTGAGTAAGTCACTATATATCACTTCCCCAGTTTGTTTGTGGAGATGGATCATATCAGGTATAGGAATACTCTCCAAATTCATCATGATTTCAACAACCTTGTTCTTGGTTGTTATTGCTAAGTTCAGAGTGTTCTAAACATGATCCCTTACAGTAACCAAAGCCACATCTTTGCTGGAAATTTTTCTAACATCAATGTACAATTTAAGTGACTCATCTATTGATACCTCTTTATCTTCCCAGTATTTGTCAAATAACTCAGCCCTGGTTTTGAACTGAGTAGTAGAATCCTAAGGTGTTTCTGAGAAGGCATATTCTTTAATTTCAAAGGCTGGTCCTTTGAATTTCATTTGCTTTTTCTTGCCTTTGGTCTCTGTTACCTGCATCATCTGTCCTTCCTTTTCAACTTTCTGCTTCTTTGGTGTTTGAGCAATGTCTTCTTCTTCTATCTCCATAGCATCAGAAAAAACCCTTTTATTAGTCCTCTCAGAGTGACTTGTAATAGGGGATATCCTTTCTGCTGCTGGAACAGTAGTCAAAGGATCAAGCTGTGTGGCACTTTCATCTTTCATTGGAGAGGCAGATCCTTGTTGCATATCCTCATCATTATGTGTCACTTGAGGATAATCTAACCAGTTGGCACTCTCGGCCAAGCCTTCAAATTCTTGATGCTCGAATGGTTTGTTTTTATTGGCATGTCTCCTTATTGAGATGGCATGGTGAGGATCATAGTTGACAACTGCAACAGTCTGAAACCTCATCTCCTTCAGTAGACTCTCCACTACATGCAAAGCAGCTTTACTCTTTATAATGAATGGGCCAACTACCCATGGAAACTTGATTTCATATGACTTTTTGAAATTGATAAAAGTGCTCATTTTCAACAATGAGCTTCTGTTTGATCAGCTCTAAGGCAAATATCTTGGGAGTTAAGAAAACATGTAAAATATAAGGCTAATGGACAAATCCATAGATTCTGATCACAATGCCTTCTTCCATCAAGAACCAGTCTCCAATTCTTCTCTCAAGTGAAAATTGTAACATTTCTTTCATGAGAGGTAGCACTTTGGGCAACTTTTGCTGGAAAAATACTTTATACACCTCAGACATAAGAAAGTTCATATATTTACCAAAATTTCTGCTAATCTCATCAATGAGAACCATCTCTGGGAATTGTAGGTTCTCCTCATTGAAAAACAGGAACATTTTTACCAAATAAGACTGAAATCTGAAAAATCTTGTGTTGTGGAAGTTCATTAGCTGTGAGTGGATACTCTCAACTAAGAACGCATCAAATTTAAAGCAACAAGACTGACTCAACTCACTTGACTCAACTTGACCAGTACTAATTTTAAACAACAAACTCATCAGTGAGTCACTGACAAACCTGTCAATGTCTAGACCTAGAAACTTACTCATAAGGGAAATAAGAGTCTGAGTTTCATCATTGAATAGACTTGAATCTACAAGGAAAGCTTGGTTCTGTAAGGATATATCAGGCTTGAAACATATTTTAAATGAGGTTTGTTTTTGCTCGATTGTAGCTTCTCTAAATAATTGAATTAGACTCTCTTCATTAAACTCTTCAGATAATTGGGTGAATGCAGCAGGAACAACAAGTGTGTCTCAGACAATCAGTGGACTAACAGGACAAACGATTTTGGACTTAGCCGCGTCCATAATTACCCTCTCGAAAGATGAGTAATTACAGGCACACCAGTCAATAAACTCGAGAAAGTTTAGGGTTTGTTCGGTATAAAAAAACTGGAAATGAGACTTAAAAAAAACTCCATGGACATCGGTTCCTTGGTATTTAAGGACTTTTAATTTAGTTTTTACTAGGTCTACTGAACCTACTGAGAGTATAGTGTCAAAAACCTCACAACCTTTGTAAACAAACTAAGGAAAACTATAAAACATTGCCATTAATAGAAATAAGAAACTCATTTTCTTTATTAATCGAAATGTAATTTACAAAGAGATCTCTATTATAAACTTAAATCTTGAATATAAATACAATAAACTCAATAGTCCCTACGTGTTCAAACTTTATAAACTTCAAATTTACAATGGAGAGGTTGGTACAAATGGGGAGGTTTAAACCAATTTCATTCTTTACTACATATATTATTAATGGTTGGTATAATGAAACCAAACCATTCTTACTTAATGATTGACCCAAGATGAACGTTGATCATTTGTGTAGTAATGGTTATAAACTTATAACAATTATTAAAAGTTGAATATTTAAATCATTTGTATTCTTAATTTTGGTAAATATTTTTTATATTTACACAAACAAATATTTACATTGGAAAAAATGGAGTAAGTTGGTATGTAGGTATTTATATTCTTTTCTTCAAAGAAATTAAAGTTGTATCTAACCCCTTAGGATCTTTGATTTATAGAAATCCTTTAACTCACAACTTCATACATATCTCTTCCTTTCATAATTGACAAAATGTAGACAAAGAGCTACCTTGTTCTAACAACATATTTGCAATGAAATTTTCAATGAGTAAACAAGGTTAAAATCCTCAAATAATACCAAACATATTTGAGAGAAAAGTGGACCAAACAACTTTTCCTTGAAAATGCCTACATGCTTAAACTAAACAAACTCCTACCAAAAAATAGCAAAAGAACAATCACATGGCTTCACATATTTCAACCTTAAAGCCCATCTAAAAGACCACTTTGATAAAATTGAGAAAAGAGAAACTGAAAGCTACCCAACTTCCTGTTTTTCTTTTATATATATATTTCCTCTAATGATATGCTTACAAAAATTATATAATGTTAACATGTGAAAATAAAAAATAAAAGCATATTATTGGTTTGGCATACGGTGGGAATTCCAAAAGGAAGATTAATTTTTGTTTTTATATATAAATCATTTGCATATAAAAACTCTGATATAGGACATGGTCTGTGCATATACGTTGAATTGATATAGTGCACCATTCTTTTACTTCTGTTGCATTAGTTCCTCTCGAAATATAAAATTAAAATTTGCAGCTTTCAATTTAATCGCTTCTCGCTCATACATACACATGAACAATCTAATTAGTCGAGCAAACAATAGCTCATGTAATTGGAAATATTGATGAAGTAGATAAATAAATGTGAGACTTAACTCGTTGATAATTCAACTTTGAGCATTCAACTGTACCACTTCATTTGCAAATGGAACGTGCAAATTTTTTTATTATCTGATCACACTATGCAGAAAATAGGAGAAGAGTTATGTATTGAAAACAAAACCAACAATCATTTGGTGTATACAAAGCAAATGCTGAGCATAAACCAACCACAATATTTAATCACTAAGGCCAGGAATAACTGTAAAGATTAAATTATGATTTCATTGCAAAATTGCCTTCTTCTGCATTGCTTCTCATATAAAACTATCTTTTATAAAAGATGCATCTGGAGATTACTCCCTCACCCAACTGTAATTTGGGACATGCAAAGGCATTGAGCCATTTTAACGATCTCAACTGTTAAACACCTATCAACTCTACTAACTCAGAGCACCCAGAAAGATCTAGTCTTCGAAGCTTTGTGAGATGGGCCAACCCCCATATGCTCTTCAGCTTCACACAGCCAGATGCATCAAGCCCCTCCAATGATACCAATGTTTCAAGACTTGGCAACTGGTGCAGTTCTATAGAATCTCTACCGTTCAGCATTTGAAGTGTTGCAAGAGAACTTATCCCTTCTCTTTTGCTCAATTCAGGACAGTCGATCAATTCCAGTTGTATGAGGCCATCTGGCAATGTTCCAACCTCCACCAAGTTTTCACAACCGCTTATGTGAAGATGTTGAAGGTTGGAGGCAAATACTTCCTCCTTCTCCTTCAACCATTTAAAATGGCAACTGGCTTAACAAACAATTATATATTGTTAACTTGGGGGCAACTGATTCAACCGTCCAAGGGAATCCGGCAAACATTTCAATCTGTGGCAATTCTGCAGATTCAAATTCTTGGAGCTCCTTAGCTCTCCAATGCCACTTGGCAATTCTATTAAGTTTTCGAGCTCCAGATCTAAGATTTCCAGTGACCTTTGATGTGCAAGTTGGGAAGGCAATATTTCAATCCTCTCCCGAAAGCTAAGCGACCATTCATCAGCATGGCGATCTTAGCATCTTGAGGTCCAACAGTAAACAATGATTTTGCCGTAGCTCTGTGGCAAGCTAATTAATTTTCACTGAGATCTTATTTCATAGGACTTGAGATCCTATTCCATAGGACTTAATAGTTAAATGTTTCAACAAAATCAGATCATAAAAATTTTCAAGATACAGACAACTGAGCACAATCTCTTCAAGGTGTTTCAACAGTCCTATAGAATTTGGAATATCACTGACCAAGGGAGATGCAATCTGTAATTCCCGCAGCTGCAAAGGTGCCTGCAAAAATATTGGCATGTTTCAAATATCCTAAATATATAAATGATTGTGATCTCCAAACTCTTCGATTTGTAACTCACATAATACACAAAACATCTTAAAAAAAACCCCTTGGAAACCCTACCTGTGATGCTTCCTGCCACAGCGTTTCCAAGTTCATAATGGTCACGGTTAAAACCCTTAACTTCATCATTGGAATCTAAGAAGGCAGGAAATCGTGATGAGAGTCTTCATTGTCCAAGTTAAATTTATACATATTAATATCAGGAAGTTGCAACTTCTTCATTTTCTTCAGTTTGTTGCGTGAAAAGGATCCATACAAGTTATCAATAACCTTATTAAGACGCATGCTAATTCGCCGCACTTCTGTTACTACCTGTTCATTATTGAAAAAAAAAACTTGCTTTCTATGCACTAATCTATAGAAAATAGAAATGATTGACGACTTACAGATGATTGCTCCAACAAATCATCAATGTTCTCTGTCCAACGCCATAGCCGACACGGCAATCCTGGATCCTTTGCCAGATTTCTTCCCAGATCTGTGAGGTGATCGTGCATTCTAATCTCATTTTTAATGTCCACGTCCACAAGATCTGGGGTGATCGTGCATTCTAATCTCACTTTCAATGTCCACGTCCACAAGACTCTTGTTTTGTAGACTTCGAAACCTCACCTTACCTTTCCAGCGAGATCCGTCCCATGTTCTTATGGCGGTATCCTTGTTTTCCCCTATGAAAAACAGGCAATGTCCAAGAATATCTGTTTTTCGTCCATTTGAAGTGCATCGTAACTAATTTGAAGTCTTTTTTGTATCTCATTGGAAGTATGTCTTCAAGTCTTTCCAACTGGTCTTCCCAAAAAGATCTGTCATTTTCGTAAAGAAGTGCTCCAAGCACTTTCAAAGAGATAATCCGTTTCAAGCTTTTAAATACTTACCAATCAGATCTTCAAATCCTGGGAGTGGATGGCCCTGGGTGAAGGCATGCAAGCAGAAAAGCTTTCGGGAGTGTGGTGCATTCAGGGGATTCAACTTATAAATTGATGACTCTGCCACTCTAGATCTTGTAAGAACATCCTTGTGGTAAGAGGTAATCAGTGTTAAACTGTCCCACTGAAGAACAGTTCGAATTGGCCTGAGAAGTACATCTAGCTGATTAACATCATCTATATCATCTAAGATTATGAGCGCCTGACAAGATGACAGATGGGTTTTAAGCAGTCCAATGCCTTCACTAACGCTGCCTATTTTCAGATCCATTTGAGTCAAGATTTAAAGAAATTTTTTTTCTAAAGAGGCTTCAAGGGCATTATCTTTAACCAACGTTGTCTTCCCTATACCACCCAATCCTCCGATCCCCTCTTGCAGTTGCGCCAATAAGACATTAATTGTAAAATCTTAAATCTTTTCATCCAAACCGGTTGGATGTTCTGCCACATCCAAGCGGTTTTATCCAAGGTTTTGCTACACAGAGTCAACGACCTTATCCAGCAGCTCCCCCTCGTCCCTAGTTAATCACAAGAAAATGCAAAAAAATAGAAAATAAATAAATCTATAGCTAAAGAATCTTACATATTGAATCCATAAAGAGAAAGTTGGATTTCTCACCGGTTAAACTTGTCCAGCTCTACCTCACTTATTTCTGCAACAGTAGAGAAAGCAACCCTCCAATTTTCAACGGTGGTGGAGTTGTAACAGGGCTGACCATCATTATTTTTCTTCTCTTCTAGCTTGTGTAGGGCTTGAGCATACAATCCTTCCCTCTGCGTACGCCGAAGCTTAGTGGGCTTGACATGGTGAAACACTGGAATAATGGGCTTCTGCGACTGCGACTCCACCATCAGGAAGAGCTCATTCAGACACCAATGTGATTCTGCATATCCGGGCGAGAAGATGGCCACATGGACTGAAGAGGTTTTACTAGCGTCTAGTTTTTGAGAAGTTAAAGTATCTCCCATTTGCATTTCTCCTTTGACCCAAAAGACTCGAATCCATGTAAAACCAGGCGACCGTAAAGATGGTTGTTGAAAGTAAGTTTTGTGTTGGGCCGCGATGGCTTAGGAAAACTTGGTGGCAAGAATTGGTGGGAGTATAAATAGCAAGAAGTGGTGGGAGTAGAAATGAAAAAGGATATAAAGAAAAATATCCGACTGCAAAGAGATATACAGGCGTTAAACCTTTAACCCCTCGTTTAGGTGCAGGTCGGTTTATTGCTCGCCCTACTGATTAGGTCAATTCGATATACGCTGCAACTTGCATAGAATGAAAAGACAAGATGTCCAACTGTAAAGTAGTGGTCTTGGTCGGCCATTGCCAAATAAAACAATTGTTTGTGGGTCAACAACCATGGTATCCAGCTGGGCACGGATTCATTCAAATAAGAGAATAGCATATATTTCCAAGAGATTGATATATATATATTTTTTGGTAGTTTTTTCATTTTATATTAGTGTAGATTTATTTTAAACTTGGATTTACGAAGTCTTGAGAGGGATCCAATTTTTTGAGTTGTATATTTTTTTTATCATTTGGGTCCTTCTGTTTACTTGATAGATTTGGGTTTTAAATGGATCTATGCTAGTTTATTATTTTTATATTTTATTTAAGTAAATATGATGCAATTGAGTTTGACATAATTTTTAAAGTGATGTGGATTTTTATTGATTCTTACTACTTTGGATGACAATGAAGTGCTAAGTATTTAATTTTATAAAATCTAAGTATTTGTATGAGTTGTGGAAATGTATTGTGTTTTATCAGGATGTATGGCCTGAGTTTTTTGCCATGGAAATGTATGGTGCTTTCTCAAGATGTATGTCTTGAGTTTTCTGAGATGGAAATGTATGGTGCTTTCTCAAGATGTTTGTCCTGAGTTTCGTGGGAGGGAAAATAGATAGTGAATGAATAATTGAGAGATGAATTCTTTCCCATGACAACCTTGTGAAGAAAAGAAATATGTAAGAAGATAAGTATCTTTGTGATATGAATATATTTGTGATCTTTGTTAAGAAAATTATGTTTGTGATCTTTATTAGAAAAGTATATGTGTGATATGAATATCTTTGTGATCTTTGTTGAAGAAGTATCTATATTTTATGTACCATGTATTTCTTATGATTAATTGGAATTCATTTCATGTATCATGAAGATGTATTTTATGTATCTTGTTCCTCGTATCAGGTAGCATATATATATATATATATATATATATATACTCGATGGCTAAACATGTGGTTGATTGATTGAAATATGATTCAGGTGGATGTATTTTGTTGAAAGATTGAAGGCCTTGTAATAAAGTTTGAAGACCCCTATAATGGGGATTGAACATTGACCCTTGCTTTTACACTAGGAATCACTCTGCTAGTCCAAATTCTCGCACGTGTGATGGTGATATTATGAGGAACTAGTAGGTTGACGGGATGATGATATCTTGAGGGACTTGCAGGTGGTAGTGGGAAGTCTTGTGGTTTCTCAAAAGAGGAATTCGGAGAGATGCAATGATAAAGGCATGTGTGAAGGCATGTATGAGTAAGTATGCATATGATGCATTGTTTTAAAGGGGAGGAGATGTAATATCTCGACGGTAAGCCCTGAACATATGTGATGTTATTTGATTATTATGGTGGCACTAGGTTCCTGGACTATGGAATATGGACATTATTATTATTATTATTATTAACCTATAATTAAATAATAGTTCAACATGAACAACAAACGTGGTTGGGGGTCTTGGATTCCACATATGAGGGGGTTGAGTGGGGTTAGTATTTGATACTTTTCCTAACAATACTCTTTGTTTCCTAATTTGGATTTTAATGGACTATGGAGGTCCTATTACACCTAATTGATGCTTTACTTGCACCCATGCACCATACACCCTAGTTACTCTAGTTTTGAATTATGTCTCTTGGAATTTGAGTTGTCTTCAGTAAGTTAGAGGGATTTTGAGTCTACTTTGAGTTATCCTCAAATAATTAAAGTAATTTGGATAAATTCGAGTGGTCTTAAGTGCATGGGAGTGATTAAAGGGAATTTGAGTCAGTCTAAGTGAGTTCGAGTTGTCTCCAATGCTTAGGGAGTGTTTTTCCAGTGAATTCGAGTTAGCCTTAGTGGATTCGAGTTGCTCTCATGAAAACTTGAATCATCTTCCAGTGATTTGGTAAAGCCCTTAGTGAATTCAAGTTACTTACAAGTGAACCTAAGTTATCCATGCTAGTGAATTCGAATTGCTATGAAAGCATTTGAATTGGAATTCATTCAGGATGTATTCATCCTTCCAGTGGCAAGTTGGTTCGTGAGTGGGAGGGGTTTCTCTTCCTTCAATTCGAATACTAGAGAGAGGATTCAAATGGTATTCTCGCACATAGTGGCCAAACTTTGTTTTGCAAGGAGTGAGTCAAATTTATTGCAACTTTGTCTTTCGGGATATGGGGACAATTCTATGAAGGGACTCTATTGGTTGCACTTGTCTTGCAGGAGAGGGGTGCAATCTTATGCAAGAGATCCTATTGTTGGTTTTTTCTTGCAAGAAAGGGGGACAATCATGAGTAAGATAAACCATTGTTGAAGTTTTGTCTTGTGGGAGAGGGGGACAATCTTGAGAAAGAGATTAACTATTGTTGTGCTTTGTTTTACAGGAGAGAAGGACAATTATGAGCAATAAAAGTTATTGGTGTGCCTTGTATTACAGGAGAGGGGGACAATCCTGTGCAGGAGAATTCTAGTTTATGCAAGAGAGATGATCCTGTGAAGGAGACCATATTTGTTGTAGCTTTATATTTCAAGAGAGGGGACAATCATGAGTATTATGTTTAGAAGATCAATCTTAGGAGAGATTTCCTTAGTGTGTGGATCCAATACCTCATCTCAGGGGTGACCTCCTCAAGTAGTTCGGCTTAACAGTGTTTACGGATGGGAGGAACGTTGTCCTGTTGATACCGCTTGCACCATAATTAAAGATAAGTATTATTGACTATTATATATTATGTTATTGTTGTACATGATCCCATGGAGGCTTAGCTATCTTATTGTTTATGTTGCAATACGAATTCATGTCCATGTATATGTCTAATAGTCCGTGTAACAGTGTTTGTGATGTATTATTGCTGCTAATGGAGGTTATTTTGCTTATGTATTATGATTATTTGAAGATCTAGTTTTTAGGCCGATCGTATGGTTGCGAATGGATCTTTTGGATCAGATCTTCCATGGGGATTACGGTTGTTATTTAATGCAAAAAAATATGATATTAAGTAGTGTAATAATTCTGCTTTTTGAGGCAGTGTAGAATGTTGATTTACTTATCATTTTAAAAGTTAATTACTCGTGAATTAGGACAACTAGTAAGTATGATTTATGGGTAGACCATATGGCTGTGTATGGTTGTTCCAGATAAGATATTACATGGAGTTAATGGATGATAATTAAATGTTATAAACCTGATGAATTGTTGTGTCGAAGTTGAGTTAAATAAGTGTCATAATTCCGCCCTACTTATATATTAGAAGTTGAGTTATATTAGTAACATAGAGATGAAGTTATTATGTGCTTAAATGACAACATGCAACCACCCATAAATGTGATTATACAATAAATTATATGTTAAAATGATTACCAGATTGGTTGCATTCACGTGTCATCAAATTGCATCCCAATTATGTTGGGATATATACTTGCATTGGAAGGGTTGTCTTCCTTAAGGACTGATTGTTTTAAATTATTTGGTTTATTGGCATGTTGGCCTAACCTAGAGAACATTATTCTGTTGTGTTTAACTTATAATCAATCATTCCTAGTTAGAATCCCAGAAGTATTTGAACCCTAAGGATGTGCTCAACCGTCTGCAATTCCCTGCAGCCTCATTCTAACCTAGTGTTATGCTTGTACGTTACCCTTGCTTGCCTAATGCTTTCCATATTCTCTCATGGCTAGCATTCCTATCGTTTTGCTTGAATAGTTTGCCATGCATTTCACCATTTGAAATCCAAAGCCTAATTCCTCTCCATGGCACACTCTATTGTGTTGCACTACTGTTTCTATTTGAATTGGCATTCATTTGAGATTTATTCATTCTTATATTGGCAAGTTGGTTCATGAGTGGGAAGGGTTTCTCTTCCTTCTATTTGAATACCAGAGAGAGGATTTGAATGGTATTCTCACACCTAGTGGCCAAACTTTGTTTTGCAGGGGAGGAGATCACATTTACTGCAACTTTGTCTTTCGAGAGAGGGGGGCAACCTATGAAGGGACTATATTGGTTGTGCTTGTCTTGCATGAGAGGGGGGAATATTATGCAAGAGATTCTATTGTTGGTTTTTTCTTACAGGAGAGGGGGACAATCATGAGTAAGATAAACCATTGTTGAAGTTTTGTCTTGTGGGAGAGGGGGACAATCCTGAGCAAGAGAAACTATTGTTGTGCTTTGTTTTGCAGGAGAGGGGGGCAATTCTGAGCAAGAAATCTATTGTTGTGCCTTGTATTGCAGGAGAGGGGGACAATATTGAGCAAGATAACCTATTGGTTGCGCTTTGTCTTCCAAGAGAGGGGGACAATCCTGTGCAAGAGAATTCTAGTTGTTTCAATTTGTCTTACAAGAGAGGGGGACGATCCTGTGAAGGAGGCCATCTTTATTGTAGCTTTCTCTTTCAGGAGAGGGGAAAATCATGAGTATTATGCTTAGAAGATCGATCTTGAGAGAGATTTCCTTAGTGTGTGGATCCAAGACCTCATCTCAGGGGTGACCTACTCAAGTAGTTCAGATTGACAGTGTCTAAGGATGGGAGGAACGTTGTCATGTTGATACCAGTTGCACCATAAATAAATATAATATTATTGATTATTATATATTATGTTACTATTTTACATGTTCCAGTGTAGGCTTAGATATATTATTATTTATGTTGCAATTCAAATTCATGTCCATGTATATGACAAGTTTAGGAATGATAGAATAATAGTTCATGTAATATTGTTTGTGATGTATTATTGCTACTAATGGAGGTTATTTTTCTTATGTATTATGATCATTCAAAGATCTAGTTTTTAGGAAGACCATATGGTTATGTATGGATATTCTGGATCAGATCTTCCATGGGGATTATGGTTGTTATTTGATGCAGAAAAATATGATATTAAGTAGTGTAATGATTTTGCTTTTTGAGGCAGTGTAGAATGTTGATTTACTTGTCATTTTAAAAGTTAATTACCAATGAATCAGGACAACTAGTAAGTATGATTTATGGCAGACCATATGGCCGTGTATGATTTTTCCAGATAAGATATTACACAGGGTTAATGGATGATAATTAAATGTTATAAACCTGATGAATTGTAGTGTCAAAGTTGAGTTTAATAAGTGTCGTAATTCTGCCCTACTTATATATTAGAAGTTGAGTTATATTAGTAGCATAGAGATGAAGTTATTATGTGGTTAAATGGAAACATGCAACTACTCATAGATGTGATGATAAAATAAATTATATGTTAAGAGGATTACAAGATTGGTTGGATTCATGTGTCATCAAATTGCATCACATTTATGTTGGGATATAGACTTGCATTGGAAGGGTCATCTTCCTTAATGACTAATTGTTTTAAATTATTTGGTTTATTGCCATGTTGGCATAACCTTGGAGAACATTATTCTATTGTGTTTAGCTTATAATCAGTCATTCTTGGTTAGAATCCCAGAAGTATTCAGATCCTAAGAATGTGCTCAACAGTCTGTAATTCCTTGTAGCCTCATTCTAACCTAGTGTTCTACTTGTGCGTTACCCTTGCTTGCCTAATTCTTGCCATATTCTCTCATGTTTGTCATTCCTATCGTTGCCCTTAAATAGTTTTCCATGCATTTCACCATTCGAAATCCAAACCCTAATTCCTCTCTAGAGCACGCTCTATTGTGTTGCACTACTATTGCTACAATGGCATGAATGTGAATACATTTGGTGTCTTCTTAACTACATAAATATCTTTGAATAAATCCTAATCCAAGCATGTGTGACTATGTTGCAATGTTGTGGAATGAGCAGTGTGGAGCTATGTAAGAGCCACCCAAAGTGCTACTGTGAAGAAATTATTGAGTTAAATTTGACCTCTATCTTACATAAGCTACATCGTTGACACTATCCATGGATATGATCCACAATGTGGGTAGAGGTTGTTTGTCAAAAGTTAATGAAAACTTCTAACCTTGTGTCATGGAGACTGTAAGCTTGAAGAAAGTCAAAAACACATTTGCTAAGGATGTGAAGTGTGTGTGTGACCCACTAGATTCATTCATATTCCATTCGGAAATAATGGCCCAATAAGGGTTGTTTGAAACAACCTAAGCTAAATTGTGTCTTTGGTATTGTTGTTCGAAGAACACCCTAAATGAAAGGTCATGACGTGATGTGTTTTTTCTTCACCATGTCATCCATCATACTTGGGAATGTCCAAGGGAAACTTGGTTTGTATGGGTGGCCAAGCCAGAGAATGTAAAAAGGGGCCACTTGTTAGCTTTCTTAAATTTAGGGGATATTCCTAAGCCATGTATGGGATATTCAGGATGAAGGGAGGGGTAGGGGTGGTGGTGGAACACCTCTTCCTTCCATTGGTGACGTTGGATGACTACATGGGGTAGATGATGGTGAACCCATAGGAGATCTTGAAATGGGGTATGCCATGTGAGCATGTGCACATGTGGGTTAAGAGTCCCAAGGGGGCCTTGTAGGTAATGAGCTTTGCATGAATAATTTGAGGAAAGATGACCCTGGCAATGTTACACCCAATGGTGAGTGTTGAGGGGATAATGGTTATCAAATAAAAATATTGGGATTGCCTCCAAATAATGAAGAAAGATCCTTGACTCAATGTGGGCATCGAGGTGACTAAGTGTTATTTATGATTCTTTATTTTGTTGATTTCTGGATAATCTCAAGTAGAAGGTCAAGGGGGTTATGATAATGCAAAATAAATGTCTAAATCAAATAAAAATATGTGATCGAATGAAGTGTGTGTACATATGGTGCAACAATGTTTTGAATATATTCCTTTCAATAACAATTATATATGTTTGTTTAATGTAGGGGGAGTTAATAGAATGGTTTAAAAAAAATTAAAATTACATATCCTATCACTCTAATGATCTTTCCACTCATGTGTATCTTGACCTTTCAAATCTCTCAAAGGATGGGGTCTAAATTCGCCAAAGATGGAAAATTAAGGTATGAAGGAGTTAGTTATAGTGAGGGGCATTAGGGGCATGTCCCTATAAAACTAGTGACATTTCCCAATGACCAATGTTATATGTCTCAAGTGAAAATGTATCCCACAAATTCCACCTAGAAAGAAATCATAATTTTTGGCCATTAAGTTACCTTTCACAAGTGTAGAAAGGAGATGGTTAACCTCTAGTAGTCAAGGGTTGCAATAAAAAAATAGTTGGATGGATCAAAGAGACTATGAGAAAAACCACTTGACCTCAACATATGCCCCCATGAGGTATCTCCTTATCTTAGCTTTTGCATACTTTTTACAAAAGGATTTCAATATCTCTAGGAAAACAACTATGGTTTAGATGAGAAACGATCAGAGGGAGTTATTTGGATGCCTATCTCCACAATTCTAGCTTAGACTATAACTTAGGCAATGTTGAAGTAAAGTTCTTGAAAAATTATTGCAAAAAATAATTTCAAACACATGAAGGCATTGAAAAGAAAAATGATGTGAACTTTGGGGGGTTTTATTCCATCTAATTAACTCCCAAATTTTGAGAGGACTTTTGTGAATAAATAAAAAAATAAATAAAATGAAAGTGATAAGAGAGGTATTTCATTCTATATTCCCTTTTTGATTTTCTATTATGAGTTATAAGTTCCAAACAAAGAGCATATTAGAGATGGAAAGAGCTTTAATGTCCCTTGTTTGTGTGATTTGTGATAGCATAAACAACTATCTTAGAAGTAAAATGTTAACCTTTAAAATGTCGTAAGATTGTAACTTGGCTTAAATAATGAAGATGATTGTAAGCGCCAAGTTTTTAACTTCTTAGAGATTCCTTAGAGATAATTATAAACAAATTAAATCATGATAACAAATGAAAATAACAATGAAAATGGGGTCTTAAGCTATGCATCCATGTGCACTAACAAGAAATAAACCATACATGTGGTTAGCATTAAGAATTTCCAATTCCACTTTCTATCCTCTAAGTGATTTAATTACTAGGCATAATTAATGAGAAAAGTATATGACTAATAGCCCACAATTCCTTAAAAATTTAAATTTGCCCCCTAAAAAGTTACTAACCTAGGACCAAAAAACTAAATTTGTGTATATTTGCGTTAATTGTTATATGTGACAATCATGCAAGTTTCATAGACAATAGTTATAGTGGTTGCGAAACTTAATTGTGTGGCTATTAAGATGGATCATGTGAAACTATTGTAGGTATGTAGTGGAACTACCTATGAGACATGATTGCATGGATAATGAGTGGGACCATGTGAAACTTTGACAGGAATCAAAGATTCGACTAAAAGACATGTGCAAAACATAAAAAAACAGTCGCATAAGTCTATAAAATCATGTAAAAAGCAATTCCAAAGACCCCAACTCCTTATCAAGGTTGTTCAATGAAAAATCAAGCTTGTTATTGACCTTGCAAGTCACCAAAGATTAAAAAACAACAAAAAAATAATAAGAAGTAAGACGGAATGTTCTATTTACTGAAAGTGGAGTCACCATTTTGTTTTGGGGATTTTGTTGCATTGGAACACACACCCTTTTTCTAACTAGGTTGGTAAAAGTAATTGGAAGCAAGTGGGATAGAACTCTCTTGGGATGGGTCCTGTTTTTCTTGAAATATCTCTCTAACATGGTGAATGAAGAACAATTGGTTCCTTAAGGAGAAACCCAATCAAGTATAAGGGAAATGATTCGTAGAGATGAGAGGGTGAGATGCTTGATCTCCAAGCTCGTTCCTCCAAAATGATCTTTAAATTGTTATCCTCTTTTCAAATGCTCCCACATGGCTTTCATTAATAGGTAAATATAGTGCTCCAATAAAAAACTAGTTCCAATGTGAATTCTCTTCATTAAAAATGGAACCCTAATGCTTGACGGAGACACTTAGGAATCCAAAGTACTCAACATTAATGAGTTATGGGCTTGAATTCATCATATGCATCACCCTAGAGCCACTTGAACTAGACCTATGAGCCATAAATTCACCCAAAAGAAGGCTTCCACATGCTTTAGCAAACTTGAGTGGGTATTGAAGGATATCCCATGTAAGTCTTATGGGTGATGCTGTGTGAATAAAAAAGATCATTTATAAGGTTTCTTTAGCCCAATAAGGTGCGTATAGTAGCCATGAGGTAGTGTTATTATGCTACCTTTAGTCGATTGATGATGGCTCTACTTATTTTTTTCAAACTTTCACTTGTGAACAAGATCAAGGTGATAACAACCCCCCAAATCCACTAAGCTTAGTAACTCACAAACCCTTGATCATAATTGACCCCATAAATCATTGTTTACCTCCATTGACCATGGTTGGCCTATGTTGACCATATTAAATATATACACCATAATGAATAACATGTATAGGTTTTCCTTTTACCCAAAGATTGATATGGAACAATCTCTCATTGTTCTTCATTGTTTAGTGTTGTAGTAGGTAGTTCTTGGACATGCTCTATGTTTGTGGATTATTGCAAGGATAATGAACACTTAAGTATGGGGTTGTGGGCTTTCTATATTGGCGTTGTGGTTGTCGAAATACATTATATAGGCTTCTTGAAATCTCCAATGGATTGAGATCCATGGCCGACATTCACTAATGTTCTCTGTAGCATTCATTCAAATGGGTAGTTGTTTGATGGTGATCACACCATATTCTTGAGGTAGGTTTCTTGAAATCTCCAGTGGCTTGAGATCCTTGTAGAAGTTGCCCTTACTTCCAATGGAACTTTCCTTTACCCTTTTTTCTCTACAATGGTATTAGACTTAGGTATTCTTCTTTCAAATTAACTATTTGGATTTTGAGATTGCCCTTTTTGTATTCCAATGCAAAACTTGAACTTCCCTTCCAATTATAAACACTTCCCAACATATTGATAATTGGAAATTATATTTATTCCATGAGGTAACCGTAGAAACATGCTTTGAATTTCAAAATCCTCAAACATCTAGGACTTCTACATCTACTTTAGGCGACATTTAATGATATTCTACAATGAAACCTAGAACAAACTGACCTTGCTTCTAATGCAACTATTGCCACTGCAAGTATTCATCAAGGTATCCTACAACCTTAAATTCCTCTCTTAAATTTCGTGAATCCTTACCATGTGGTTATGGGTTGTTGTGCTTCCTCTCTCTATTGAGTGCAATATTCCCACCAAGAAAGTATGTTTGGTGCAAATTTGAGACTATTAAATGTAATATTCTCATTGATTTACATCCAAGTACAATTCCATTTGTTGCAACCATTCATTTAGAGATTTGGTATCAATACCTCCTTTGAACAATGGGATTTCAAATATTTACCTTTCTCCCAATTGGTTCCTTCGTTTGAACAATGTGTTGGATTTAGGATTGGCATTTTCAAAATAGTTGTCTATAATTTAAAAGTGTCTCATCAATTATGCAAATTGGTCATAAATCATTTTGTTAGCACAAAGCTTCTTCCACAGCATTATGTATCTCCTTTGCACATAAAATGATTTCATATCCCATAATATTTCTAGTTGATGTCATCACCCCAAAGTTCCAATATGTCGAACACATCTTGATTGGCATGTGATTCTAAAGGTGGTGCAACACATTGGTCCGGAGGATTGGTGCAAATTTGTCGAAGGGATGGTTAAATGACCTCTGAAATGTAAGAAGGAAATTGTCATCTAGAAGATTCTATCTCTTTAATACAAATTGATATAAACTCTTAAGATGAATTAGAGGATATACTATCGAAGAACTAATAGCCTATGATGCAAATTTAACAAACTAAGGAAAACAATAAAACATTGTAATTAATAGAAATAGGAATACTCAATTTATTTATTAATTGGAATGTAATTTACAAAGAGATAACTATCATGGACATAAATCTTGAATATAAATAAAATAAACTCAATATTCCCTAAGTGTTCAAAATTTATAAACTTCTATACTATCAAATTTATAATGGAGAGGTTAGTACAAGTGGACAAGAGGCTTGGGATAATGTGGTGGGTTCACCTTATCCTCCCTTAGCAGACATGGTCTTAGGGGATAAAGAGTAAGTAACTTCCTTTTCGATCGAGGTTTTTCATGATTTGGGCGATGGCACAAGGTTCGAGGGCTATAATATTCCCTTAGTTTAGAGGGATGTGGCTGATGTAAACCCTAGTTTACATGTTGGGCCTGGAAAAAGACTAAAGTTTCAAGCTTAGGGAATGGTCACAGACCTTAAAAAATTCCAAGAAATGGAACTTGAGGGTTGATGGGCGCAAAATTGTTTTGGGTTGCAACCTTGGATTGGAGCATGTGTTTGGCCTTTCCCTCATAGTGCTGGTGGGCAAGTTTAGCTACAAAGCTATGCACCATAATGACACCACAGGATGGATTGAAGAACTTTGGAAGCCACTATTCAACTACTTTCGTAAGATTTCAGTCCTCTCATGGGGTTGGTATGGGTTTACATTCCAATAGGGGGAACACTACTAGAATATTAAATAGGACATGTCTAAAAGACCATAGCAGTCTTATTTTGAAAATATGGCACTTTACCTTTGACCCATGCACTGAAAATATACACTTTCGCCATATCTAGGTACTTCTGCCCGATTTTCCTCTTGCAATGTGGCACAGGGATTCCTTCGAGGTGGTTTGGAATCATCGAGGTCACTTTTATCCATGTCGGTGAAGAGGTCTTTAAGGGGATGGGTAAGAGGGTTGGTAGGATTTGATGGAGGTCGATGTCACTAAAGTTTTTATGGATGGGGTGGAGATTGAATGGCGTGGCTAGAGCTATTATCAACCATTGGAATATTGGGGCCTCCTTTTTCGCTGTTCAAAATGTCGTGAAATGGGACATTTGTGGAAAGCATGCAAGCCATACATTTCTACTTCAGTTAGCAAGGATTTGCTAGAAAATTTTGGTGAATGGTCTTTGGAAGACCTTAGTGAAGCAGAGGGATCAGGTGGTTCGGGTCCAATACAACATCCATGTTCCACATCAAATGTCGGTGCTGATAATTTAGATGTTCATCTTATAATCAATAAGGTTCACTACCTTTGGATCCAACCTTCTTTCATAGCTTTAACGATGAGGATCTTGAACATATTTCTAGAAGATCCTTTGCTGATAGGATTTTTGGAGGTTTTGAGCCTATTGGGTTTTCCTCTAATATTTTGGATGATTTGATGGGTGTATTGGGGGAGTTGTTAGATAAGCATTTTGGGATGGAAGGGGATAGGACTAAAAAATGTTCATTGGTTAAGGGGTTGGATTTGGCATGAAATGACCCAAAACCACAAACTCACTTACATGGTTTGGAGGCTAATCATGTGCCGCACACTAGGGGGACGGTAATGCTTTCTTATGTGGATGTTTCAGCAGAGGATGTGAATGTTCAAGGTTGCAAAAGTCTCGGCAAAGAGGGTTCAGAGGGACGATATCTACAAACACTTCTTTACCCCTCTCTTTTTGTGAGATGGTAAAAATGGACCCGATTCTGGCCTTTGTGGGTACCATTCAAAAAAAGAATTTGGGTATTTTGTCGCTTGAGGTGAATGGTGGTAACCTATCATGTTTCAAAAATCCCTTGATGGATGACAAGATTGCGTGGAAGGGTTCCATAAAAGGTGTCCATTCCATAAAGTTTTCCCCTCTCAATATGAGAAGTGCCAAAAAAGGTACTTCTAGATCTTCACAATCGACAACAAAGTCTCTATCTGTACCGAAAATTACTTCACCTACTGGACTCATAGCTCTTAGAGATAACAAGGCCATTGCTAGGGCAAGGAGATCATGATCTTATATTTGACTATTCGAGGAGTGGGGTGGGCACTCCAAAAAATTATCCCTTAAGAGACTTATATATATTCATTCTCCAGATGTGATATTCATTCGAGAAACCATGGTCTCGGGTGAGAGGGCTCGAGCTATTTTTGCTAAGCTGGTACCTGGTTGGGAACTAGCTACCATTGATACTACATGTTTATTAGGGGGGTTTCTAATTGCGTGGAACCCCAGGAAGGCCATTTCTCCTCCTATCATACTTCTATTGGCATCCTCATTTCAATAAATTTTGTTGGTTTTAATTCCGAATTGAATCTCATTAACTATTATGGTCCTTATACGGATCGATAAACATTTTGGGAGAAGGTAAAGATTGATGGTATTTTCCAACTTCCATCTTTGGTGGGGACATGAATCTCTCTTTTGGTGCTGCGGGGATATTGGGCATCATCCTTTGATGTCAACTAAAAGGAATAAGAGATTAGGTGTGGATGGTGTTGTGAAGAGACTATATAGTTTTTGCTCTCAGAATATTTGGTTGATTCATTGTTGATATATAGATCCTGGGTTGATAATAAGCCTATATATGACCATTCCCTAATATTTTTACAAATTGATGATACCAAACTAAAGATTCATTATCCTTTCAAATTTATTCACTCGTGGATTAAAGAATAGGACTTTAGAGATTTGGTTAGAAGGGAACGACAACATATGAACTCTATAAATTATCCATATGCAATGAAAAGATTGGTAATGAAGTTGCGTATGTTAAAGGTTGTTGTGACAAAATGGGAAAGGGATCGAAAGTAGGAAAAGTATTGAGAACTGATTGAATGTGAAAGTGAGATGGAACATATTCATGCAACTTATAATAGTGGTTCCTTCCCCGCAACGTATCTTGGATAAATTGACATCCCTCAAGTCTTTTCGTATGAATTGTCGTCCAATGGAGAAGGAAAAGTGGTGTTTAGAAAGTCGTGCCATTTGGCTCTCCCAAGGGGATCATAGTATGAAATTCTTTCTTTATTTTGCAAATAACAGAAGGGCCCAAAATACTATTTGGGACATCTAGGATGTAGATGGTTCCATGGTGACTAAGCCACATTAGATTGAGATTGAAGTTGTTCAACATTTTAACCACGTATTATCTGATCTTGGAACAACATCTATCATGGATCAGATGAACGTTGTCCATAAATTTCCCAGATTCTTCTTGGATCAATAAGTTTCATTGGATAATGAGTTGGTTACACTTGTGGAAATTGAATCGGTGCTAAAAGGTGCTGCAAAATAAAAAATCCTTGGACCGGATGGATGGTCAGTGGAACTATTCTTGGAATGTTTTGACATTATGGGACTTGACATTTTGGAGGTTGTGGAAGAATCCATAACTTTTGGTAAAGTATATGATGCTCTCAATTTGACCTATATAGCATTGATTATGAGACGTCCTCGCCCAATCTCTTTTAACGAATTTAGTCCTATTTCACTATGCAGTTTGATCTATGGTGATATCAAAGATGCTCTTGAGGCACATAAATCCTGTCCTATCAAGGTATATTTCTAGAGAGAAATTTGGATGCTTAGAGAATATATAAGACTTGATGCCATTGGAGCGACGCAAGAGGCCGTCCACATCATTAAGACAAAAAAAAAGGCTTTAGTACTTAAACTTGATCTTGTCAAATCCTATGATTGGGTGAATTAAGGTTTTCTTAGACTGATATTGTTACAGGTTGGACTATATTTTAATGCAACAAATTGGATTATGGCATGCGTGGTATTATCCAATTATGCAATATTGATTAATGACTCCCCTACTCATTTCTTCATAGGTTCTATAGGGGTGAGATAGATATGCCCTCTATCCCCTCTTCTTTTTCTCCTGATTATAGAAGGATTAAGCATACTTATTGAGGAAAGTCATGATTCTGGAGTTGTTAAGGGATTAAAGGTCTCTTCTTTGGTCAGAATTACCCACCTGCTATTCATGGATGATGTCATCGTGTTTAGTGAGGGGTGATTAGAAGAATGGAGAACTTACAAAGGCATTCTGGACTCTTTCTGGCGGGCGTCTAGGATGCTCATCAGTGATTCAAAATATACCCTACTTCACTATGGTATTTCCGAGCAGGAGGTATCACAAATCAAAATTTTTCTCTCATATGGGGTTTCTCCCTTGGAGGAAGGAACAAAATACTTGGGATTTTTCCCTAAACCAAATAGCTACTTGGCTAGTGACTAGTATTGGCTCTAAAAAAAAATGATTCACGTTAAATCACTGGTGTCTTCGATGGCTATCTTTAGGCAGTAGGTTCATTCTAATAAAATCAGTTTTGGTGAATCTACCAGTATAGTAGATATCATTGTGTAAGATTCCAAAAACTATTCTTCATGCAATAAATTGCAAAGTTTTCAATTTATTATGGTATGGTTGTTGGGATAAATCAAAATTCCAGTTGTGTTGATTGAATAGGGTGGCCAGACCAAAGGAATTGGGGGGTTGGGGTATCAAAAACATTTTCCTTTTTGCCAAAGCCTTATCTGTAATTTTTTTTATGGAGGGCTCTCTTTGTGGACAGTCTGTGGCACCGAGTGATTCTAGGAAAACATTTCAAGAACTTCTCTAATGAACAATGGATCATGATGAGAAATAAACCAACAAAAGGAATTTCCAACATTTGGAGTTGTCTGGTTTCCTCATTGAATATTTTGGGGGATTAATTAGCTTGGTTCCTGGAAGAGGTGATCATAATTGGGTCAAAATGGATCTGATTGTGGGCGAGTCAACAAATTTTGAATTATCTGATGAACTTATATAGGCCCCCCACTCACAAGGAAAAATCACCCTGGATCAGTTTACAGGTGGATATTATACAGTTTCTTTGGGTACTATATAGATGAGCCCACAACAACTACGACTGGTTGGTGACCTCAGTCTTGAATGTTCACAATATATTTTGGGATTGTAGAGAGGTGGTATTTTCTTATCTACTCAGGAGGATTATCTTTTGTGGACCCAGGATAAGAAACCTGGATTTATATCTACGAAAGACACATATTATTCACAATTGCTTGGGACACAAGTTGAATACAAATGGCAGCATAATGAGGTGTGGAGATGGCATGCTCCATTAAAATGTAGAATTTTCTTCTAGTTGGCCCTGAATAATCAAATATTAACCTAGGATAAGTTTGTAAAGTGAGGCGGAACAAGTCTAGGCTACTGCATTTTATGTCGACAATATGCTGAATTTGTTACACATCTTTTCATTTCCTGCTCATTCACTCGAGAGATATGGTGGGAGTTGAAGAGACATGTTAAATGCAATGGGAATTGGATTGGTGATACTTTGGCACTGTGTATGGATAATTGGAGATTCAGGAATACAATTGGTGGTGAACTTCTTGTTTTTTCTTACTGGGAAATTTGGAACTCCCGTAATAGAATTCTTTTCCAAGGGAGTTTCTCGAATGTTCACTTGGTTAGTTCAAAAATCATGGCATCATTCCAAGAGACACATAATTACGGGGCTTAGGATAAAAGTAATCCACACACAATTTAAAATCCAGCTATCTTTCCCAAAAATTGTTGTAAAGGATATTTTGATGGGGCCTCACAATTAGAAGCTGTTCTTGGGGGTGTTGGCGCTATTCTATGTATAGATGACTCAAGCTGCTACAAACTATTAATGAATTGTGGAATGGGCACAAATACCTGGTGTGAACTCTTGGCTCTATGGATGATAGATGTTTCTATTTTTTCCCATACAATTGATATTTCTTCCATGAGAGTGGCATGCGATTCTAAGGTCACCATTGACCACCCATTGGCTGGGTCAACCAGGAGAATAGGTTGTAAGTTATATCAGTCCTTGGATGAAGAATATTAAGGAACTTATCTAGACATTTGTGGAGATATCCTTTCTTCACATTTATAGGATTTCAACTCAAAGGCAAACAAATTCGGGTGGACGAGGGTCATATTACTTATCAAAAATCCGAAATGGTGATTTAGTTGATCCAAGGTACATTTAGATTTTTCAGTTGTAATTGAAGACATACTAGGGGGTCTTCTTGTTGTTGGAAGTAACATTTCCAGTTTTACTTTTCTCTCTTCTGATTGTTGCTTCATTCACCTTTTTGATAGTTTTTGTAGCAACTGATCCATGCTATCTCGATACTCCTAAGCTCATTTTACATCATTTTATATTTTTAATCTATTGGTAACTTGCATGAATATATTTTTATTGAATTTTGTGGGGTATCTTTCAGGTTGAATCTTCTTATCATAGTTTTGGTTTTCACTAAATTTTGTGGGGTATCTTTTAGGTTGAATCTTCTTATCATAATTTTGGTTTTCAGTTTACACATGGATCATATATTTATCTATTTTTATTTGTCATGATGTATTATTTTAGACAGTTTATTCTGAACTGGATTTGGTGCATTGGACTTTTATGGTTCCTCTTTTAATTTTGTTATATTTGACTATCTTGTTTCATGGTTGGGCACTTAATTTGGGTCTAAAGTTTTCTATGTTTGATGGTGGTTTTGTGGGATACATCATGATTGTGCTGCTATGGGGTTACTCTATATTTATGTAGTGTTTTTTATTAATCATAACATCTATTTAATATATAACATCTATTTAATAGTATAGTTTTTTCTGCTGTCAATAAATAATAGTATAATTAGTTGAACAAATAATAGCTTATGCCTTATAAATATATGTGAAACTAAACTCAGGGATAATTCAACCTTATCCAGTCAAATGTACCACTTCACTTCCAAATGGAACTTGCCAAAAATGTACCACTTCATTTCCAAATGGAACTTGCAAAAAAAAAAGGTTATTGGATCACACTGTACAGAAAACATGAGAAGAGTGTAGTTGGAAACAAACCGGAAATCATTAGGTGTATACAAAGCAAATGCTGAAACTAGTATAAACCAGCCACATTTGATCACTAAGGCCAGGAAGGCCAGGAAGAACTGTAAAGATTAAATTACAATTTCATTGCAAAATTGCGTTCTTTTGCATTGCTTCTCATATAAAACTATCTTTTATAAAAGATGCCTTAGCAATAAATGTCGGTATGTTTATATATTTCTATTTCTAAATGAAAGAGGTTTGACACAATGTTTTTAAAAACAAACATTTTATAATGTAATCTTTTTATACTTTGAACAATAAATTGTATTTAAAACATTTTCATATACTTTATTTCAAAAGTAACAATTTTATTTGGAAAATGAAAGAGGCATGATGTGATCTTTTATACCTTGAACTTGAACAATGTATTGTATTTAAAACATTTACATTTGTTTTATTTCAAAATTAAGAATATTTTTATTTGGGAAAGAACACTTTGATAAGTACTAAATGAGNATTTAATAGTATATATATAAAAACATTAATAGTTAGCCAATTCAAACAAATTTGTTTTCATTTTTATTTAGTTAATTTTAATATACTTGCTAATATAACTTCATATTGAAGAATCTATGAACATTTTCTTGAAATTTTTTTTGTCACATTTTTCATTATTTTTTTGGCTACTTGGCCACTCTCCCATAGGTTTTCACTTAACAAAATTGTGATGTACATTTCCATCAATATTTTCAGTACTTAACAAAATAAGATGTACCAAATATAATGAGTTAATCTATTGTTATATTACTTTATCTTTAGCATTTTTTTCTTCTTTTAAACAAAAATCACCTACCAAATGCTATCAATAACTCTAAGATAATATTGTTTATATATTTTAGAGGAGGAACATATATAAAGATAGGGCATTACACACATACAAATTAACAAGGAATCATTAAACCTCTAAATCAAAATAAAATTTAACTTATTCATAAGGTGGATGGTTGAGAAGAAAAAATAAGAGATTTTTCTAGAATCAAAATTCTACATAAGGTGGCTAAGCAAAGGGGATCAAAATACAAACTTATTTTTCCAAGCAACCATGAAAAATTAATCATCTATTCGATTTCCCAAATTTTTTTTCCTTGTTATTAGTAAAATATAATCTAAAATTGAATAAATTAAAAAAACAGACAATATAATCAACCTTTCAATGTACGTCGTTCCACTCTGTTTGATAGGCTATGAATAATATGAACGTGGCTTTATAATCAGAACAATTTTCAGACATATATATAAATGAAATATATTCGTTATGACCGATTGAGCAAGTAAATGTCTTCACGGAATAAAGTTCCAACAAATATAGTTTACAGAATGCAAATGCTTTTATTAAAAATTGGGCTTTTGTTCTTTCTCACGAGAAAGAGTAAATTCCAGACATAAAAGATAGGGAAGGACTACACCAAGATGTAGTTGGCACACTGAATTCTATTATATTATGTTTTAGCATAACAATGCAGGTATTAGACAATAATGGATCATGTACAATATAAGACATGGGCATGAGCAGTAAGAGGAGGAGATATGGCAGGAAGCAGCTAGTTAGCAGGAAGCCAGACGATTTGGTCGTTCGGAATGAAGTGGCAGAAAGGTGCACCATCGGGCTTGATATTAAGCACCTTGAAGGCCAAGTGTTCAGGATTCCACCCGCTCATGTCTTGTGACACACTGCAACTCCCTCTCCACGACTGCCATCTTCGCCCTTCAGAGACACCTGTGCGGTGCTTGTGTGCTCTGTTTCATGGCAGTAGTACACAACATATGCATATGTCTACCTATGACACGCCACCTACTTGGAATGGAAAATTTGCTTTGAAAAGGAAACCCAGTGATTGTATATTGCTGCCCCTTACTACATTCGTTGCTAAGGCATTCACGTTATTGGTCCCTGGTGTAGATGTCGAGAAGTCAATCATGGATTCCATTTGATTCCAACGATGTTGCGCAGTATTTGCTCTCCCCACTAATCGCAGGACTCTCACATTCTTGTAATGTTTGCTCCATAGCAAGAGCCTTGTCTGATCCTTGTGATATATTGAGCTTCTCCAGAGCGACGGAGAGTTTCTTAGAGGAGAATGGAATAGTCTCAGCCAAATGACGTGGAAGGAAGAATACTCTACTGTCATGGCTGCTAGATCTCTCCAGGAATTGAAAATTCACTTTTTTTCCACTGTGCAACTCCTTCTCAAGGAAAAAGATAGATGAGAGGGAAGGGTCTCCATTCTCGTCTATTTCTCCCATAGCCTATACCGTCATCGTCTTCCTGTTGAAGCCACGTTCTACAGCTATTGAAGGACCTGTTTGATCATACAAAGGAGAGAGAAAGCATATTGCTACAATGAGAAGCTCTCACTAAAATTGAATGTCCCCTCATTCAATAAGTTCAAATTCAAACTTCCCCGCCCATTAAAGAAGTTCAAATTTCAAATTTGGGATGGTCAGATGCATGGATTCCATGGCATGCGAAGTGGACGAGTACAGATGACATTACGTTTTCTCTGGGTACGACCCTGTATGTGCATCAGTGAAGCTCAGGAGTCGAAACCCGGTGAGGAAACTAGTTAACAAGAAGGAGCCGGGAAAGGGAGTGTCAAACGGATGATTGTCGGTTACCAACTGTTTTTTCGATTCTGGCAATGAAGGTGATATGGGGGACCACGCTAGCCAGCTGGCTTAACCAGCATGAATGTACATGTTGGATAAGATCAACCCTAATTTCATTTCCAGCTCAACGACACTTTTGTTTTGTATACTTAGAAACCCCACCCTGCGAGATCCCTCCCTTATTCTTTTGGCTATATCCCTGTTTTTCCTTATGAATAAATGGGCAATGTGCAAAAATATCTATTTTTCGTCTTTGGGAAGTAAAGTCTTTCCAACTAGCTTACCAAAAACATATGTCACTTTCTTAAAAAATGCGTTCCAAACACTTTCAAAGATAAGGGTAATCCATCATAGGCATCTTCAAATCGTGGCAGTGGATGACTGTCATCTTCATCATCTAAAATTATCAAAGCACGTGACAAGATGAGAGATGGGCTTTCACCAACTCAATACCTTCACTACCACTCCCTTTTTTAAATCCATTGGAGTCATGCTTAGATTTTTTTCTACAATGATTCTAAAGAGGCTTTACGGTATTCTCTCTTACATCAAACAAAAAACAAGATATATGATAGAGCAAACACTTCCTATTGAAAAATTCCTTAACCAACGTTGTCTTCCGTGTCCCACCCAAGCCTACCATCCCAGTGACCTTTGCTTTACCACTCTCCTGCAACAACACCAATACCAATAAGACCTTATTTGCAAAATCTTTAATCTTTTCATCCAAACCGGTTGAATGTTCCGCCACATCAAAGCGGTATTTTCTCAGCTTTTGTAACATAATGTCAATGACCTTATCGAGCAACTCCACCTCGTCCCTAGTTATTCACAATAAAATACAAAAAATTTGAAAATAAATAAATCTTCTTACAAATTGAATCCATAGAGGGAAAGTTGGATTTCTTACCCATTAAACTTGTCCATCTTTAGCTCACTTATTTTTGCAACAGTTGATAAAGCAGTCCTCCAATTTCCAATGGTGGTGGAGTAGTAATGTGGTTGACATTCATTCGTTTTATTCTGTTCGAGGTTGTGTAGGGTTTGAGCATACACTCCTTTCCTCTCCGTCCGCCTAAGCTCGGTGGGCTTGACTGTTAATAATGACAACTAAACTAATGTGTTTACATGAAGTTTTCATAACGGGCATAACCGACAGTGGTTTTACTCATGTAACTTATTTCATGAAGTTTATAGTGCATGGATGGGATACGTAATGTAAGTGGTAGTCTGTGAGATTGAGGCCCATCATGTAATTTCTCGTTCTTCATTAATGAGCTTCAATACTTTGCCTGTGTGGATGTTTTCCCTTATGGGGTTTTACCACATCAAAATGTTTGTCTATGATCCTATTTCTTCTTAGTTTTTTGTCTATGAATTATAACAAGTGGTATTAAAGCCTTGAGTGAGAATATCGTGGTAAAAAGGATCATGTGGGGGTCTGTAGAGAGGATTCAGGTTGTTAGGTTGCAGAACGTGTAGGAGTGAGTCGTCATCTGTAGAGAGGGGCGTTGTTAGATGTTGTGAAAGGAGCCTGTCATGTTGGTAGAGTCTACTTGCAGTAACAGTTCAGGAGTGGTTGCACGTTGTGGAGAAGGAAACCCTTGGAGGGGTATGCAGTTAGCTGCTTGTTTGCAAAGGTGCGCGTGGAGAGAGCTTTCCTAAGAGAAGTCCCCACCGTGAAGAGCAGTTTTGTGGAGATCCATGAAGAGCATCCCGTGGAGGAGTTGCTATAGTTCGCTGCTTGTCTGCAAAGGAAGAGAGGATGAAGGACCGCGTGGAGAGGCCCGCACATGGAGAAGAAGAGGACCATCGTGGAGGGATCCTTCTCGCTGTCCAAGCTTGTAGTCATTGAGTGAAGAGAGCCGATCATTGTTGGTGGAGTGGAGTCGTTGCTAGAGAGGAGAACGTCGATGGAGAGCTCAGTCGTGCGTGGATACGAGTTCAACGCTTGGAGGAGAAGGGAAACCTGCATTGTTACTGGAGTGCGAGAGTCCATCTGGGTAGAAGGAGAGAGGTGAGCCCATCTGGGCAGAAGTCAAGCAAACAAACTTCGCGGGTAAAGAAAAAAACCTGTGCTATTTTGTTTGGAAGTATATATATAAGCTAGGACTACTATTTTTTGTTCGAGAAAATATAAAAAAAAAAATTATCAACAATGTCTAGCACAAAGTTTGAAATTGAAAAATTTAATTGTAGAAATAATTTTTAACTATGGAAATTAAAGTTGTGGGTTCTATTAGTACAACAAGGGTAAGAGAAATATACCTCTAACTATGACTGATGATGAATGGGAAGAATTAGATTCCAGAGCGCTTAGCACAAATCGATTATGTCTTGCGGATGATGTGTTGTTTAACATTTTTGGAGAAAAGTCAACAACAAGCCTATGAAGTTTGTATATGACCAAATCTTTGACAAACATAATTTATTGAAGTGATAGCTGTACGGTATGAGAATGAAAGAAGGTATGAAGATAGGATCTCATTTGAATGTTTTTAATACTCTTATTTGTCAGTTGAGTAGTATGGATGTTAAAATGAATGATGAAGATAAAACAGTCAATCTCTTATGTACTTTATCTGAATCTTGGGGTCAAGTATTTTCTTCCATTATCCTTAGTACAATTGATACCTTAGAATTTGACAATGTGGTTGGAGAATTATTGTCTGAGGAATTAAGGAAGAAATCTAGTTTTGAAATCTCTTCGCCAAAAGCTTTGGTTGTTAGAGGTCGATCCAAAGAGAAAGGAGAAAAGACAAGAGGTACTTCTAGGTCTAAATTGAAGGGGAGAAAGAGCAAATTAAAATGTTGGTATTGTAACAAGACTGGTCATATCAATAACGATTGTTTGAAAAGACAAAAATTCAAGAAAGATGACTCCAAATCAGAAACAAATTCAGTTAAGTATGATTCATGTATGATCGATGAGGTTTTTCCCATTTGTAATGTTTATGAATACAACGAAGAATGACTGTTAGATTTGGGTGCTTCGTACCATATCTGTCCTCATAAAGAATGGTTTTCTTCCTATCAAACAATTAATGATGGAACAATTCTTTTAGGAGACAATCATTCATGTAAGTTTGTTGGGGTTGGAAGTGTTAAAATCAAAATGTTTGATGGAGTTATAAGAACACTTACATATGTTAGACATGTGCTTGAATTAAAGAAAAAAATAATTTCTTTGGGAGTGTTGGATTCTTGTGGTCATAAGTTTACAGGTTTAAGTGGAATTCTGAAAGTATCTAAGGGTGCTTTAGTGGTCACGAAGGCACATAAAACATGAAACCTTTACAAACTAGTTGGAAGAAATCAAGTTAATGATACAACGTTAGTATCTACAGAGGATTCAAGGTCCACTCAATTATGGCATCAACGTCATGGTCATATGGGTGAGAGAGGACTTCAGGTATTAACGAATCGTAAATTGCTTCCAAATTTAAGAACTCTGAATTTGATGTTTTGTAGACATTGTATATTTGGAAAGTAGTGTAGACAAAAATTCAAAGCAGGTAGTTATGTTAGTAAAGGTGTTATCGACTACATTCATTCTTATTTGTGAGGTCCGTTTCCTACTATTTCCTATGGGGGAGAAACATATTATGTATTGTTTGTAGATGTTTTTTCTAGAAATGTTTGGGTCTATGGCCTAAAAAGAAAAGCTGATGTGTTTAACATGTTTAAACAATTTAGAGTTATGGTGGAAAAAGGAACTGGTAGGAAATCAAGTGTTTAAGGACGGATAATGGATGTGAGTTTACTTCTTGTAAGTTTGAAAAGTATTGCAAAGGTGAAGGGATCATAAGACATAAAACAAATGCATACACTCCTCAACAAAATGGTGTTGCAAAGCACATGAATAGGACTCTTCTAGAGAGAGCAAGGAGCATGCTCAATAATGCTAATTTGGGGCAAGAGTTGTGGGCATAAGCAGTTTCTACTACTTGTTATCTAATAAATCGATCACCATCAATACAAATATATTGTAAAATTTCGGAAGAGGTATGGACTGGTCATCCCTGTGATTATTCGAATTTGAAAATATTTGGTTGTGAATCTTATGTACTTACTCCTAAAAATCAACGTTCTAAGTTAGACCCTAGATAATAAAAAAATGTGCATTTTTGTTGGATATGATTATGTAACAAAATGATATAGACCATGGGATCCTACTGCCCATAAGATCGTCATTAGTAGAGATGTAATTTTTGATGAATCTTCTCTGATTAAATCCAAAAAATGTAAGAGTTGACGTGGAACAGGAACATGTACTGTAAAAAAAACTAGTTCAATTGGTGAATCAATCTTCTCATGATGGTTATTCGAATTTGAAAATCTTTGGTTGTGAAGCTTATGCACTTAACATTCTAAGATAGACCCTAGATAAAAAGAGAGCATTTTGGTTGGATATGATGATGTAACAAAAGGATATAGATTGTGGGATCCTACTGCCCATAAGATTGTCATTAGCGGAGATGTAATTTTTTATGAATATTCTCTGATTAAATCCAAAAATGTAAGAGTTGATGTGGAACATGAACATGTATTGTACAAAAAACTAGTTTAGTTGGAGAACCAATCTTCTCATGAATTGAAGAAGCAAGAATAAGTTTTTGGTGAAAGATAAGTCATAGAAGATGAAGAAATTCAAGAAAATGTGGAAACCCCACAACCTACACCAAGAAGATCAACAAGGGAGAGAAATCCTCCTAAGAGGTATATCGATTTTGTTTTGTCTTTTTTATTTATTGATGATGGAGAACCTTCTTGTTTTTAGGAAGCCATTGATTGTATTGACAAAGATAAGTGGAAGATGGAAATGAAAGAAGAAAAGGATTCTCTAGAGAAAAACAAGACATGGGAATTGGTTGAACTCCCCAAAGATACAAAATTGTTGGATGTAAGTGCGTCTTCAAGTTGAAGAAAGGCATGATTTTTTCACCAGTTGTCAATCTTGTATCTATTCGTATTGTGTTAGCACTAGTTGCATCGCTTGATTTGGAGTTAGAGAAACTAGATGTTAAAACAACTTTCTTACATGGAGATTTAGATGGAACAACCAGAAGGTTTTGTGCACCATCATAAAGATATATTAGTTTGCAAGCTCAAGAAATCATTGTATGGCCTCAAATAGTCACCTAGGCAATGGTACAAGAAGTTTGATTATTTCATGGTGAGCCAAGGTTATACTAGAAGTGAATATGATCATTGTTTATACTTTAGAAGGTTGAATGACATATTCATTATCTTAGTGTTGTATGTTGATTATATGCTTATTGTAAGCAAAAGCATGGACGAGATTAACGGGTTGAAGGATTAGATGGCTAGGACTTTTGATATGAAGGATCTTGGAGCTGCAAAACAAATCTTGGGTATTGAAATACACAGAGACAAAAGAAATGGTAAGCTTAGTTTTTCACAGGAGAAGTATGTTGATAAAATACTTGTAAGATTCGAAACGAATATGGAAAAGCCTGTGAATGTTCCTTCGGCTTCCAATTTTAAGCTTTCTTCAGGTTTATCTCCTAGTAGTGTTGAACAAAATGATTATATGTCTCGTGTACCATATGCCAATGCAGTAGGATGTTTAATGTATGCAATGGTGTGTACTAGACCTGATATTTCACATGCAGTAGGTGTTGTTAGTAAATACATGACAAATCCAAGAAAAGAACATTGGAATGCAGTGAAATGGGTGCTTCAGTACCTAAGAGGCATAAGTGACTATTGTATCACCTTTAATAATAACAATGATTCTTTATGCAGTTTCGTTGATTTAGATTTCGCAAGTGATTTGGACAAGAGAAGGTCTACTTTAGGTTATGTCGTTACTCTTGCAGGTGGATCTATTAGTTAGATGAAAAGTATTCATGAAACAATTGCTTTATCCACTACAAAGGATGAATACATTGCTGCCTCACATGCTTGCAAAGAGGTGATTTGGTTGAGAGGCCCACTTAGAGAAATTGGAAGGTTGCAGAACAATGTGCCTGTTTTTTGTGACAGTGAAAGTGCTATACATCTGACTACAAATTTTGGTTATCATAGTAATACTAAACATATTGATGCAAAGTATCATTTTTTAAGACAAGCCATTGGTGAAGGTGGAGTGGATCTAAAAAAGGTTCATACTTAAGAAGTGGATGTTTACAAAACCAATATTGTTAGAGAAATTACGATGGTGTGTAACTTCTCTTGGTTTGAAAAAAAGGTGATGAATAGTCTTGGGAAAAGTATTAGAAAATTTTGTTGTCAAGGTGTATATTGTTAATAATGACAACTAAACTAACCGGCAATGGTTTTTCTCATGCAACTTATTTAATGATGTAGATAGTGCATGGTTGGGATACGCAATATAAGTGGTAGTATGTGAGGCTGAATCCCGTCATGTAATCTCTCGTTCTTCATTAATGAGCTTCAATACTTGGCCTGCGTAGATGTTTCTTCTTAGTTTTTTTTTCTATGAATTTTAACATGGACATTGTGAAACACGGGAATAATGGGATTCTCCCTCTCCACCAGGGATTCTGCATATCGGGCGACAAGATATCCATATTGACTAAGGGGGTTTTAATAGCCTCTTTAGAAGTTAAAGTATCTCTCACTTGCATTTCCTCCTTGTCCCAAAATACTCGCAACCCATGTAAAACCAGGCGACAGGAAAGATGGTTGGTGAAAGTGAGTTTTGTACATGGACCACAATGGTTTAGGAAATCCTGGTAGCAAGAATTGGTGAGGGTAGAGGCCATTGCCAAATGCAATGTATCGTTTGAACCCTTTACCCCTCGTTAAGGTGTAGCTCAAGAGATTCTGTTAGCTTAATTCCATATGCATTGCAACTTGCATATGTCCAACTGTAAAGTAGCGATCGTGGTCATCCACTGCCAAATAAAATAAATTTTTGTGGGGGTAAACAGTCAAGGTATACAACTAGACATGGATTCACAAAATGTACACCGTTTTTAAAGAGGTGGATAGAGAATGCAAGTAAAGGTAAAGAAGTTGTAGCGTGTTTGAAACGCTAAAACGAAGAAAATGATCCAACCAGAAAGCACCAATGGAAGTTAGGGTTCACATGCCTTGCGGCAATATTCCTTTCACTTTTAATTTTTAATTTTTAAAGTAAGTGTATGGGGAGATGTTGTTACTTCCTCTTATAGTTATGCTATTAAAAAATAAATAAAAATAAATAAAACATATTCATATTCGTTAATAAAATAAATAAAAAGAATATACCAATCTCAAAGAGGGATCACATTTTTTGAAGTGTAAATTTTTTCTAGACATGTAAAAATTTAAGATTAAATAAAGTTACACTTCAATAAACCAATCTGGATCCAACAATGCTTGATAGATCCGTGTTTATGATGAATTTAAATTAGTATAAAATGAAATTAAGTTTGATATAATTTTAAGAGTGATGTGGATTTACTAATAAAATATTTAAAAAGTCAATTTTGTTTTTTAATGTTACATCGACAACATAATTTTATATTAAATTGATTTTTGTAAAATCTAAGTATTTGTATAATGTATATAATATTAATAAATTAAATTTAAAATTATATTAATATAATAAAAGAAATTTGATGATTATAATAATAATAATAAAAAAATAGTAATTATATAAATTTATAGTAAAATAAATTATTATAATCCATTTTAATTTTCATATTTTAAACATAGAGATAATAAAGTATATATATATATATATATATAATAGATTATGACGTGTTCTGTTTTAATTTTAATAAATATGTTGATTAAAATGTATAAGAGGGAAAGGTGATGAGGAGTTTCTAACAATTTTGGGATAGTTTTAAAAGAACTTCCTAAAGATATAAACCGTAATAAATATGTGTTATTGTTACTTTATTATAATGATAGTTTTATGATACAAGTGAGTACTGTAATGGAAAAGAACTAAAATATAACTTTACATAGAGAACAAAAGTTTCAAGGCGATCACAAACAAATCACTTTAATGCCACTACTTTTTATGGAAGCAATAGTGATGACCATGGCTCTCTTAACCACATAAATTTCTAAGTACCATAAAAGACGCTTAGATTATTACACTTTGTTCTAAAGTTAATTTACCATAGAATACCAAGCATATATGAAGAGTTGAGAGGTCAAATTGTATATTGAAGGAATTGAAGGGGTTCAAGGTAACAATAAACTAACTTCAACTACCTAATTAATCCAAATGGAGCCCATCCATGGGAGTTAGATCAATTGGTGATGAGTAATTGAGATGAGAAGTTGTAAATGGAAGATTATGAGTTCAAATTCCCTGTGGGTGCTCCAAATGCCCATGAACTAGTGATAGAAGATGATCATTAACCCTATTACCTAATAATTGATTTAGATTTATTACAAGTCATCCCCTCCTAAAATGCTTCATCCACGAAGCATGGAACTTGAAGAGTGCCTTGATTTAAAGTCTTCATTCCCCTAGGTAGCCTCATTTTCGGGAAGATTCTTCCATTTGATAAGATATTTGTTGACACTTATGGAACAAAGGACTTTAGTTTGGACTTCTAAGATAGTACCTTCAGGAATTAATACTAACTAGCCCTCTTCATCTAAAAGGGGTAGTTCTATTTATATATGAATTGTAGGTCCCAAAATGTTTTAAACATGAAAAACATAATGCAATCTTCCCTTTTTTTGGAATATCAAGGGCATAGGAAACTTGGCCCTCTTCCAAATATGATAAGGGCCATAAAAATTGGGCGCGAGTTTATCTTTTTTGTAGTTTTTGTGTGAGCTCTACTTGTAAGGTTGGAGTCAAACAAACACCCAATATCCTACCACAAGTTCATGATCAGTTCTTCGCTTGTTGGCTTATTATTTAGTTTGATTCCTTACTTGTTCGAGATGATTTTTTCAGAATATGAAAGATGTCATCAGAAGTAGCAACTAAACTTGGGATCCATATCACTAACGATTACTTTGGGGAACCCATGGAACTTAAAGATATTTTTTGTATAGCTATCAATGATTTGACTAGCTTTGGATTTTCAAGATGAAATTCCAATGAAGTGGGCATAATTGAATAATCAATCTATGATTACAAATATATTATCTTTCCCTCATGAGATAGAAATATCAATGAAAAAGTCCATAGATATTTTAGACCATTTCTGAACTAAGATGTAAAGGGGTTGAAGAAGGACCAAACGCGTGAATATTGTTGTAAACATGTATCACATTTTGCCACATATTTTTGAATATCAATATTTATAGCTTTCCAAAAGAAGGATTGTAGTATATTATAGTAAGTTTTGAAAAAAACTCACATGACCTACCATTAGAGAATCATGGTTGTCTTTTAATATTTGAAATTAAAAGAGTTGAACAAATATATCCATTGTTTGTACCATAGTATGCCATTCTCCCACGTAAAATTAGGGTTTGTTGTCTTGTTGCTTTCAACTTCCTCTATTAGCTTCCTTATCTTTGGGCTTTTGACATACTCAATTTGAACCTCTAACATCCATTTGGGAATGACTATGGAAATAGTACATAGTGTAGCGTCACTTGCATGTTTTATTAATAATTTGTTTGCACCCAAATTTTCCTTACCCTTTTTATAAAGAGTGTTGTAGTAAAAAACCTAGATTTTGCTCACCCATTTGTGTTGTTATGTTAAGGGGTTATTCTAGGTTACGAAATACTTTAAATTGTTGTGATATATTTTGACGAGAACTTTGTCTCTCAACAAGTATTGTTTCCATTTGGACAAGGCATACATCATTGCCAACATTTCTTTGTCATATGTAGATTTTGTTTGCTCATTTGGTTTTAAATTTCGAAGGCAATGTCGTGATTATCTTCATGAGAATGACTCATATTCCTATACCTGAAGCATTACATTCAAGGAAAAATGTTTTTTTGATATTTGGGGTTGCCAAAACAAGTGGATGTCATTATGGTTTTCATTGTTTTAAAACAAGTTTCAACGTCTTCATTCCATTTAAATATGTATTTTTCAATAATGTTATTAGTGGGGCCACAATTTGTGAACAGTTTTGAACAAATCTTTTTGTAGTAATGAGTAAGACCTAGGAATCCTCTAAATGATGTGATTGTTTTGGGGCTAGGCCACTCAATAATTTCCATAATTTTCTTTGGGTCTACCTTGATTCCCTTTGTTGATACAACGTGGCCCAAAATTTATATCTCTTTCCCCAAAGCTGCATTTAGATTTGTTCGCATAGAAATTATTCTCTTATAGTAGTTTTAATACTGTCTCTATGTGCTTGAGGTGTAACTTTTAATTTTTGTTGTAAACAAGGATATCATCAAAGAAGATAAGTACAAAATTCTACAAGTATGGATAAAATAAGTCATCCATCACTACTTGGAAGGTTGCAAGACCATTGGATAGTCTAAAATGCATGACCAAAAATTCACACAAGCCTTCATGGATGCAAAGGTAGTTTTGGGAATATCCTTGTCTCAGATTCTTATTTGGTAATAGGCTGACTTTAAGTCTAGATTGGAGAAATATTTGGCACCATGGAGCTCATCTACAAATGAAATGCAAAATTTATCCTTTATTGTAATTTTGTTTAATGCTTGAAAAACCGATACAAAGTCTACATGGCACCATCCTTTTTCTGAGAAGTATGATTGGAGTTAAGAAGGAATTCTTACTTCGATTAATAACACCACAATCCAGTAATTCTTGAACCAAGCGTTCAATTTCTGATTTATGTTCATGAGATTGCCTATAAGATTTTCTCCTAATTGGGGTAGAACCGAGGATCAACTCTATGATGTGATCTCTAGACATGGTGCGGGAATATCATGAGGAGGTTCTTGAATTATGGTACTATATTTCCCAAGATGGTACCATATCTAGTTTCTTTGGATCATCATTTTTCCTTTCATTAGCAATCCCCCCGATAGAGTAATAGTGTAAAAAATAGGCTTGGGATCCCTTCTTAATCATTTTTTCCATTTTATTAGACAAATTTTTTTTTTTTTTGGGGGGCGGGGATAGTTGATTCCAGAAAATTTGTACTTCTTTCCATTTTCAAAAATTCTAATGAATTGTTCTTGGAAATTTAACCCCACTATACTGAACATGGCTAATCGTTGGGATACTTAGACAATATATACACCTCCAATTGACATAGCACACACAAGAGACTTTAGTTTGAAATAATTAATAATTAATTCCACCTTATGGAATTTCTCATCACAATAAATAGTCTTGTTCTTAGTATCGAGACTTGAAAGTCAGAGGTAGGGTAAATGAATATGTTTATTTAAATAACTATCTCTATATTTATAAAATTGTGTAAATTTCCACTCTATATACACATTGTCACTTTAATTTTCTTGATGTAGCCAAATATTTTAAGAGTTTAGGGCCGAGTAGTACTAGCCATTGTGGCAACATAGAAGTATCGTTATCTTCCTTGATGTTCGATTCATCAATGTCTTTTTTTTAATGGCTGAAGACGATACATCCCCAACTTCCTCATCATTATCACTGTCACTCTTCTTCTTCTTCTTATTATTATTTTCACATAAGTAGAACCTTTTTCCTTGCATCTATGTCTTGGACTCCAATTAGGAGCACTGCATCTAAAACATTGATTATTATCCTTCTTTGCATCTGATGGTGAGATCTTTTGATGAGGAGGAATATATTTTGGACTTGATTTTTCCAATTGAGAAGGAGTTTGTTTATAAGACATCTTTTTTGCTTCAAAGAATTTAGCTTTCTAGAATGCTTGTTCAACATCTTTGACATCTAGTACTTTGATTTCATTCTATATATTTGGTTTCAACATAGTTATGATGATTTGTAGAAGGAACTTATCAAATACATCATTGACACGAGTGGCTAATACATGAATATTATTAAAAAATTCATCCAATCTCCATGTTTGTTGCAAGCGACTGATCTTGTTGTACACTTCATCCATCTTTTATATGTTGAAATTGTTTAAAAAATTCTTCTTGTCGGTGTCCGAATCTTTCACTAGTCCCCTTTGACATTTAAAGTCCCACCACACGAGCAAATAACAAGTTGATCTCTCAAGTACAATGATGCAATGTTTATTTTTTCGTCTTCATCACATATATGGTGCATAGAGAAATATTTTTCAACTTTATTAATCAATATTATGCCTTCTCGATTATATTCGCCACCAAAATTCAATATGTCTACTTTTACTTTGTGTTAACATTATTGAACAAACTTGTATTTGATGAATAATGAGGATGCAAGGATGAGTAAGGGATGCTCATTCTGTTCTTTGTGTTTTTTGAGGCATCATATTCAACTTTAAATGCTAGAATTCCATCAGGTTTTTTGTAGATTCCTTGTATTGCAGTGGAAATTGTGGAGTCAATCTAATGAGGTGGTGCAAGTGATCAATGAGATAGTAGACCCAAGGGAAACGAAGATAGTAAAATTTTGTCTCCATTTAGTATTTTTCAGCTTCCAAGGGGGTAGCAATGGGGTCCCCTCTCTCACCCATTGTTACCAATCTCTTCATGGAACATTTCAAAAAAATGGTGCTTGACTCATATCCCCTCAATCCAGCAAGATGGAAGAGGTATGTGGATGGAACCAATGTGAAATGGCCACATAGGAGCAAGGAACCGGGAAATTTTTATGAGCACCTTAACCATATTTTGCAGGACATTAAGTTTACCATGGAATTGGAAGAGAATGGGAGCATCTCCTTCTTAGATGTCTTAATTAGTAGGAAACATAATGGAGCCCTTCACCATGGATTCCTCAAGAACATAACCCACACTATGAGTTATATTCATGCTGAATCCCATCATTGTCCCTCATAAAAGTTTGGAGTACATAATACCCTAGCCTTAAGAGCATTCCAAATATCAAACAAGGATCATCTTGAACAAAATAAAGACCACCTAATTAAGGTCTTTAAGAGAAAATGATACAAGGATAAGGGCATTAGAAAATCCATTGAGAAACCAGATAGAGGATCTTGATCTCACAATGATCATATTTCTAATAAGAAGGTATACCTCCCATACATTCAAGAAGTAACTAACAATATTGCAAGGGCGCTAAGAAGAAAAGAGGTCTTGACGCCATTCAAGCCTCATGCTTAAAATGAGATTTGTTAAAGACAAAATTGACCAATATCAATCCAAAGGTGTTTTAAAGTTGCATGCTCCTATGGAAAATGCTACATTAGAGAAACTGGGTGTTCGTTCCAAATTAGGATTAAAGAACATGAGGTAGATATTAGAAGGGAGCGTACACACACCTAAACACTACTTAAGTATTTCCTTAAGACTAAACACCATGTGTGCCTAGAAGACACATCATTACTAAAGAGGATCATTATTATAAGCATAGAGTTAGAGAATCCATAGAGATTTGAAACATAGAAACAACCTAAGTAGAGATGGGGGTTTTGAAATTTATGAGAATTGGTTCCCTCCAATCATCCAAAGAAGAAAGGGACATCATGAACATCAGGAGGAATTCTAAAGGTTTGAAAAGAAGAAACATGATGGTAATTAATACAATTGAAATAGACATTTTTTGATAATCACTGGATTTGCACCATAGGTATTATTGGGTCTCGTCTCCAACTCATTTACTTGACTATTTGTCCTAATAATGAATCTAGTTTAGGTTTTGAAACATTGATTCTAAAAATGAAAACTATGGTATTTAAAAAAATTCTATCAACAATGTCAATCACAAAAATATTAAAACTCTAATCCATTTTTTTGTTGAGTCATTTCCCTTGAAAGGTTTGCCAGATTTCCTTTCGTGGTTTCTTGTATTCATGTTTAGTTCTTAGCTATCAAGGATGCCACCGACTCAACAATGATGTGTGAAATTGAGGATGAAGTGTGGGCATGAAGGATGAGTGGACACACAAAGGACATGGATTTCCTAGACACATATGCCTAGATTCATTAGTTGAAGACCCATTCACTAGCTGGAGACCGATGTATGGGGACCCACACAGATTGCTGGACGCCTAGATGCTCTGATACCAAATTGGAAGAAAACTTTCCAAAAAAATATATTTATTAATGTTTTTATAATAATCCCATGTTCTTACAATGGGTACAATACAATATATATACAAGAGAACGAGTAAGGGTCACAACCCTTTGAATGCAATGGAGATGATTGTTAACCCTGCTAACCAATAAATAGTTTATATTTGTTACACAAGGTTACAATGCAGTCTCTTAGCTCTCTAGGTCATTCATCAATCAACATAGCCAACATCCTCTTCTACATCCTCCCCTCTCTTCCCAAGAGACACTTTCTAAGTCAAATTCGTAGAGGATGTAGACAATGTTGGGGTAAAGGGAAGGTCAAGCATCCTTGTCCCTTCATTTCGTATTCCCCAAAGTTATTCTCTCCTATTTCATCCTTTTATTCATTCATTTTTCCCTTTTTTGTTTAATTTCTTAATGCTTGCATTGTAATTGTTTTTTAAACCCTCATTTTTTGTTGTTTGCTTGTATGTACTAAGTCTTATCACATTCTTTATTTATTTTCATAATCACATTGGACCACGCCTCATAATTGAGAGGCTTTTGGTATCTAAAATAAGCTAAGGAAAAAAATATTTTGTTTATGTGCCTTTTTCTACTTCTCTCGAACATGGATCTCAGCTCTGGCTCTTAGTTATGACTCTAATTATGGCTTTAGCTTTGGTTCTCATATTTGGTTTGTAAATTTGTTCTAGCTAGGGCTCTAGATTTAGTTTGTGGCTTCACTTTTTGTCCATAGTGAAAAAATCTACTCTATTTTTATGTTGTGCATCATACTCAACAATCTCAACATTAGGTTGATTTCATCTATCAAAATCCATTCCCATCTTTGATGTGCAAGTCTCTTTCATCCTCAAACTTGGAGCCAGTTTGACTTGGAAGCCAATGAAATCCAAGTTGAATTTTGGTTAGCATTAATTCAACAATGAGATCCTAGGAATCAATATTACATCACATAGAAAATCAACAAAGCAAAGTGTTGAATGCCTTCTTTTGTTGAGATCAACTGCTTTCCAATGTGGAAAAAAAATTGTTATTTTCATATGCTTATATAATGCTCTATCTCTTCAACAATGCCAATTTAGTGATATCCTTTGTGTGCGATCACAACATTTTAGTTTACCCAAAAAAGTTGGTAAATCATACAAAATCATGGCTATAGATGACATCAATGCCTACAATCTTGAGGATGAGAGGTATGCCTCAAGATTTGGACAGTACACGGAATGGCTACCAGAATACTTGGAGAAAATATTATAGCCTATGGTTTACCCAAATCCACAATGTTTTAGATGCAATAAAATGGAAAAATACAATCCAACAATACAAAACTAATCATTCACAATGTTGTCAAATATACCAACAACTCATACAATCATTAGCATTTACATATACCATGAATTATTTAGTTTACAAAGAAAACAAGTTATGATTCCAATTCAAGTTGTAACTACATGTCCACAAGAACACACACACCACAATCATTGAAGGAGCCAATAACATAGAATAATTGTTTGCTTCATCAGTTGTCATGGAGTTTCAAGGAACCCCAATGTTTACGACCTCCATGCACCAATATTTGGTACAACTCCAAGAAGGGAAAATTCTTGTGCAATATTAAATGAAAAAATTAGATGGAGGCTATCCTTGATGTCGACAACAATATATTATTCACTTCATTAGTGTAGTTGGTCTCCTAAGTTGTTGTAAATACATGGTCAATTCTTTCTCCCAAGGTTGGAAATGTAGGTATCTTTTCATCCCCTTTAGTCTTCACTCTCCACACTCTTTTTTGGTTGCGTGGTTTCTAGGATGAAACTTTAATGAAGCCTTCAACACTTTGCTTCCCAATTTATGTTCATGTACTGTTGAAAAAAGTCCTTTGTGTTGTATAGGCTACTTGGAATACTCTTTTTCTCAAAGTGCCTCTAAGTTTGTTTATGTATTAAGGAAGTTTTTTTGATATCTTTTTTGAATTTTTTTTTGGCTTATGGAAAGTGGCTTTGCTTTTCCCATAAAGATGCCTTAAGATGGTCTTTCTTCCTACAAAAGGAACATATATTGGAATACCAACAAATGGAGTTTATGTGCCCTTTCTTCTTGTAACACTTACAAACAAGGGATGTAACACTTGATGTATACCTCTTGTTCTTTTTCTTCCTGTTCTTGTTGATTTGCTAGGCTACTTCTAAGTGTTGGTGCATATTACATCTCTAAACTTTCTCATAGTTCTCCCTTTACAATATGCCACAATAAGGATTGAGCGGTAGTATGCTACCATTTTTATTTGTTACTTCTCTTTCTTTTGATTATAAGGCCAAATCTATAACATATTTCACCTTCAACAAGTGATCCATGGGATTTTCCTCTGTGCCACCAACACCTAGGTCTTCATGATTAATTCTCACTTGATCTATAATGGATATATGCTTAGGGTCTAGGTGTGGTGACAAACAACCAATCTTAAGTACTTGTGGTATATCAAGGTTTACAGATTCTACAATCCTAAGAAGCAAAAAGGATACAAGTCTTATATCATTATTCACTTATAATTGGGAAAATAAGGAAATCAACATGTGGGCATATTGCAATATTGGGCTGCTTCCATATGGGCGGTATTTGAGGATAACAATACTATTGGGTGAAATACCTAGAAGCAAACCATAATGGACATGGTCCTATGCAAAGTAATCAATTATTTTATGCTTTGTCAATTTCTTTTTTTATGTAGTCAATATGTTAGAATATATAGTCATTAACTTCATAGAATAAAGTTGGCAAGCAAACAAATACACGTAGGGCTAGTTGTCAGTTTTGAATAAGAATTGACAATTTTGTCAGGATGTATCTTGGACATTTTGGATATTTTGTACTCTTATATATTGAATGGTTAGGCCTCAACTTTTTATTTTAATGAAAACATATTCATTTCTGTTAAAATAATAATAATATTTTCATAATAATACTATATGTTAAGAAAATATAGTTACAAATNATATATATATATATAGATAGATAGATAGATATATTATATATAGAAAGAATAACAAGCACATGACATAAGAATATATTTACTATGCCTACACAAATATGTTATCAATATTCAAAATTTAGTTTCTACATAGTTAGATTTGTGTAAGTTCTGAGTTCTAAGGAGTCAATCTCTTTCGATGCTTGCTAGACCTACGATTGTGTAATATCCGTATCAGGATATTCTCGAAATCTATCTCAATTGAATAGTCCAATAGAAAATAGTTCCATGTTGGATAATTACATAAGAGTAAATATTAATATGAATGATGATTTACATAAGAAATGATGCTTGTATAAATACCTATGCAAGGATTGCCTTGGTGATGAGATGCCACCTTTCATAAGTCGGCTCTTCATTTACCTTTTCATTTAATTATTTAATAAATCTATTAATATTATTAATATTTATTAATGCACACACACACACACACACATATTTTGTTCATTACATTGTCTTCCCCTTAATGGAAGCTTTGTCCTCAAATCTTTATTGAAGACAAGGATTACGTCCAATTTCTTGTCTGTAATGACATCTTCTTGATATTTGTGTCAGTAACTGCAACACACGGCGAAACAAAATGATATGAGCTATGAATTCCCAAGAAAAATTGACGCATCATTTGTGAAGTTGTCCATCCAAGATCTATATTCATTGGAATTTTTTGTTGATCACTTTGTTGGATGGAATTTTTGTTTTTGTTTATCTTATTCATTTTGTGTTCTTTCTCTTATGAAATCATAACTCCTTCATTTATGTTCATTTTGACCCTGTTGTTGGTCGAAATGTTTTTTATGGTTTAAGTGTCGATAAAGAGTTTTTGTTGTTTTTTTTTTACTAGAGTGGCTTCTTGTTCCTTAACTTGATTTTTTTTTCCTGAGAGTTTGGAAGCTTCCTTCTGCATTTTCTCTAATTTGTTCTCTAATAGAGTGTTATTACTCTAAATCTTTTCGAACCTTTCTACTTGTGAATTTTTGTCCTCTTTTAACTATTTGATTTTCTCTTCGAGTTCTTGATTAAGATTTCTTAGGCGATGGTTTTCTTCTTGCTTCTCTATAATTTTTCCTTCGAAGTCTTCATTAACTTGTTTTGACTTTCAAATTCTTTTTAACTTCTTTATCTTTGTAACTAATGTCTTGTTATTATTTTTTAGTCAAAATACTTCTCCAGTTTTGCTTGTTAATGTATTATTGCTTTTTGTAATTTCCAACTTGTGTGTCCTTCTAATGTTGTCGTATTTCTGTTGGAGTTCTTTCATCTGTTTTTGATTTCGACATATCTCATATTCTTGACTTTCCAACCTTCTATGAACTTTTGCAATTTATTCATCCTTCTCGTCTAGGAGAGGATTCAAACGTGCCAGATCTTCTTTTGTCTTATTGTCATCAACTTCCTTCTTGATACCTTGGTTTTGTGATTTTTTATTGAGATGCTTTAATTGCTCAATCTACACGAGCAAATCTTTCATTTGCTTTTCTTGGCCTGAATATCTCGTCTTTAAACTCCTTTTGAAGATTTTGTAAGTCGATTATCGTTTGTAATATTATATTTTCATTTTGACAACATACTAATTCATATTCTAATTTTTTTATCTGAATATATGAACCATAAGCTATAGTTACAACTAGACTTGTATTCTTATGAAAAGGTTAGATTCTCCTTGATTCTGCTGCTTCATCGACAATTTGGTCTTCAAAATTTTCAACGGTAAATGGTCCACCTTTGACTTGGCTCTTTTGTCCATAATTTTTCTTTGACTCCTTTGATAAGAGGTAGAACGAAGGGCGTAATAACCCCTAATGTAGTTCCCTTAGAAGGAATTCTTCTTTTAACTTTGACTTCTTTTCTTCTTAAAACTTCTTTGTGGATTGTGTGTAGATTGGGTGGTTGGGAAGAAGGAACGTTACCCTCCCCACCCAAGTTCAAATCTTTTGGGATTAACTTTTATAAAAAAGAAATATTAAGCCTTGGGACTCACCCTCATAATATATTTTCTTAAATAGACTTGTAAGGCACTTTAATCTTTGTCAATCTAAAAATACAATTGATCCTTCTCTCTATGATTCAATTCTTTTTCCTTTATCATAAAACCCGTTTTATATTAATGTAATGGTTTAAAAACAAAACAAGTGTGGTTTCATAATACAATGGGATGTTTTTTTTCTCCTCTTTCTTCTTCGTCTCCTTCTTTTTACTTTGTTTATTCTATGACTTGTTTATAAAACCACATGTGGTTTTTCTAAACCTTGTGCTTTTTTCCTTCTTCTTTCTATTTTTTTAACTCTTCTATTTTCCTTCTTGGTAAAAAACCACAATTTTATGGAAACCCTAGGTTAATGGTTAAAAACCAAATTACACAAGGTGTAAATAATAGCTAAGGGTAGGATCACTTTGATACCAATGTAATATTCGTATCTAGATATTCTCGAAAGCTATCTCAATTGAATAGTCCAATAGAAAATAGTTCCATGTTGGATAATTATATAAGAGTAAATATGAATATGAATGATGATTTACACGAGAAATGATGCTTGTATAAACCCATGCAAGAGTTGCCTTGGTGATGAGGCACCACCTTTCATAAAGTTCCTCTTCATTTACCTTTGCATATATATATATATATATATATATATATATATATAGTATGTGGTAGTAAAAACCAACTATGATAACTCTAAGTACTTTTTAAAGAAACCTACTAAGCTCCAACCCCTTATTATACCTGTCATTCACGCCTGAGCTTAAAAAACATGTACGTTCGATCCATCCAACGGACCAACAACGAAGTCAATGGTCCGTTGGATGGATCGAACGTATATGTTTGTTAAGGATGACCGTCATTCACGGCAGTGTATATAGTAATCGATATTCAGTCAACCACCATTAGTTGGTGTGTTGACTAAAAAATTTATCAAATTTTTACTAAGTTTTACATTATATCTTTAATTTTTTATTTTTTCCAATTATTTTAGATCATTTGTTTCGCAGGTCATTAGCTGATCACTTCATAGTCTTATTCTTGAGGTGGCGGCGACAAGAATCTTAGCAATGAATACATATTTAATACAAAATCATATCTCAATGCATCCCAATGTGTTTAATGAGCTTGGGGTTTTATCGCATAGAGCACAAGACATCTAAAGGTGACAATGGTGTAGGAGTCGATGATGAACCCTCCATGGCCCAACATTTTGTCGATCTGGAAGACGTCGGGTGAGATGGAGTCGACAATTTATCTCTCAAATCATTGGTTGATCAATTTGAGGTCTTATTCTATCGCCCAACGCTCACTTACACTTTTGCTCAACCAATTTTCTTCTCAATATCAAGTCTCCAGCCACTGTATATTTCCTGGTTAGCACGTCGGTTGTAAGTACTCCTTACAGTGGACATCATATTTGGCTTTTGTCTATAGACAATCACTAACGGTGTAAGCGACTAATGCTTAAAACCAATACATATCTTGTTTCCATAAGGAAAAACAATCAATGCTTGAAGTCAAACCATAGGGAGCACATTTACTTCCAAGTTTTAAGACTAGAAAACAAACAATTGCAAGAAGGAGTGCTAGCATGCAACGCAAGTGTTTCAAATTACACATCACTTGGCTAGAAAATGTTTTAACTTGGCAATACATTGTTTAACTATCGTTGTTCTATGTAGTTGAGTTTGCTTGCCAACTTACTATGTGCCACATTTGCATGTCTTTTGTTTGTGCATTAGTTTTTTTTATGGTGTCTCCCACTTGCTCGTGTTTATTGCCGCTAAACTTAAAAAATGCAGCCATCCTACACGCATATTTATCAATTAATCTTATTTTATTTAACAAATGCATCCATCCCAATCTCTATAACAAACTGAAAATGTGGTAGCATACCTACCAATCGGCAGGTATCCGTTGCCATTTTATTATTGCATTCAAAAAGTGTGAAGAATTGTCTTGGCAATCACCCTTTCATAGGAATATAAACATATTAACATTAAATCTATACATGTAATTAAGCTATTTTTGTTAAAAAATAATCAAACAAGAATATTTAATCTAGTTTGTATGGAAAATTAAGAACAAATTTTAACACAACCACAATAATAAATACACAAAATTCACATTATAAAAAGAAATTTGATGATAAAACTATATGATATATCTTTTTGAATGATAAAAATATTTTTTAGAAAAATTGCATGGATAACCAATCACAAGACATGTGGGTTTTACCCTAGCATATTGGAATATATAAAATTTATATTTTTGAGATGAAACCAATTATATGGATATAAAATATTAATATTAATCTATATGTATGATTACACTAATTTAGCTAAACACAAATCAAACAAGAATATTAAATCCACTTTGTATGGAAATTAGGAATCATATCCTTCATTCCTTAGCTTATTAGTTTATAGCTAGAAAAATTAAACAAAAACTGATTTAAAGCATCTTACATTACATCAAATCACTGCACCCTAGATGTAAATTATCCTACTAACCACCACACCTACTTTTGTTAACACCTTTAAATACCAATTGTGTTAAACAAATTCGAACAAAACCATAATAATAGATAAACAAAATTCTCATTGAATAATTAAACTTTTATGATAGAACTATAAGGTATATATTTTTGAATAATCAAACTTTAAAAATTATGTTTTAGAAAAATTAGATAGATCATCAATCACAAGGCATGTCGGTTTTAACTTTTATCAAAGTATTGTAATATGAAAAGATCTTACCTTTGGGATGAAATGAAACACTACACAAAAGTAATACATAAAAGAGAAAACACACACATGTTGGGACTCTTACCACCATTACAAATATCATAAAATAAAAACAAGAAATACTCGTTGATTTATTGAAGTGTTGCTTAATCAAAAGGAAAAGATGATCATTTTAGTTACTATAAATAAGTTAATAAAAAATGACTATTTTTTCTATTTTTTCGAGATCACTTCACTAATAAAGTTGGCAAACTAGTAAACATATTTGTCAAAGAAATATATAGTTTCGATGGCCCTAAAATCATAATTTATATATTGTAAGTCCACAAAGAATGCTTGAATGAATTCTTCGAAGCAATTGGAATTAACATATAACTTATTATCTCCCAAATTAACGGCCAAACTAAATTGGTCAAACAAAAGTCTTGAACATGGTTTAAGGAGTATTCCAAACAAATAAGTAAAAGCATTGACGTAAATAATTTTTTCTAGTATCTCGTGGGGGAGGAATAGCAAGTAGTAAAGTTGAAATGTTGTAAATGGTTGTAAATAGAAGGTCTTATGTTCAAATCCACCCCACTGCCAAAAAAAAATCTTACTCGTGCGCTATGGTTCAAGCCCCGTGGATGCACTTAGGGGTATAGTGGTAGCAAGATTGGATCTTTGGACCTCATGTCGCATGAGTACCACCCCGTCCTAAGTTGTCGATTCCCTTAGTAAAATAAAAAACTTTGTCTAATATAATAGTGGTATAATATTTTTTATCATGCCACTACAAAATGATGCTTTTGTAGACATTGTATAACCACCATCACCCTTAGCTTATGGGGGGCATAGGGTTTGTACACCACCATAGACTAAGTAGTCAAATCGTTGCACAATGGAGTCCCTTGTCCCATAAAAAGGGTCTCATACATCAATTTGGTGTGTAGCTAGGTTGTGACCTTGAAAATGGATTATTATTATCATTATTATTATTGTTATAGAAAAACAACACTAACAAAATAAATATATGAAGGGTATACTAACCACACTCAATGATTATATGACAATAACACAAAATCACATGTAGAAATATAATGATAAACATGTATAGGAGACACAATTACAAGGGGTTGGGTTTTCCTCTCTTCAACCTTAACCATTGTGGTTAATAAAAAATGGTAAACAAAAACTACAACCAAGATTTTATGGACCATATCCAATTTTTCGCAAGATTAGAAAAGTAGCTTAAAAATTAGATTTGATTAATAATACCATACATTATTCCTTTCACATGTTTTTCCTCTTGTTACCCCTCATATTGTATGAGGCCTTACACTCGCGATTTTCATCACAACACTGATTATTTTCATCACACATGTCAATTGTTTGCAGGATGACATTGGTGAAGCATTTGATGGACTTGGGGAACATGTCCTTGGTTTGGAGTATTGTGCTATCAATTGGGTTTTTTGTTTCAGCACTTTGGTTGGAAGAGACCAATTTGCTCTAATTTTTTTATTGGCTGTCATGTTTGATGGTTCAAGTAGTGGCACACTCTTCATGCTGCACGCATTTCATTGTTGGATCAACTTTACAGTGACAATTTTTTATGACTATCATGGGTTCCTTGCCTTGGTTAAAGAGCACCCTAAATAACATGGGCTTACTTAGAATTGTGGTTTTATCTTTGATATATTTTCCCTTTAGATTGTGAGAGTGCTCCACCTACAAATTGTTACATGGTATTCTATCCCTCACATTAGGTAGATGTTGATGATATTTGATGCCATTTGGTGTTATTGGTGGAATTCCCTAGCATTTATGGGATTGTTTGACACGTGGATTGAATATTGTCATTATTGACATCACATTTTGGGAGTGTTCCTCATATGCACACTTTCCTAGGTGAATATCTAGCCCTTTCATCTAGTTGGCAAGCTTTGACTTGATTGAAGCCCTATTAGTTAGACTCCCATTTTTATTTTGAATCTCTTGGCACATAAATTGGGTTTTGCTGGTGTGGAGTATCCTTCCTAGTGGAACGCTTCCTCCATCTCTCCTTTCTTGACACATGTTGAGGCATGATCACATGGTATTGCTTGTTTGATGGGGTTTTCCCCTTACTTCATGGATCTAATGGACTATATTGATGACTTCACATATGTATTAATGCAAACACACAATGGATTGAGTCCTCATTTCATGGCTCTATGTCTTGGCACACTTGATGTGGAGTTTGATTTGATCATAATGCATAGGTTGAGGTTTCATGTGTTAAAGTTAGCAACATCGGTAGTCATTCTCCAATGTGAGGAATTGGGCCACCCTGAGGCTAGCCAAATAGATTTGGAGAATAAAATAGTCTTGTGAAGTCATGGAAAAATTCATGGTGAACGTACAAACTCTGTGAGCCAGACAATAGCCAAGACGAAGGTGATGTTGAAACTTAATCTTGAGCGTCTAGTGTGAAAGTCAGGGCAAAAGTAACAACCTTGTGAACCTAGTACAAAAGTCAAGACGTAAACCTTGTGAGTCTAGTGTAAAAGTCAGGGCAAAAGTAAAAGCCTTGTGAGCCTAGTACAAAAGTCAAGGTGCAAGCTTTGTGACCCATGTGCAAAAATTGAAGTAGAATCTAAGAAAAATTCAAGACGAATATAAAAGTCTTGTGAGCTAGACTGATATGTGGGATGACCCTTTTTTATCCTTGTTGTGATCTTCTTGGAGTTGACCACTCTAAAGAGTCTTTTAGCATGTCACTATGATAAAGGATCAAATGACCACATGGTATGAAAATATTTTTTATTAATGTAATAATGCTTTGTAAGTAGGATGGGACCATATGTAAATAAAGAGAGTGATAAGATGTGTAAAAGGTGCTCGCTTATAATGGAATAAGTCTACAAGAATAAAGTTAAACGTAATGTTGAATTAAAAGGCTAAAATCCTGAGTTGTAATGTTATATTATGTCAACGAGCAATTAGAAAGATGAACTTAAGTCTTCCTGGGGGCTTCTAGAAGTTTGACTAATCCCAACAAGAAGATAAGATCTAGATGGTTCTAGAAAGCTGGGAGAAACCATAAAAAGAAAGGGCAGATCCACATTCAAGCTGAGATACACAATATACAAGTGTAGATCTACAACATACAAGTGCATATCTACAACATACAAGTGCATATTTACAATTTTCAAATCAGATCTACAAGTTATTTACCAGATCTATAGGGTTCTAGCCATAATCTAGTCAAGCATTGAGTTAAGGAAGCAAGCATAAGTCTTTGGGAAGTCAGATATACAGGTACTTGTTCAGATCTAACAAGCAACACATGGAAAATGTTTCTTTCCATCCTCTCTCTCTTTGATGTACTATAGTGCATGTTGGGGTTTGATTGTATTTCCTGCAAGCTTAGTACTTAATAAAATAAAGATATTTTGCTGGGGTTTTTCTCCCACTTGAGTGTTTCCCCAGGGTAAACTTGTGTTTTATGTGAATATGATCGATTTTTTGTTGGTGCTATATGTTTAATATTTTGTGGATCTAAGTGTATTTGTGTTGAGAAGAAGCTAAATTCAGATATGAAATAAATCAAGCTCAAATTTAACATCATGAACATTCTTTCAAAGCATCCTTGTTCTAAGGGGTTGTTTTAACAACCACTGCCCACTTTACACTTATATATATGTAAAGCCACTTTATGTGGGATTGGATAACATGATTTGAGGAGAGCCCCACATGTTATTGGCACACTTGTTGAGGTCACCCTATGTTTGAGAAGTTGTTATAACAACTAATGGGTTGTTGCTTGCACACTTTTATATGCAATTCACTTTTGGAGGAGTTCAAGATAGCTTTGTTTGAGGGGCATATATATTTTGATAGTGTCCATTTTTTTGCAAAATCAATGCTAGTATATGCAAATGGTTGCAAGATTTCCAAAATGTGATCATAATAGGAATTTCAACAAGTATTGATGTCATTATGGTATTTGCAAATCTATCACCTTAAAATTCTCACCTCGTTTTGACCAACTTTTGAGGAACACCTTATCTTTGTTGCTTGAATAATTTGGTTATTAGGGAAGAATAAGATTAGTAAATGTACATGATGGAGAATGCCTTGGATATAGGCCAAAGCTTTGCATGTTTTAAAGCTATCTTTGAAGGATGTACCAAAGGAGAATGAGATGTGGCATAACTTGCTCTTATTTTATGCATGGTTTGTCTTGTCATTTGAGTTGGTTGAGAAATTAGTATTTTATTTTTCTCCTTGGAGAAGAGAATGGTTATAGAGAACTCCAAGTTATTTTATTGATTCTTCTTGGAGAGAAGTGGATCTAGAATCCACTAATATTATTTTATTGTAAGAGGTTGAGTTAGAGACTATCTAAAGAGTATCTCCCTCACAAATTTTTCATGGCTAGATTTTGAGAGTTCCCCCCTTGAAGAAGTTCAATATATTGAAGGTGAAGAAGTTCAAGGGTTCGCTTCTTGTGGCATTTATGCTTGGGTTATATTGATGAAAACTAATTATGGAAATACTTGCATCAAATATGTTGTGAAGGGCCATAATCCCAATAACATTTTGTTCCTCGTGAAAAAGGTTTTATTGTGGGTTATCTCCTTATAAGAATTTGTGTTTATTAATGGAGATGTTAATGTGCATCTTTCCTCCAAATCAAGAGTTGTTCATTCACATTTTCTGTGTTTATTAATGGAGATGTTAATGTGTATCTTTCCTCCAAATCAAGAGTTGTTCATTCACATTTTCTATTGGTATTTTGCTCTCATAGATGTTTGGAACTACTCCTTAATTTTGGGTTTTCTCAAGTAATGTTTTGTAATAGTGGACACAAAGATAGGGTTGTTTGCACCTTGTTTGTCTCAACATCATTCGCTCCCAATCTCTTTCTAAAGAAGATTGTAGTTGTTTCCCTTCATAGTTGATCATTGACTCCCATTGCACAATGTATTGACACTAGTCTTAATTCAGCCATTACTTTATAAAATACATATTACAAAGTTGCTTTGCCAAATTTGCCAAAGATTCACTCCCAATATAACCTTGAGATTCCATCACATATCTTTGCCAATCTTATCTTTGGGATACCCTCTTGTGTTGGAGGAGGGCCAACATAAAATGAGAAGGTTGTTGTGGTGACAATGGACAACCCTCTTGAGTTCATTTGTAGTTTCACTTATCTTTTTAAGGCTCTATGACAAAAAGTGCAAGTTTGCGAGGTAACGCCTCTAACAAAAGATGAAAGATAGGAAGTATAGACCCACCACAAAATTACCACCATTTGAAGTATACAAAAGGGTAGTGCTAGAACCAAAAGGGATAAGGAAGTGTGTATAAGGACCTATAGGCAAAGTCAAATAAGTATCCAATTCATTGGAAAGACGCTCTCGTGGAAGAGCTTGCATGCCCCCATACTATAGTGGCCTTGCTACCACAAAAGGTGACAAAAAACTCAACTATTTTCTTTACTACCAATTTAGCTTAATGAATATTGTAGGTTATGGAGTCTTGACTGAGAGACTTTCATTTCCATGAATAGACAAATTTTGTTTCAATGTCGCCCAACAAAAGTTTGTTGAAGTGTTTAAAAACTATAAAGAACTCTTGCATCGCTCCATCAAGGAAGACAATATCATGATATCATGTCCACTTAGGTCTTTTAGGATTTAATAAACAAGATTCTGAATTACGCTAATGGAAAAGATAACAAGTTTATACATGAAATTTAATTGGGTTAAACTGTATCAGAAAATCAAGCTTTAGGTTAAGCTTCTAAGGTAAAATTTGCTACACAACATTCAATTTAAACACAATTAGTTATCTTTAATAGATAGCTCGCATAATTTGTCTACGATATTGCTAGAGATGGGCTAATTTAAGGTATTCTGCAAAGGTCTCAGTACCTTTTTATCATCTTATCATCTTACTACTGTTCCATTTATAAGTCAGCATTATGGTTGTTAATGTTAGACAAAGACATTGCTTATGAAATTTAGTTTTTCTTTATTATAAGTCAACATTATAGTTGTTAATGTTAAAGAAAGACATTGCTTATGAAATTTAGTGTTCCTTTATTTATATTGGAAGGCATTAACCAATTATGCAAGTTCTTTCTTATTGATGTTATGTACATCGTAAATTAATTGAAAAACTGCCTTAGCTAGTATCAATTCATTAAATGCTACAACATTGACTCTACCCCAATGTTGATAATTTTCTGGGCGTTTCATTGCATAATAAGAACCAAATAATTGTTTTCATAGTGTTTGATGCAAATATAATTTTTTTAAGCAGTGTATAACCCTCTCATTCAAATCACTATGATGTAATTTCTTCATGCTAAATTATATTATGGTAATATCTAAGAAGTTCATTCAGATTCAAATCTATGCACATTTATGAGTCCATTGGTTAAGTTCTCCATGTTGAGTATAACGTGAGTAATTTAACCATTATCTGGAGTTGAATAATTATGTTTTTCATGCAAATAAGCTATATTGGAACTCCTTGGGATTCTGTTTTAATTTGGTATCAACCAGTTCTATTCTTATTATATAGTGAGTAGAAACAGATATAGAACGCGTGATCAAGAGACTGTACCATCTTTAAAGATACCATTTTATACTTGGTATTCAACAGGTTATCTCCCAATTTGAGTTGAAGAAAATACTAGAATGTATTTCTTTTGAATACAATATATGTAGGAACCACACACCACATCCAAAAGATATCTGTTTCAAAAGGATAACAACTATCACGAGAAGGTAATCTGCCTACCATATCATAAGCAAACAGAAGAATATCTTTTAGCTTTAGTTTCTAAATAATGGATGGAAACTAAAAATAACGCATTTTTTTAATCCAACTGGTAAGAACAATTACAAGGCTGAATGCATATACATCAGGGACAAAAATAGCAAGAGAGGGTTAAACCCCCATGCAACAGATCTTCTACTTGTTATAATTACATTTTATTTGGATTTGCAGCATAAGCTAAGAAGACAACTCTGACATTACTGTGAGGAATTCGCTATCTCACCCCATGAAAATCCAACCCCACTTATGGTTATTTTCTGATGTTGAACATCCAATCTATAATATGAGTGTGAGTTTGGAAGGAAACTGGGGTTTACCAGTTTGTTTGGGGCTGCAATCTCTTTTATTTGTATACTGGAATGGTTTGAACTTTGTGGCAGTTTGTTTTTTGTAAATGATGGTTGAACTCAGGGCCGCAAGTTCATTTACAAAAGAGCTACAACCTTTGAGGCTAAAGAAGTTAGCTCTCTAGCTGGGCTCTGCCCCTTTGATACTATGATACCATGCAGACTTTGCAATGGAGCCACGGCCTTAGGGTGGGTTCCCTTGCAAAGGGATCACAACCAATATTACCAGAACTTGAGGACAAATCAGCTCAAAAAGGGGGGAAACATGATGTGAACTAACCTCATCACATATCCAAAACAAGAAAAATAGTGTAGATAAGGCAACAATGTTCGGTCGAAAATGAAGTGGTCAATCTGTGAATTTTGTCCTCTTGTTTGCTGAAACATCTAACACAATTCTTTTGGAATGCTGTAGCATTATTGATGTTTCTTAATGGAATCCTGAACTACTGGCGTCTATTCTTCCTTGGCTCGTGTGAAATCCTATTATGCAAATTTTGGTCAGTTAGATCCTTAAAATTATACTAGCAGTTCATAAAACGACTAATACTTCTTTATTGATGTCTCTGAACTCTCTAAACATGTTTCATGATGTAGAATTTCAATAAAAGAATAGGCCATAAATATGAACGAAGTACTTACATAGTTGCATTTTACAAACGCAATTTACATTTTAGAGTATCCAAAGTTTTGAGCATAAAACTCGAGTTCAAGGAGGTGGGATTAAAGGACCGCTTAACTCATAAAACTTCAGGTAATGAGAGTAATGAAACAAAGATTGCTTAGTTTCTGATAAAATAAATGCATTCACAGCGAGAATGTGTTGAAGTACAGTAGATTGAGCACGCATTGGGTCCATTTAAATGCATAATTGGAATACTGAACATTGTAACTTGTACAAGGGGATAAACACATTGCTCTTATTGAGTAAAGCTTTACAGACAGAAATATGTCATTAAAATCATACATGTTGAACAACGAAGACAGTTGACTAAACTAAAAATGTTCTTGAAATATAAAAATAAAACTGATGGGGCATTAACTATATAGAACAGCGGCAGCCAAATTAGTCTTTGAAGCATGAGAAGGCAAGCCCAAAGCATTTGCAATACTTCTGACTTCTGCAATCATGGCAACTTGATTATTCAGCTTATTCACTGCTGAGCCAACTCCCTGCATTCAATGGAATTCCAGTAAAATCAGATCTCCTCAGACATATGAAGCTGATAGAGAATATGAACATAGAATCAATAAACAAGGTCTGACTTACCACACCCGCAGCTCCTGCTGCAATAGCCATTGGTGCTGTTACCGTACTCACTCCAGATGCACACATAACTGGAATTCTGATAGCTCTTGATATAGAATATGCAGCAGCTAAAGTTGGTACAGCCTAGACATAAGTCACCAAGAATATAGAAATGTCAGCAATCACCCAAAGCTTAGAGTCCTGTAAAACAATGAAGATAATCCTGTTGCTGAACATGTGAGACACGAAGCTGACAATCATAGTAATACTAAATACTCTAGCAACCACATCATACATTGGTTATTCTATCTTGAAATCTATATTTTAGGATTTTCTAACAATTACAGATTTGAACACAAAGTTATAACGAAATCACATTGCTTTCTTGTTTTAGAAAGAGAACAGAATGGGTTACTTTTCCATATTTTTGTATTTCAGTTTTCAATAAGAAATTCTTATATAGTGTAGTTCGAGTGGTACAAATCTCATTTTGTAACATTTTTTCTCTTGGTGAGCAGATGATGATTGATGAATTATAAGTTATACATAATCTATTCATAAGTTTCTAAACTGGCCTTATACCCTAAAGAATCAAGGGTTTACTTTAGATACCATCTTCCAAATGAGGAAAAGTGCTGTTAAAATATAAAGCTACACATGTAATAAAATCATACGCATGTAATAAAATTATTCAAAGTGTAATAAAGTCATTCAAAATGACTTAGGATAAGTTTCAGACGTCTTAGGGTTTTAGTTGTATTAGGGTTCCAATGTGTTTGGTGACGTAACCCTATTTAGGGTTTCTCATTTATTGGTTCTTGTAGTATGGTATCAGAGCGGTAAGTTTGATCACATCGAGCCACCATTTCGTGAAAGTTTTTCGATTTGCTATTTACATGAGTTGTTGATTCAAATTTTCCAGCAACCAGTCAATTTTAAAAGGGAGCCATGATTCGTCATATTCCATGACCAATATAGACTTGTCCACCAAAATATGCCACCGTTGAAAAAAGAAGAAGATATTGTTGAATTTTAACATGTGCATGGCATTGTTAAAAAATTGTAAGACTGTAGTAGAGATAGAACTTGAAAAGTAAACGGCAGTAAGACAAGTACAGTAGTCAACCAAGCATCACACCATTGAATACATGATTTTTCATGGGGAAACCTTTAAAGGACAAAAACCCCAAAGCATTAGTAATTCATCCTCTAAATGAGATGACTGAGTTTGTACATGAAAGAAGAAAACTTGATCTCAGAATTCTGAGATGAATGTACAAAAAAATCTACCAAAGTCAAGGAAGCCCTAGCAGGCTTACTGCTGCCACCATGTGCTGTTGCCATGTGGAGGGTGAGCTACTGCAGAGTCTTGTAGCAGTCCTCTGCTGCTAACTCTAAACACCTGTAGCAGCCCTACTGCTGCTACCCATAAACACCCAAACTGCTGCCCGAATTTTGACTGCTGCCTGAAGCCTGTTAGTGCTGCCTGTTGTCTCCTGTATAATGCTGCTGTCAGCATCAAGGGTTGGGGCAGCCTTGTGCTGCTGCCCTAGTCTACCAGCGAAGGTGTGGTGGTCCTCTGCTGCTACCCGTGACCAGCAGCAGAAAATGAGAGCAGTGTTCTGCTGTTGTAGTGACCACCAGCAAAGAAAGGGCTCAGTGTTCTGCTGCTGCCCTAGGTCATCACCGTGAGCACTTAGATCATCACCGTGAGCCTGCTAGCTGTGCATGGAGAAGCCCTAGTAGGCGAGGCCGCCATGCTAGGGTAAGAGGAAGAACAAAGAAAAATCCCAGCCACAAAACTTTCCTTCAACAGCAGTGAATAAGATGATCTCAGTCATGAATTTGCCTCAGTCCAAGATGGAGCAGTCAAGTGATAAAGTTTTGTTTTAAATGAATTGCAAATGTCTTTTATTTATAGGCTATAAAACATTTGAGTTGGTCCCACATAATTAGGAGTTGACATTAGGTTTTAATTTGTTTTCATCTTTGACCCTTTGACTTTAATCTTTTTGTGGTGCAAGGGTCTTCTTTTGTTCACTTGTACCACTTGGTCTTTTCTTTTATTGGTCTCATGGACCAAGACTAGGGTTAGAAGGTCCTCCAAGTATTTTGTGGTCAAAGCAAGTGGTCTCAAAGGTCCTTCATGCCCACTCAAAGTACATCTTCATAAATAAGGAGAATTAGGAAATGCTTTATCTTAATCTCCTCGTGCCACCAAGATCAGGTACTAGGTCTCTCAACCAAAGTTAGGTAGTCCCCGGAGAAGGTCCCATAGCCCATAGATCAAGGAGAGGAGTGTATCATGTGCCCAGACCTGGTCTAGGGATTATGGTGATGACCTGGTAACTGACCAGGTGCCTCAGCCCCAGGCTGCATCAATGACTTAATGTCAAATACTTGGCAACTGACCAAGCGCCCCCATTCTCCTGGAGAATGGCCCTCAGTGCCAGGCTGAGTCCCTAGTCCCAGACTAGGTTGAATTCCTGGTAACTGACCAAGTGCCTCCATTCAGTGAATGGCCCTCAACTCTAGGATGAGACCCCTAATCCCAGACTGGGTCAATTTCCTGGTAACTGACTAGGTGCCCCCATTCTCCCAGAGAATGGCCCTCAGCCCCAGGCTGAGTCCCCTAGTCCCAAACTGGTTTAAATTCCTGGTAACTGACCAGGTGCCTCCATTCAAAGAATGGTCCTCAGCCCTAGCTTGAGTCCCCCAGTCCCAGACTAGATCAAAATCCTGGTAACTGACCAGGTGCCTCCATTCTCCTAGAGAATGGCTCTCGATGCTACTTAGGAAAAATCAATAGATATGATGTTCTTTATCGTTTAAAGCCGACATACCACCTACTGGGCACTGCCATACTTGTTAGAGCCACCACGAGGAAGGATCATCCGCCAACCACGATTAGAAATAATCTGCTACTGGCAAAGCTAAAGTCAGCGCCATTGTTTTAATACATGAAGCATTAAAGAAATTGGATGGAGAACCGTTAATGAGAACCACAAAGTAGGCCGAAGAAACATAAGCCATGATCCAATTCGTATAGACAAGAGACAAACTAGACCGAAGAAGGATTAGCCTAAAAAAATCCCAGTTCACATGGTCGTACGCCTTGATAAGGTCCATCTTCAAAATTAGAGCCTCCAGATTTTTTACCTTGATAGAGTGCAAGCATTCTTGGGTAATCCCCATTGCTTTAGTGATCTGTCGATTTCCCAAGAACCCAAATTGTTCCTTTGACAATACCTCTGCCAGCTTAGGTTTTATCCGATTAGCAATCACCTTAGAGATAACCTTGTAGGCCAATTTGCAGAGAGAAATCGGACGAAAGTCAGAGAAAGAGATCGATTTGTCATGTTTTGGGATAGAGGTAAGAAAGGTAGAGTTAAAAGCTTTTGAAATATACCCCTCAGTTCTTGATTGTTCAACAGCCTCCAACAAATCATCCCCAACAATATCATAGAATGCCAAAAAAAATTCAATAGTCCAGCGATCAAAGCCCAGACTTTTGCCCTTAGAAAATCATTTAAGGACCCCTTCAATTTCATCTCTTGTCACGGGACCATCAATAGACATGGCCTCCTCCCTTGAGAAGAAAGAGGGATAGTTATAAATAACCTTTAACTGTTCAAATATCTTAGCAGACCCTGGGTCCTTAAAAGAGTGAGGGAAAGTGGACAACAACCTCCTTCAACAAATCCTGTGAGTGATACCACCGACCCTAATCATCTTTCAAATCCCATATAGCATTTGAATTACATCTAGAATTAGCAAAGTTATGGAAAAATTTAGTGTTAGCACCCCCCTCCTGTAACCAGATGGCTTGGCTCTTGAGTCTCCAAGCTGCGGCCTCTTGAGATAAAAGAACATTCTTTCTCGAGTCCAACAAAGAAAGTGTTTCATAGTCTTCTAGAGAAAGTACTCCCAAGAAATCTTGGAGAAAAACTATCTGTATATCCTGCTCAATTTCAAGTTCTTTAGCAACCCTTTCCTTTTTGCATTTTTCGCACTCTGATACTTTCGACTTACGTAATTTAATCTTAGAAACCAATCTTTTCATTGCATCAGAGTCTTCCTCAACCCGAAAAGTAGGCCAGGAGTTATGAGCCAGGTCAATGAAATTTGAATCCTTGAGCTAAAAGAGATTGAATTTGAAAGGGAATCTTTGTGAGGAGGCAATCTTTTCAAATTGAAAACAAATAGGCATTTGATCGGATATCATGGACTGTATAACCCACAATCGAAAACGATCGACATAGTTCACCCATGAATCAACAAGAATAACCCGATCTAGTCTCTTACAGACCCTAGAGTCCCTAGATCGCCCATTCCGCCCTAGGGTTGGGTCTAAGTGTTGATCTAGAAAGGGTGTAATGTTTTGATCTTGATTTCCGCGTTAGTAAATGTGGATCGTGGGTTGTGTCATGTTACATACCATGTCTTCCTCTTCATCCCAATCATCTTCTTCAAGTAAGATTCTACCAAAATCATCATCATCGGTGAAGTCTTCAACTAAATTTATCCCATAAGCTTCAGGGTCAAAGACTTCTGGATCTTCCTCGGGTTCCTCTCACAAGTTCACAATCTTATTCCCTGTTGCTTCATTCCTACTAGGGGTTTGTCTATTATTATCATCTATTGGCCCTCTCTGATTATTCCAATAAGGTCTAGGGCCATAATAATTTCTATATCGTATGTCTTTGTTGAACAATGTGAGACTTTTCATCATTTCGAACATTCCCTCCAAGGTTGTTTTTTCTTCAACTACAGGTTCCTTAGATTTCCTGGGTTTTGATTCACTACGAGAAGAAGATGGAGCATACGCATCAAAGAATTCTTCTTTCCCATAGAGGTTATATTAGCTTCTGCTTTCTTGGCCCGGGTTTGAGTTGTTTTGAGGTCATTTGGGTTCTTTTCTTTAAGATTTAGACCGAACCATCCTTCAAAGGCATTCAAGTAAAGGATAAGGATAGCCTGCTTCGTAGGTCTTAGATCTTGAGGAATGCTAGAGACAAGTTTGTCAAATCGGACATTAAACTCATGGATTGTCTCATTCTCTTTCTTCTTGACCTCAAAGAGTTGATTTAAAAGGAGCATGTTGTCTGGCTTGGCTGACCACCCTTCAATGAGTTTTTGAGTGAAAGTATCATAACCATCTATTGACCTTGCAGGTAACCTATCAAACCATCCCCAGGGATCTCCTTCTAAGGATGACATATGGGCTCTCATATAAACATCTTCTTCTTCAGCTCCACATGCTTCAATATAATTCCATAATGCTTCAATATGTTCTTCAACATGAACTGCAAAAGAACCATTGAACTTCAAAAGTTTATCAAAGTATTTCTCAGGCATGTTTTGAGGAGCACCTTGAATCAGTGAAAAATCAAAAGGAGATGGCCTGGCTCTGTTCCAAAGCACCTAGGTCCTACTGGGGGGTTTGTGTTAGCCATTTGAAAATTTACTCTAGGTGGACTTGTTGGAGGAGTGGAAGGATTTGAACTATTTGTTGGAGAATCAGATCGAATAAACAATGGACTTGATTGAGAAGTTTCTAGAGGGTTATCCAAAATTTGTTTTGGTGAGTTAACCACCCTCCAAAAGAACTTATAGATGAATGATATTTAAGATTCTTATTCTGATTTCGGGTATATGTTAAAGAACTTTCGGGATTATTTCGACTTCGAAGGTTATACTCGTGGGTAGGTCCCTCAGGGGAGTCACACAGTGGATTCGCCAGGTGAACGAATTGCCGTATTCATCAAAAAATAAATGTCATAGGATAAATGAGCAATAATGTAGTGATTGTACAGACTTAACCAATAGAAAATGCAATCACTAGAATTAAAACCGGATGTGATATGAATGAATATGAAAATAGAAGCATTCACAGACATCGAAGGTAGGTATAATGAATCCAGGTAAGCCACTCCCTAGCGTAAAAAATGTTGGCAGGGAACAGGAGTAGAGCTCAAGGATAAATGTGGAACCACGGTAAACCTCTACCTCCTCAGCAACGACGCCAAAAATGTTATCATGAATCTTGTAGTTGCCCCGTAGAGTAATCCTATACAGGATGGCAGAGGGGACACGAAACCAAGGTCGAGACCTACGAATATCCCAACCCCTAGATGATGGATGGTTGTCACGCCGGTTGAGATATCCTTCACTTTTAGCACTGAAGCCCAAGTGACAAAGGGGGAGACCCAGGCCTTATCCTAAAAAGAAAGACCTAAAGCAAATCACCAGATCAAACCCAAACAGAGAATACGTAAGGTGAAAGCTGCAAATTGTTAGGATATTTAAACACTTAGGAGTTAGTTAAGATCAACTTGTGTAATATATCCGTTAGATAAAAGTGTGTTTCTTTAGTATGCATTTGTAAATATTCTAATCCGACGGTCACGATATGTTCTAGACATAGAGTGATCCAACGGTTCAACTCCTCTTAGATCTACCTACCATTGATCCGTGGCTTAACACCCGATTGGTCTATGATCTCTATTTAAAGAGCATAGAGGGTCCTTGGCTAGTTGATCGATTATGAGAAGCTCATATGTAACTTTCTTTCTTTTGCATAATAAATTGCTCCAAGTAGCTATTTGGCTGGGGCCATGGACTGTTTCTCTCTCGAGGGTTTTAACCACGTGACAAACATCAGTGTGTTGATCTGTGATCTATTTGTGTGAAGCGGTTGCTGAAGGTGTTTAGTCTTTTGGGAGTAGCCTATGTACCCGAACATGGTATCAGAGCTTTTATGAAGAGCCGCTTTCGGTTTTGATCAAGATTTGGAACCAGTGTTGCCGAAACTTTGAAAAGGTTTCTGGTTCTGGATTTTCTGTGCATTTGTGGCCTGTGGGAGCTGTTCCATTGCGTTAGGAGCGCTGTGTCCATTTGAAAACAGTTTTCGTTTCACTGAAAACTGTTTCTATTTGTTCCATAAACACCCATTTTGGCAAATTTTGAAGGTATAATGTTACAATGACGGATTTGCTTTTTTTAAATCTCTCATATTTTATCAGTTTGTTATTAGATCTTTTCTGTTTTAGTCTCGGATTGTTGCCTTCCCTGACTGTGTATGCTCTTTGCCGTGCACCTTACGTGATTGCGGCGAATCAGAAACAATAAGGGAAAGTTTTTTTTTTCTTGTCTTCTCGGCTACGTATGCTCTTTTCTGTGCACCTTGTGTGATCACGGCAAATCAGAAACAACGAGAAAACTTGAAAACGTAGACTTTCTGGGTAAGCTAACCAAGATCTAACCCCATTGTGTGGAAAAAAAAAAAATTGTTTTTGTTTTTCGTTTTTTTTGTGATTTGCAGGAAAAGAAAGCAAGCACGGAGAACGAGAGAGAAGAGTATTAAAATATTATAAAAAAAAAACCCTTCCTCTTTCCATTATTTTACGTACCTTTTAAACTTAGCTCACTTGGTCCAAAGTTGCTTTATTACTTAATAGGTCTTAAGTTCAAGTATTATTAAGCTACTTTTTAGTGCATGCAATTTCTATTTTCAAATTATTTTATTGTAAAAGTGCATCTCACATAAATTAAATAAAATAAAACTGAGTCACTTAAGTCTTTTAATTTATTGCCGTAGTATTTAAAAGTCACATTATTGTAAAAGTGAACATCACTTATTCTACAAAAGTGATTCACTTCAAAGCAACTTTATTGTAAAAGTGAACATCACTTATTCTACAAAAGTGATTCACTTCAAAGCAACTTTATTGTAAAAGTGATTGTCAAAGGTTGATCTTGGGAAGAGGGGCTTTTTTATTTTAGTTGGTCAAGTTAATATCTACCACGTCATTATTGGGGACATCTTCAATATTTTCTTTGATCAAGCATAACTTCATCATCCAGAATCAGTTTTAAGTGCCGTTTTTTTTAAAACTGCATATTTTTTGAGCTCTTTGCATCCAGACAGTTAGTTTATGTTTTTTCAGCTATTATTTTATAGTATGGCCGCCCCTTGTGATATTATACTTACAAGTTCTAACTATTTCTCATGGAAATCTCGTATGGAGGATGTTCTGCAAAGTAGGGGACTTTTCAGGATAACCTCAGGGAAAGAAACAAAACCCACTGATGATGATAAGAAAATTAAATGGGCAAATAGATGTGATGAAACTCGTGGATTGATTGGGATGCCAATCTCTACTGATTTGCGATTCCACATATCTGGAATTGATGAACCTAATTTCGCTTGGGAAAAGTTGGAATCTGTGTTTGGTAAACACAATGAAATTCGGGGTCATCAACTTGAGAATGAGTTGCTTTCCTTGAATGCAAATGATTTTTCATGCATTCAAGACTATTTATCTAAGTATAAAACTCTTAGACTATTATGTGCAGAATGCAAGATTAAGAAAGAAGACAAACAATCTATTTATCATATTCTTTCAAAACTTGGACCTGCATATTCCGTTTTTGTATCTACATTCTACTCCATGAAATAATCATTGACTACAACTAGCTATCAAGAGCCTAGCCTTGAATCATTTTGTGATTCCTTAATTAGAGAGCAAGATAAGCTCATTCATCTTGGAATAATTAACAATGCAGATACATCTGGGAAAGCCTTATTGTCCCAACAGAAAGAAAAGTCCAAGCCTCCCAAGAAACAGAATTTTCGCAATAATAATCCAAACAACAAGGGTTCCAAACCCTCTCAGTCAGCTCCTTCTTTAAAAAATGACAAAGGATCCAAGCAAAAAGGAAAGAAGACTGAGCGTCATTGCAATTTTTGTGGGAAAGATAATCATGATGAATCTAAGTGTTTTAAGAAGATGGCAGCCTTGGAAGCAGCAATGAAGAAGCACCACATCAGCCTAGATTTGTCTTCAGAATCTACCTCTCATGGACATGCACTTTGAGTTTCTGGTTACTCTTATACTGCATCTTCTTCTTCTACTTCAATTGAATGGCTCATTGATTCTGGAGCATCTTATCATATGGCTAAGGATAAAACCATCTTTTCTACTATGCATGAATGTAAACACCAAACAAATATTTGCTGGTGATGATAAATCTCTAAGTGTTGTAGAATCTGGAACAGTTCCAGTAGAAAATGGTCATTTTAGTGATGTACTATGTGTTCAAAAAATTTCCCGCAATTTGTTATCAGTCTATCAAATTACTCATTCAGGTGAAGGTAAAAGTGTGACGTTTACACCTCACCAAGTTGTAATCAAGGATTTTAAAAATCCTCAAAATATCCTTGCTATTGGAACTGTTGATGATATTACCAGGTTGTACAAATTTAACAACTTTGGGTCATCACCTTTTCCTTCAGTTTTTGTTGCTCATAGTGATGACTTGAGCAAACTTTGGCATGAGCGATTTGGTCACTTAAATTATCGCTCATTGCAACAACTATGTAAAGACAATATGGTGACTGGTCTTCCGCTGGTATCTTGCAAGGATGGTGTTTGTTCCGGTTGTGTACTCGAAAAACATCATCGGGACAGTTTTGACAAACGTGCCTCTTGGCACGCCTCGGTTCCCTTGGAGCTTGTGCATAATGACTTGTGTGGCCCTCTTCCATCTGCTTCCTTTTTTGGTTTCAAATATTTCTTAACCTTCATTAATGACTACTCCAGATGCATTTGGGTTTACTTCCTAAAACTTAAGAGCAAAGTATTTAACATGTTCTTGGCCTACAAGGCCCTTGTTGAAAAACAATCTAGTCATCAAATTATTAAGTTAAGATCTGACAATGGAGGAGAATATGTTAACAAGAAGTTCACTACTTTTTGCACTGAACAAGGAATCCAACAACAACACACTGTTCCATATACACCACAACAAAATGGTGTAGCTGAACGGAAGAACTGCACTTTAAAAGAAATGGCTAATTGTATGATTCAATCTAAAGGACTAAGTCTTCAATATTGGGCTGAGGCCATAAATTGTGCAAATTACATAGTTAATCGCACACCCACTAAAGTTTTACAAGGTATAACACCGGAAAAAGCATGGAGTAAAATTAAACCAGATGTAAGTCACTTTTGTGTGTTTGGTTGTGAAGCATGGGCTCACATTCCGGATGAAAAATGGAAAGCATTGCAACCTAAAAGTGAAAAGTGCATATTTGTTGGATATTCTGAAGATGTAAAAGGTTATAAACTTCTTCAGCCACATTCTCATGATATAATCATTAGAAGAGATGTTAAATTTGATGAAAATCTCTTGGCCTGCGAGCCTAACTTGGTGGGTGTGCCATCTTTGGCCTGCGAGACTGATTCGGCGATTGCGCCTTCTTCTTCTTCTTCTTCTTCCAGCTTCCTTGACAGGTTTCCAACTCCAGTTTCTGATGATGACAGTGAGGATGAAAATACACCTCCGCCTGCTCATGTTCCTCCAATTGCACCAACACCAATACTTCCTCGATGGGTCCGTTCAACATGTGAAGCAGCTGGTGATCTTATCGGTGATCCTAGAGATCAACGTCGAACACGTTCTCAGTTTCAGCGAGCCTCTTCTCTTTTGGCTCAAGTTTCCAAGAATCATGATCTAGAAACTTTTGCAGAAGCTTCAAGAAATCCAGATTGGGATGCAGCTATGGATGAAGAATATCGTTCCTTAATGGCGAACGATACTTGGGATCTTGTTCCTCTTCCAAAAGGAAGAAAACTTGTCAGATGTAAATGGGTCTACAGAACTAAGTATGCATCAGATGGAAGTGTTGAAAGACTTAAGGCAAGGTTAGTTGCCAAAGGTTTTTCCCAAGTTGAAGGGATTGACTACAATGAAACCTTTGCCCCTGTAGCAAAAATGAACTCCATCCGCCTTGTTCTTTCCCTTGCAGCCTTACATAACTGGGAAGTCCATCAAATGGATGTCAAGTCTGCCTTCTTACATGGTGATTTACACGAGGAAATTTACATGGAACAACCTCCTGGATATGTTCAGAATAACTCTAGCCTTGTTTGTCTCCTTAAGAAATCCTTATATGGCCTTAAGCAAGCTCTTAGAGCTTGGTATGCCAAAATGGATAGCTTTCTCCTTGACACTGGTTTTTCTAGATGCCATTCTGACTCCAATCTCTATACCAAGAAAGTAGGAAACCATCTCATCATACTTGTTCTTTATGTTGATGATCTTATCATTACTGGTAGTGACCCTAAACTTATAACCCATGTGAAATCCAGTCTTAAGCAAAATTTTGAAATGTCAGACTTAGGACATTTGCATTATTTTCTTGGTCTCCAAGTCTTGCAAACCAAAGAAGGAATCTTTCTTTCCCAGTCCAAGTATGCTTGTGACCTTCTTTGTCGCTTCCACATGAAAGATTGTAAACCAGCCCCTTCTCCCTTCCGGTCTGGAGTCAAACTTTCTGCCACTTGTACTTCCCCTGAAGTAGATGCCACCTTGCATCGTCAGCTTGTTGGTAGTCTTTTATACTTTACTCATTCCCGTCCTAACCTTTCCTTTGTCATTGGTCGTGTTGCCTGTTATATGCAAACTCCTCATGAAAGTCACTGGAAAGCAGCAAAAAGAATACTTCGATATATTCGAGATACAATTCAGTTTGGGATTCATTACAGTCCAGGGGGGAAACCTTTGTTGGTTGCTTTCACTGATTCATATTGGGCCGACGATCCTGATGATTGAAAGTCTACTGCAGGTTATGTTTTCAGTTTGGGATCTGGACCTGTCACTTGGGCTTGTAAGAAACAACAAGCTCTTGCTCTTTCTTCAGCAGAAGCAGAATATCGAGCCGCAGTTAATGCCAGTTAGGAAGCTTTATGGCTTCGACAGATCCTTTCAGAGTTTGGATTCGAGCAGCAGCAGCTTACTCCACTTTGGTGCGACAATCAAAGTGCCATCAAGCTTGCCAAAGATCCAGTTCTACATCAACGCAGCAAACACATTGAGCTACACATGCACTTCATCAAAAATCTTGTTCATGATTGTGTTATTGAAGTGCTCTATTGCCCTACAGATGATCAAGTTGCAGACATCTTCACCAAGTCTCTTACAGAAGCGAAGTTTTCTAAACCTCGGTCTATGTTAGGAGTTCAGGAATGTGTCCTTAAGGGGGGATAGGCTCTAATGCCTCCTTCCTTCTCCTAATAGTGTCACTTTTGTAAATCCTTCAATCATATGCCAAGTTGTTCTTAAGGGGGGATGTTAGGATATTTAGACACTTAGGAGTTAGTTAAGATCAACTTGTGTAATATATCCGTTAGGTAAAAGTGTGTTTCTTTAGTATGCATTTGTAAATATTCTAATCCAATGGTCACGATATGTTTTAGACATAGAGTGATCCGACGGTTCAACTTCTCTTAGATCATACCTACCATTGATCCGTGGCTTAACACCCGATTGGTCTATGATCTCTATTTAAAGCGCATAGAGGGTCCTTGGCTAGTTGATCGATTATGAGAAGCTCATATGTAACTTTCTTTCTTTTGCATAATAAATTGCTTCAAGTAGCTATTTGGCTGGGGCTGTGGACTGTTTCCCTCTTGAGGGTTTTAACCACGTGACAAACATCGGTGTGTTGATCTGTGATCTATTTGTGTGAAGCGGTTGTTGAAGGTATTCGGTCTTTTGGGAGTACCCTGTGTACTCGAACACAAATCCTAGATTTAATGAATACGCCATGTTTTAAGGAATGCTTGAGTAGAGGTGGTTACGGGTGTTAGAAATGTTACTTAAGCTAAATATAACAATGACTTATGGAATTAAATATCAGATCTAGGATTGGTGTGTTTATTCAATTGATCAAACCTGGAACCCTGGGGGGATTTAGACAAAAATGGGGAAATGCCCAAGGTAGGGTTTGTTAGAGAATTAGGGCTTACAACACACTTTATCGAACGACCGATTTGATAGTATGCGCAGATCCAAGCAAAAACCGGAAACACAACGCACTCAGGAAAAGGACTGACACGATGGGATGGGCATTTTCTCCCAGGGATCAATGCTACTTTAGGATGGGCAAATGGAGTCCAATGATGACTCCTAGGAGAGAGAGAGAGTTTTTGATAAGGGCAAACAAAACCCATATCGCTAAATTTGCAGATTCCAAGTGCAAAATGCTCTGGTGATTTTTCCTACTTACTACAAGTGGTTTTTCAGTAATGTGTGTGATGTGCAATGCATGAAAATTGAAACATATAGAAATAGGCCGAGAAACCTACCTGGAACCTGTAGATGTATTCCTGGATGACGAAGAATGCTTCCTTATAGATCAAGTGAGAGATCCGAACCAGATCTTCGTGAAAATATGATTTGCTCAATGACCCTAGCGCCCCCTTTTACTTGCCACACAAAGGAAATTAATTAGAAATGACAAAAAAACCATGATTTGCAAATAAAGAAGATACATGAATGAAAAATCATAAAGATGTAATCACTCCTTGATAACCCAAACCGAAGTATGGCAACAGGGTGAGTCCCCCCACCAATGTGCCTCCTTCAATTCGCCTCCACCTGCAAATCAAACTAGGTACCAAAATATACAAGAACTATGCTGGAATAACTCAATGCAAGAGATAAACAATTTCAATCATCATCACATTCATCTATCTACGGAGACACAAGTGTTGAATCCTAAAATAATCTCTTTATTAGAAGTTCCAATTCCAGAGCTCATGCCTAAAATGGGGGGGGTCTCGTCTTTATATAGTTTTTGAGAGACACAAACCCTAACTTACTTTCACATCTGATGGTTGATATTATAACATCATCGACAGTGGAGATCAACTTTACATGGATGAATTTGACTAGATCAAGGGGGGCACACTTTTTGCCAAATGACACCTTGTCTAAGTCAAAACATAAGATAACATAAGATATAATCATGATAATACATCAAAGAGGGTCGCTAGGGACTTAATTCACCCTATGCCCCATTACAAGCTCAAATCATAAGATATAAGAATGTGATACATCATATAGTTGCCAAGGTGAGGGGCGCCCCTTGAGGGACGTCCTCATTGGCTAAGCCAAATAAATAATCCCAGACCAAATGCTGACTAAAACTAACAAAGAAGTGTTTGGAGAGCCATAATACACTATCTGGATAAATTTCCTGCCATTTCCTTGACTACCCTAGCCAAATCAATTTTCCCAATGATTTCCTAGTTCATTTTTTGATGGCACAACCTCTAAAAATCATAAAATCATCATATCTTTCTTCAGGTTGAGAATTGGGGCAAACTAATTGCACCAAAGTATTTAGAGACATAAAAGAATGGTACAAGTGAATACCCATACGCTCTAGAACATTGTGGTGCTCTACGAGAGTCAAAATCATTGCAATAATAATATAATCTGACCAATAATAAAGTGATAATAATCACTGATCATGCAATCTAAGGCCAAACTCTAAAAATTGAAACCGCGGTATTGGTCCTCGGTATGTCTGGAGTAAATATAAGTGTTATCAACTAAGTTGCACTAGATTGGATTTCTAAACGAGCCGCCAAAGATGAACAACCACTTGTTCAAATTTCAAGTTTAGAAGTCCTTGCAGACCTTCCTATGTCCATTTTTAATTTTTTTTTTAACATGTTCATACCCCATGGGAAATTGTAATAAAATGAGTTAGAATGATGACTTTATGTAAAAGGTTTGGTTTCCTAAGACTTAGTCATTAATGCCTTATTCCAGGGTGTTTTTCCCTTGTTAATTATTATTGTGTTTAAGTGATAAATAATTTTCGAGTTTTTCATCCAAATGTCCAAAGCTGGAATAATTGCCTTAGTAATTAAGCCTTAGGGGGCTATTAAAACCTATGTGTCGATGTATATTACCATGCTAATCATTATTTTGAGTCATTATGAACATGTCATAAGTCTCCCATAGATTTTTTTTAATTTCCAGAATTTTTTTTTTCCTTCGTTTTTTCAGGCTTATTTTTAATTAGTTAATTGTAAATATGTAAAAAGTCATAAAAGTGTGGCTAGGAGGTTGTTTTTCCCATGGAGGTGCTCATTTTCTAACTCAGAGCACCCACTTAACCCCTAGACTCACTTTCCTAAGTTTTCGAGTAATTATTTAACCCCAAAATTAATAATTATTCGAAAAACCCAAAAAGACCCAAAAAAATAAAATATTTAAAAAATTCGGCAATTAAAAAAATAAAAGATAATTGCCAAAAGTGAATTTTATGACTTGGTAAATTAATTTGGCAAGTCTCCGGGAAATGGGGACAAGGCAGATGTTGCCAATTTAGAGTGATTTGAGAGTTTGGATGTTTCCTCATGAAGAGGGAGGCGCACTTCTCCAAGTGGGGGTGTGTTGCTGCCTAATACACACTTTATGACACGGGGAAGTCTCCAACCCGCTTTGTGTGTCCTTGGGGGCAAGCGAGAGCTTGGGACCACTGTCACCACAGTCCACAACTCCTCCGTTTAGGCAAGATCCCAACAGAGCCAAGGGGGGTAGTCCCTACAGGAAAACTAAGTTCCAGATTTATTAATTAATTACAAATTAATTAAAGGGATCTTTTATTAAGATTGTGAGGCTAAGGTTTAGAGAGATGACAGTCAAACCAATGCAAGATGCAATATTTAAATGACAGTCAATCCTTTTATTTATAACTAGTGCCTAAAGAATGGAGTCAGAGAATGCAACTTTCAATGGATGCAGTCTAAGTTAATTATCCCATAGGTTAAGTTGTCTAACAAATGAGATGAATAAACAAATAAATGATACAATAATGAACTTGCCAGTATAAACAAATCAAGTAAAATAGTTACAGTTTAAACAAACATGAACTAGATTTACCAGTTATAGACAAGAGATAGCAGAAAAAATGCCTTAAATGAAATTTATCAAACCAACAGTAAGTGAAAAATGGAAAGACTTTTAAGTTGGATTACTTGAAGCAGTTTACAGTTTAAACAAATGTTAAGCATCCACCACATAAACAATTGCAGAACTGAAAGTAAATGAAACTGAAAAGTAACTGAGACTGAAAGTAAAGTGTTGGAATGCAATGCTGGAGTGCAAGTGTGCTAAAATGAAAAATGTTATAGAACCGGTTTTGCAATGTCTCTTGGTTTATTTTAGGTAGATTTTATTAATGTTTTTCTTCTTGAAGTTTAGTTTTCGAACTGGTGGTGTGACTACCTCAATCCAGTATTTCTCAAGTCAAAGAAGGAATGCTGTTGCGCTCAACAAAGTGGGAGCAAAGCCCACCCGTAGCTCACAGGTCAAACCCCAATGCCCTGGTGCTCAACAAGGGGGACGTAGAACGCCTAGAGACCCCCCACAGTCTTCTACCCCAAGTCGCCTCCGAGGGCACTGTTTTTAATTAACAAGAAAAAAGCTAGATGGATGCCTATTAAACTAAGACTTCTCTATCCCCTGTCGTATCTCGCGAGTATCCCGAAGGGTGATAACCAAGTAGAGGAGCAGGAAATAGCGAAGTTGTTGTTGGTTAATTTTAGAAGTAAATTTTAGTCTTGGTGATTAGCATGCAAGGTTAATTTTTAAACTATCAACAAGATCAACCAAGCAGTATCCCTTATGGGAGGTGCTGGTACTTGATCTTGGACTTGGAAAATAAAATGTGTTGATTGTAGCAGAAAAATGAAAGTTGTTTTAACTAAGCTAAGCCCCCACTTCTCCTACTTTTCGTATCCAACTTGAAGTCCCTAAAGGGAGATGACAAGTGGATAGAGGATACGCAGGATAGATGGGTTGTATGATTACCCTTTTGACATAAAATAAAACTTACTGAAATTTGAAGGAAACTGTAACTAGCTAAAGCAATGCCTAACCGCACAGCAATCTCTGTGACAGAGATGGTGGTCTGTCACAGAGATAGTGGGTAAACTGAAAATAAAACTAGATAGTGGGTAAACTGAAAATAAAACTAGAAAGGAAAATATAACAAGCTAAAGCAGTAAACTAACCTCACAACAATATTTGTAACAGAGATGGTGGTCTGTCACAAAGATAGGTGGGTGAACAGAAAAAATAAAACTGAGTAAACTAACCTCACTTCAATCTCTGTGACAGAGATGGTGGTCTGTCACAAAGATAGGTGGGTGAACAGAAAAAATAAAACTGAGTAAACTAACCTCACTTCAATCTCTGTGACAGAGATGGTGGTCTGTCACAAAGATAGGTGGGTGAACAGAAAAATAACTTGTAAATAAAACTAACTCTAAGCAACTACTTATACAAATTTACAGTAGAGAAATACCCCAAAGAGAACTTCTCATTTGGGGTTTACAATGTAATAGAAGAGAGAAGAGAAGTGTAGTTTAGGGCCTCTTTTGGACCAAATTTTTGCTGGGTTTTTCTGGGCAATTTAGGGCAGCATCACCCCCTCTTTCTGTGTATAAAACCTGCAAAAAATCAGCAACTTACTTGCTGGAAATTACTGCAGAAAACTGAAACAAAAAGTTAGAACAATTTAGTGTACAACCCAGAAATTTTACAGAAAAATCTGAACTTTAAAAAATGGAAAAACAGAAATTTTAGTGGCTGAAAATGAATGTTTTTAGGGTGAAAACAACATATAAACAACAAATTTATAAGCCTATACTAATATATAATGGATGAGGGCCCTAAAACAAGGGTTATATTCACTATACAATGAATAAAACCCAGTTTCAGGAAGGAAAAAGGAAAATGGCTGAATTGAAATTTGAAAAGACGAAACCCTTGGAGAGATATCCTTGCTTGGAAAACCTGCAAACAAATCTAGATCTGCAAAAATATGTAAGCCTAGTGATGAATGTTTAACAATCCCTGCAAAATACTTTGAAGAAAAATTGCTAAACCATTCACAAAAGAGGGTAAAAATACTTTTTCTCTCTAATCTCTCCACAAAATACTTTGTGGAGAGCTAACTAGACTAGTACAAATATGCAAAACTAAAAAAGATACAAGTTACCTCACAAAAAATGGATCATGAAGAATGTAGAATGTAGCACAATGTCCCTCCAAAGAATTTTTCTATTATGGCCCAACTAGGGCAAGATTCAATACAAAGTAGCAAGAGAATATGAGAGGAGAATGGGGAAATATTCCGACAGCATAACAATAGCATGAGAGATCCTGAGAAATGAGGGAGTGAGACCCTCATTATATAGTTGAGGAGCAATCTCAACCCCTTGAAGATCAATGGCCAAGAATAGATCTAGATCTAGATTAGATCTCCACCATTAGATCTAGGTTTTTTGACTTTGCACCCCTCTTAACCAATCAAATAGCTTAGGTGCCCTTTTAATCCATGGCTTGAGTGCTTGATCCATGCCTCAACCATTCTACACCCTTAGATCTAGGGTTTTGACCAAGTGGGGCCTCCTTTGTCTTAATTTGATTATTTTTAATTTTATCTTAGATTTTTTAATCTTTTATATAATCTTTAATCTTTTATTTATAATTTATAATTTTTAATCTTTTATTTTATCTTTTATTTTTTATTTTTATCTTTTTATTTTTAAATCTTTTAATCTTTTATTTTCAAGTTTTAATCTTTTATTTTTTATTTTTTATTTTTATTCTTTTACTTTTTATCTTTTATTTTTAAAATTTCTATCTTTTTATTCTTTTATTTTTTATCTTTCATCCTTTATTTATTTATTTATTTATATATTTTATTTAATTTTTTAATTTTATTTTCAAGTTTTAATCTTATATTTTTTTATTTTTTATTTTCTATTTAATATTTAATTTTTTAATTTTTGATCTTCAACTTTAAATATTTAATTTTTTACCTTTTATTAAGACAAGAGGGGCACCCCACTTGGGAAATCTTCAAAAATTTATTTTGACCATGGGGGGTTTATTTAAATAAAATTTAACTATGATTAGCCACCTCCCAAACTTAATTACCATGGCCTTATTTGATTTTTTCCTTCAAAACCAAATAATTTAATTTTTGACTTAGAGAAATTAAGTAATTCCCTAGGAAAAATAGACCTTGCTTAGCCAAAAATGGTCTATCTCCTCAACCCCTTATCAGAATGACATGGGACTCGAAGCAGTGGCCTAGGGGGTTTCATAGCAATTTACCTTGCATTCATAGCCCCTATTACAAAGTGCCAGTGCTTGAGCAATTACATTATTACATCAAAACTGAGTTAATTAACCACAAAGGGGTGAAATTAATTAACTAGAAAAATAAAAATACAACAACATAACGAAACTCCGCAAAACTCTATAAAAATGTCTAGCATGGTCATGAATAACATTTTGAAGCCTTAGCCACCCCATGGATTTGACTGCTAGAATGCCCGTCACCACTTTGGAGGATTTTGAGTGAAAAACCAAACCAATTAAAATCGTTTACACAACAAGATTAGTTGGAAAGGGAAAAAACACTCGATGAGAGAACTTCCCTAACAACCAGTTCCATGGTGTGGCATCCATATCATATGACCCACACTAGCACATAAAATTACATTAATTTTCCCACGCAGGGGAGCGGACATTTCGTTTTACAAAGGGGCAATTGCCCTGCAGAAGTGAAAAAATCCTCAGATTTTTTCCATGGTACAAACTGCACATAATGTACATCTTCAATGTACATGAGTTTGCCACCTAGTCGAAATAGGTGGGCAACAGGGTGCAAATCCCAAGAAAGGATAGAAGGTGGGATGATGTGGATGATTTTTGGTGAAGCAGTTTTCAAAGTTTTGGAAGTTTCCTCTCCTTTTGCCTTCATCCAACTCATTCCAACCTCTCAACCAACTCATTGCCACCTCTCCAACCCTAGTGCATCCTTGAGGAGATGCGTCCCCCCTCTATTGTCGGTTTTGCTATTTAAGCAAGCACTCTCTCTTCATTTGGTGTGCAAAAATTTGTATGGAACTTATGCTCCTGTATCTTGTAATTGTTTATTGAATGTAATCAAAAGGCTTTGGAGGCATTCTTGTGTCGGGCATCAGTGTGTGGTGATTGTTGGTGTTGCATGAGGTATAACTGTATCGGTTTCTTGCTATATTCCTTTGTTGTTATAACCAGTCATTGAAGGATAAATAAGTAGTTTCTTATTTGTTGCTCTGAGTTATTTATGTGAGTAGATCTAGATTTATATGCTTTACTTGTTTGTATGAATATGTTCTAATCTTTTGCATAGGTGCTCCCGAATATAATGCTTTGGTGTAGTCATTGTTCAAACTGTGCAGGGATATCTGGTGTAGAGGAGTGTTGGTTCTTGCTTGATTCCATCATAACTCTACGTTCATCTAAAGAAGATCTAAATCCCTCCACTCTCCACTTGAGGACTCCATTGTCCAAATTTTTTAAGCTTTGGGGCATTCTTTCTCTCACTTTTCCTCACAAATTTAATGTTTCTTTTTTGGTTACTAGTTCTTAATGTATATTTGAATCTCAATAAAATATTAGATAATATCTTATCAATCTGATTTACATATACATTTGAAAGTTTAGATCTGATTTAAAAAAAAAGTAACATTTTATAGATTTAGACTTGCTCAAGTACTTGTTAAAAAATTGCAAAAAAAAAAATTTCAAAATACCAAATTTTTATGCTAAATTTTGTATATCTTTTTTAGATTGATTCATCATTTTTAGCATAACAATGCTTGTTGTTTTGCATCAGAATTCGATAAAAGAGAGAGGCACTTTGGACAAATTTCGAAGAAACAAGCCATCCGGAGATCCCCTTTCTCACAATTCTCTTTTTGGCCATTTTTCTAAGGCCCTAATATTGTAAGACTTGTGTTTCCTATTCTACAAAAGAACAAAAGTAATTTCTTATTCTAAATCATTGTAAAAAAGAGAAGCAAGTGGGCAGCCAAGTGCCCACACCCATCCCCCCAAGGGGGATTTGCACTTTTCTTCTGTTTATTTTTTAGTTTTTGTAATTTCTTTCAATTTCTTAAGTAAAATTTACCAAATCAGGCTGTGTTCTCGGTAACAGGAGTATCGACACCGTGATTTAAAAAAATCGCATTTAGTTCTTGAAAAACTTAAAATTTACAAGGCTTCATTCTCCGTATGCTCTTGTGACCATTGCAGGCCTTTGGTTGGATCGATGGGACAATCGGAAAGGGATTTAAGTGACTAGTAATTAATTGAACACTTCAATTTAATCCTACAAGTGAAAATCTGGCACTTCATTTGATCTTACCAGGTTGTGGGGAAATTTTGCAAGTGAAGCGGGAACCACTAGAGTGTGACAGTGGGGCACCGTTAGGCTACACCCTCGTTTGGTGTAGTGTTGAACACAACCCCACGACTCCATCTAGCCCACATGTCACTGTGAGAGCCACTCCTTGGTAATTCCAGACACATTCCTAGTACCCCCTGGGTATATCTGGAATACCATTTCTCTTGTAATAATAAGATCATTACTGCATTCGTAATAAAATTGACCAAGGATTTACCCACTCCCTAACTACTCATTTAATAATTTTAAAACTGACCAACCGAGACAACTGCAATACTTCTCGAGACTTCATTAGCAACCCCCTTACACGCACTCCATTAGCACTAGTCTATCTGGCATTCTTATTTATGTTTGATGCTTAAGTTAATCAATGTGTTAGATGGAATGCTATTTTATATGCTTGTTTGATTGTCTTGACTTCTTTGGATATCTATTCATCATAGAAAAGTTCTCCTTGTTGATATCTCCTCACATGCAGTCATATTCTTCCCAAGAGCTCTAATGTTGATTTGACCATACTCTAAGAAGTCCTGGACACTTCTTAGAGCCACTTGTCAACTTCAACATTAGATTAGACTATGTCTAATATACAAGAAGATAAGATCTCCTTGTAACATAGACAAGTCATTTCACTCTATAAGAATAGATCACTCCCTCTATGGAGCACTCCACACAGTGAATATGCAATGTGACCTCTAGCTTACTATCACTCCAATAAACATGACTAGACAAGGCTAAGCCTCCAAGCTCTCTATACATATAGTCAACACATGACTAATCAGGGCTACGATGGGGCCATTCTCTCCATGGGTCGTGAACCTCTAAGAGAATGATCTGCAAAATGTTTTCCCGATGCTGGAACAATGGAGAACATGAACACCAACTATCAAGCACAACAGTTGTATGTAATTTTTCTCTCGAGAGGACCCAAGCCACTGTAACATAAGCATTACTAGGCCAAGATTAAATTTATATTGGCCTTACGACCTACCCAAAGCTAACCCCTAGGAAACTACTTGGACGCATATACCATAAGGTTCAAGCCCTTCTAACAAGGTATTATAATGCAAAGGTTATAACTTACAAAACCGACGAGGGTTTCGTAGAAGCACTAGGCTTCACGACCCCCTGGTTTAACTCCAAATCGCAACATATATGTATACTATTGGAGGGTTGTCAAGGGTTTACAAGAGACGATCCACCTTGATGAAATTCCACTTCCTACATGTGATCACAAGGCACTAGGGAGGAAGCCATTGGTGGCGTTACCCACTATGGTTCTACGTTAACCTTGACGTGCACCCTAGTCATGCCCATTAGTGGTATAAGCCTTTTTCCGACATTTCGTCGCGCCCAACATTAAATGTGCCTGATCATTGGTGTTGATACCTGCTTATCTAATTAAATATCAATGGGGCATGATCACTAACATGCCCTCTCTATATCATCATGATTATATGGTGCATTTAAAACAAATCCACCTTAATCTAAAATGGGGATTACTCGGTCCTCCACGTCATTTCATCTATCCACTGGTTATACTTACAGTGATTTCCCACCTTTTACATGGCTTTTGGACAACCTTTGTGACTCCTCCACGTAGCCTTTCCTATTTACTTGTGCATAAGTTGCATGGTCGTCCAACATGGCTAGCTAGGTGGCTCATACCATAATATAGTCAGTTAATGTGATAGGACAGTCCGATTGTCGAAAGGTTATTCTCTTGGGGTTTTGTATTGTGAATGTGACTCCACTAATTCATTTGCTTCTTGGGCCACGGGGATTTGGCTTTGGTTATCGTCTTCATAGATGGTAGATGGTAGGGTTGTTTGGCATTGTGCTTGTTTTCTACTATGCATGTTTTGGAATGCGGTGGTTTGTTGAAAGCATTTCCCTTCGATTATTGCATAACTAATGATGGGTCCTCATCCTTGTGAGGAACCCATCAGGTTGGACCCAATCATTCCTCTTTGACACTATTGGAGTTTCTTTTAGTGTGGATTCGGCAGTTGGATCATGGTCACTTTACTTGGTTCCAGTCAAGCTTGACCCCCCATTCTTCGTCTTCAGGTATCAGTGTTTTTTATTATCGACTCGGTTAATAGTTATTGGGTTTATTTGCTTATTCATTTATTCCTTTGAAGGAAATAGATTATGGCTTTGCTTCCCTTTCAAATTTACGGTGGCTCGATCGTTGCACTGGTCAACCCTTCCCAAGCAAAGGTACTCAGGTTCCATTAAGCATGTTGGTGTTGTCTTGTTGATTATTAATGGCCTACCTCTTGGCCTCCAACTCGCAAAGCTCTATTGTAAACATTTTGCTTAGACTTTGGTCTTTCACGACCCTTAGTATTTAAAGCTATGTAATACCCAGTCATGGTCATGACTCAACTCTGCCACTTGGATAATAAATACAATGTACCTTTGTTGGAATAATATTTGAACATGTTTTCCTTCGATAATGTATGTTTTTGGCTCCTTGATATTTGACATATTAATGATATGTCTTGTTATGGTGTTTTCTTGTTACAGGTTGCATGCATTCTTTTTACTGTGTTTAGAGACAGGTTCGAACTTCAACCAGTATTATGTTTAAACTGCCCTGTAACCTTGATTGTTAACTTAGATGAATGTACAAATATATGTATGGGTTCGAATCTAGTCAACATGTTTCTTGTAACTTTGTTTGAGTATGAGGGTTTACGGTTCGAGTCTTGTAGCCTACATTAGAACTCGTCTCTCTTATTCGCTATATCATTTGTTCGCGACCCTCAAAAAAGGCTTTGATCTGGTGGATCAATGTCACCTAGGAACCCATAGGACATTATGATCTACAGTTTGGTTCCAAGGATTTTTTTCCAATTGTTTTCTTCGATTTGGAAGATTGAAATAGATCTTCGATGGAGGGCCTTATTTCTACTACTTGGCAGGCCTGTTCTCGCATCCTTGGAAAGAAATGTTCCACCCAGACAAGAAGATCTCAAGAAAGCCTCGGTCTGGATTTGGTTGTACTCGCTCCCAGGAGAATATTGGGAACCAAAGATCTCGGAAGACAGACGAAAATGGTGAGATATACATCTTATGCCAGAATATGTGTATATATGGAATAGACGAAAATGGTGAGATATCCATCTTATGCTAGGATATGTGTATATATGGACATATCAAAGGACCTTTTGAAGGCTATTAACCTAACGTGGGAAGATGAGGACTAGTTGCAAACGCTTGATTACAAACAAAATCCATTTCGTTGTCGATGTGTCATGAGCATGGTCATATATTCAGAGATTGCCCCCTGAAAGTCCCTCCCCCTCCTCCCAAAACATAAGCAAAGCACAATGGGGATAGCTTCACAAAGGTAAACACAAGGAAAAGGCCATGTAGAAGGCGGGTGGGGCCAGAGATTAATTGTTCTTGTAGTAGCTACGTCAAGCATCACCTCACAAGTCGGCTCAATAAAGAAATAAATAATAATAATAATAAAATGTAATTTATTATTGTTAAATGACAAGTCGACCCCAATGGAAAATTAGATTTTTACAGCAAGAAATTAGTAAAAATAGGGAGCGCCTCTCCTCATTTGGACACTGTGACTTGAGCACTGTAACACGAGTTCACTACTGCAGTTAGGAGGAGGGTTTTCTTGGGTTTCTCCACTTTGGAGAGGTTTCTCTTATCTTTCTTGGGGTTTGTGCTATTATGATCTGGATGTACTTCTATCTCTGAACAATTCTTCTTTATTGGAAGGGCGAGCTCAGGGGTGACATTCTTTTGTCTATGGATGGGAGATGACCATTGACAATTGTGGTTAAATGAACTCCACACATTGTTTTTGTGCTTTGACATTCTTCTAGTGATCTTGTTTTGCAGTTGTTATCACCAACCTTGTAGTTGCCTATGTGAGATGGATCTAGGATGGATAGTAGAGGGACAAGCAACTAAGGAGGTGGAACCAAGATTGCCTCGACTCGCAAAGGGATGGTTGTCACACCAATCGAGGCAATCTTCACTTGATGTTGTCTTTGCCCAAGACAACATGGGGGAGACCCAGATCTACTCTCGACAGGAGAGATCGAACTTAGACACCAGATAAGATCAAAGGGACTTGAGGTACGTAAGGTGTAAGGTGATGGAAACCCTAGATCTAGGGATGACATCACTAAGTGAACCAAGGCTTTGGACCAAGGTTTAGGAGATATGAGATTTCATCCAAGTTGGGACACAGGTGACCTATGAGGTAAATACTAGATCTGGGGTTAAGGTACTAGCAAAAGGTGAAGATATCCACTGCCTTGGGAAACGTAACCAATGCAGAGAAGGTAAGAATATGTTTGGGGCTATCTAGTACCAAGGGATAGACTCGAAAGAAGGTATGACAATGTCAAAGCACCTGAGCCACAAGGAAAGAGTCAAAACGCAAGAGGAAGAGGCAACAAGAGGGGTAGCGCTAGGGTTTGAAGATCAGTGCCTTGGGATCTGGGTCAATGGAGTCACTTTTAGCCCAACGCTAAAGAAGACCCACCTAGGGTAGGACTCGATCTACAAACCCAAAAGTAGTTTTGCCGGAAAAGATCAGATCATGAGAAAGGAAGGCAACATGGAAGGTAGCGCTAGGGTTTGAAGACCAGTGTTTTTCAGATCTAGGGAAATGGAGCCACTTTAAGCTCAACGTTGAGGAAGACCCACTTAGGGTTGGACCCGATCTACAAAACCCATAAATGGTTTGCCCCGAGATCAAGCGGTTTTATTTACAATATTTTTTGTTTTTTTATATTTAGGGTTTTAAGATAAAAATGGAGATGCAGATGCCAATGGATTGAGATGTGGAAGAGAAGCACTAACTTGTAGATCTTACCTGGAAAACCTTGTAGATGCCTTGATAATGATGATCCCTACTATCCCGATCAATTTGAGAAAATTTGAGTGAGTTCTATGCCCAACGTTTTGCCCCAAGAAGCCACTACGCCCTCTCTTCTGCACAACAAACGTCAACAATATCAGATTTGCTACAGAAAAATAGCAAGATGAAATCATAAATTGCATTGATGCTAATGAAAACCCCTTGATACAAAACACATCCAAGCCAAGCGAGTTGAGGAAACCCTGCAAAAACGCCCAAGTTGAAGTCGCCATCCTGCAGATAAGACAATGTTTCCCGAAAAAATATATAGATCTCTCAACAAATACCCAAATGCTAGGAAGAAAAAGATTTTCCACTCACCATTTAAGAACACCAGATGCAAAGGAGATCCAAGAATTTCCACAATAATTTTTTTTTCTATTATCCAGATCCAAGAGCCAAAGACCCCTTACAAATGAGAAGCTCTCTCCTTTAAATAGGAATGAGAGAACCAAAATCTTAACCACTTTTCAAATGGGTGGCTAAGATTAAAAGATACAAATGTTCTAATCAACGGTTGAGATGAGCTCAACATACAATACATGGATCAATACCATAATATAACATAAAAGTGGACTAAATCACCCTAGGGGAGGGGATCCCACTCAACAAAAAATAAATGAAGCACATGGTGGGTCCAGGGAGTGTTAACTAACTCCCTTTGGGTGTCCCCATGGCACAATAAAAATAATATAATTTTTTAACTGTGAAATTGTGTCTCCTTGAGGAAATCGTGAGCTTCCAAAAGCTCCAGAAAATAATATAATATGCCCGAAACATAGATGTGGGCCCATCCAAGTGCTGCAATTGTTGGAGAAGAAGTGGAAGACATCACCCGCATCATCAAAACTCATCCCATGCCATTTCGTTGCCTCAATAGCTCAAATCGAATTCTTCAGTAACCATTTTAATTATTTTTTATCTACCTCGGGAAACATGATATGCCAGAAACTGCGTCCTAGGGTGCCTGCGTTATCCAACTAAGCCCACTAGGCTCTCTGGGAGGGGGGTAATATGGTACAAACAAGCAGTTGGACCCCCCATGCCTCATACAACGCCCTAGGAGATCCAAGAAAAATATTTCCCTGCTCAAACAGGCCATTTAGTATAATAAAACTGCCCCAAAAGGGTAAACTGAGCCTAATCATCTCTGCAAGTGCCTAGAACTGAAAACAAGCAGTCTCACTAGACTCAGAGAGTCCAAATCCATCTAAGGTGTATACTCATACCTCCTCTAGGTCTCTGCATGATTATCTACAATATCCAGATAGACAAAATAATAATCTATAAATGACCATATAACCAACAATATAACTCAAGCTAGCATCAATATAACTCAAGCTAGCATCAATCTGCTGCAAGTGTTCATAAGTCAAGACATGCTCTACAAATCATTCAAAATAACATTTATAACAAGTTGTAAACATTTCACTGGCGATCTATCAACCAAATATAAAGGATTTCATTTATTAACTATAACTCAGACTAGACTTTCAAGACCATACTCACTTCATAGTTGTAATCAATTTGCTAGTGAAGGGTGAGGGCTAAAATTCACAAGGCTAGGCCAAAGGGTGACTACCAACTTGACATTGTGACACTTTGGATATGGAAAGGGGATACTCACTCTAGCATATGACAGACAAGCAATAACAAAGGGGATGGCAGTGCCTCACAAATGGGTGGGTTACTTCAGAGGTGTTTATTCACCTTGAGAAATGCTCACAATCCAACTCAATACAAGTAAGGCCAGCAATCCTTAGATATAACTTTAGGAACCATTGCTTTTTGGGCCTTTGATTTTTCATAGCCTTGGTCTGTGTATTTATTTCACGGATTTTTTATTATTTTAGGCTTTATGCATTCATGTATGTTGAAAAACACTACTTTTCATTAATGTTCTAAGATATTAATTTCATTGTACTTCAAAACCAATTTCATTAGGCTTGCCTTGCATTCATGTATGTTTAAAAACACTACTTTTCATGAATGGGCTTTTTTCATAAGATATTCATTTCCAAATACATTGTATTGATGGCAGCGCTACTTGTTTCAAGTTTAGTCAACACAACCTAGGTAACTGAGAGCTGAAACACAAATAAACAGGGAAGCTTATCCAATCATAGAGGCTCTAGTGGGGAAAGGTCCTCCATGCCACAAGTCAAACTAGTAGGTCGGGTAAGAAACATAACTGGAAGGTAATAGATGGGTGGAGAAAATGAATAATGAAACCAACACTAGCAAGCCAAAGCATGGTGAGAATGACTACCTCTATTCTCCCTAAGGAGGGTAAAACCAATGAGCATAGATCAAGAACTTCCAGGTCTGAGTAGGGACATCAATACATCCAAGTCCACATATTTATATGACCGCCGGATCATGACACTAAATGCTAATACATGTCACAAGAACGAGTATAAGAGCAATGATAATCATAACACAAGATAATACAAGCTGAGTCATAAACATGTAAATAATCCATCTGAACCAACATCTGTCCAATGATAAAGCACTGATACAACTCTGGGCACTAATAACTGCTCTGCAAATGGCTAAAGTGACTACATCAGTCCTCAAATCTTAGTGTCCTGAGACTCAGTCATGGCATGGGATAGTACTATAGTCCATCAATCAAATCATGATCCATCATAGATGCTCATCTCTTCATCTCATATGTAAGGGAACTGGCTGAACAGTGTACTGAAATCTAAAAAATAGAATATGGTAGCATGACTACTATATATGTGATAGCAGCAGTTATTAAATCCTAACACGGTATCATAGCGGTGCTAGAAGAAGTCATTGTTGAAGACTAGGGCTCCACATCTTGGAGTGTTTTCCACCTCAGATGATCCTTTAAGGAGCATAGGGCAACTCGCCCTCCTAGGGCACATCTTTCTGTGGAGGCCAAACTCAATTTGGTGGAAATTCATTTTTGACCTAATACTTTCGGGCCAAAACCTAGGGCTTCTTGGATTTAGCCCTTCAGACACAGAATTGGTTTGATCTTGCATTGCCCAAGCTCTCCTCAGTAGGGTGCATTCATCTGTGGCTTTAGTTTTGCAATCCTCCATACTTCATCTGTGACCTAACTCCTTCTAGGGTTTCCGAAGCAGTTTTCATGTTGCAGTAAAGAAGATCATAGACTTGACGGGTTTCCAAGTCTAAGGTTCCCATTAAAATTGTTGATGGGGAGATTCCAGAAAAAAAAGAAGGATCTTTCACATGTTCGTTGCTACAGATGCAATAAACTTGGACACTATGCCCAACATCGTGATTCAAAGAAGAGGAAGCATGAAGGCTCAACTACAAATGTCGATGCAGACACCTCTCAGAAGAAGCCCAAGAATGAGGATCGTACGGAGTTCTTCTTCTAGTAATCCCTATGTTGAGGCAATGATACGAAGATCCAGGAGGCGCTGGACTCCCAACAAGAAAATGAAGATTAGTCGATCCTTACAGAAGGCAGTGGGAGCCCATCCACAAAATAATAAAAGATTATTTGATTTTACATGCTCTGGTAAATTAGATCTGGTTGTTTTGGATATATGCAGATCTATGTTCCTAGGTTTAGGAAGTTTGTTGAGCATGTGATATAGCTCTTTTATTGATAGTAGGATCGAGTAGTATTTGATATGATTTAGCTCGTAATGTTGCACGACATTTCATGGACTCCTCTTAGATGACATCTCCTTCTAACATACTTAGAATAGTGCACACTCTTGATGGTATGTTAGAATGGAGACCGCATGCATCCAAATAATAGTCATGTGTATGTTGCACCGAAGCATTGGCTAAAAGATGCCTACATACCTGGATGAAATATTGTTATTGTATTGAGTAAATTAGATTATGCAATGTTGCTAATCATCTTATGGGATTTGACTTGTAGGGAATGCTATAGCCTACAAGAAAAGGATGATGAAACTTAGTATGACGACAAGTGAACCTGTTGACATGCGGATGGATCGAAAGCATCAAGCCTCTAGAAGCATGACTCTTAACCCAGAAAGAAGGATGACTTCTGATCGAAATAGTTAAGTGGAAGTCATGACAGCAGACAGATGAGGACTGAGTATATACGTGGACAAATTACCCATAGGCGTAGATGATCTCATGTAGAGATTGGAAATTGGAAGTAGAAGATTTCAACGGATGTCAGTCTCTCTGCTATAGTTGTTCATCTTTGGAAAGCAGTTACTTTCCAGTCAGAGTCATGGCTGCTAGATTCTGGAGGACAAAAGTTACTCAACCGATTTCTGAGGAGACAGAGGGAGTTAGCTCTTAAGATGAGGACCCTGGCCTATTGCATCACTCATGGATGGTTTGATAGAAACTTAATAAAGTATTCCTAAGTTAGGGAAGAGCACAATTGAGATCCTGAGCAGATCGAGCATTATGATTGTGGCTACACTGATGGCGATGTTGTCTTGATCCAGACAAGACAGTTGAAGGATCCTTAATGTACCTAGTCGTCACCAAGATGGATACTTACATCATATCTATGGATTCTCTAGAAAGAGAGCAGGATGATCAACGACAGAGGGAGCAGGATGCTCAGATGCAGAGGGAGCATAATGCTCTAACATAGAGGGAGGACTCTTGGACACCCTGAGATGGAGTGGGGAAACTAGCCTATTGATACTCTCTCTCAGGTACATGATTTCAGTGATATGATTTGTTATTATTTTTTCATATCTAGAATAGGGCGGGATAGAAATGTCTTCCCCGATATATTTGATGCCTCAGTTAGCTTATATGTGTGCAGGATGGGATTGTACATTCTCCCTGATCACTCTGAGGAGTGGGAGATTAGTCTCATGATTATTTCCCTCGCTAAGAGTGAAGGACGATTATATAGATACCATGCATTCTCTCGATCATTTCGAAAGAAGTGAGGAGATATCTCGGACATCCCGAGATGGGATGCAGAGGCCAACATGCATTCTCTCGATCATCCTGAGGAGTGAGGAGATCTCTCGGAGATCCTGAGATGGGATGGAGAGGCCAATATGCATTCTCCTGATCATTCTGAGAAGGAGCGAGGGGATCCCTTGGACATCCTGAGATGGGACGGAGAGGCTGGTGCACGCTAGCGCACACTGGAAACCTGTATGACACAGGATGGGACCATACATTACTCCCTGACACTCTATGACGGAGTGGGATATTGGTTCCATGATTATACCCCTAGCTAAGAGGGAAGGATGAGCTTTATATGAACTCTCTGTCCTAATGTGAACACTTATGAACAATGCCGATGATTCCTTGTGAACACCTGAGTTCTAGGTACACATCTGGTGACAAGTGATTCTACACCTATGCACTATGACGGTGATTCTAGGAACACCTAAGTTCTAGGTAAACATTTGTGGGCGAGAATTTGATGTGGACACATGTGAACTATGACGGTGATTCTATGTAAACTTCTGAGTTATGGGTGGACACCTGTGAGCTATGCATGAATACCTGGCTCTGACACTCGTAAGTTATCTTATGCATAGCTCTGATGCCAGTAAGTCATGGTACATGACTTCGTATGCCCACACAAGAAGAGACATAGTCAAGACCTTCGATGATTATCCAAGACTCATCCTGGGGATGAGGTAATAGTCAAGGTTTCCGAGGACTATGCGTGACTATTTGAGACTCATCCTGGGAATAGAGTAATAGTCACAGTGTTGGTTTTGTATGAACTTGACTTCATATCCAACATGAAACACGGATGGATATGTTGGAAGACGTATGTAGTCTACATATCCAGCATGACATAGGGTTGGCTCTGCCAGAAGGCATATGTGGTCTTCACATCCAGCATGAAACAGGGTTGGTTATGTGAAAGATGTGTGGTCTTTATATCCAGCATGAAACAAGGATGACTCTGCGGAAAGACGTATGTGACTTACATCTAGTATGAAAAAGGACTGGCTCTATAAGATCTTGCATCTAGTATGAAAAAGGACTGGCACTGTTGAAGAGCTACATCCAGTATGAAAAAGGACTGGCTCTGTAAGATCTTGCATCTAGTATGAAAAACGACTGGCACTACTGAAGAGCTACATCCAGTATGAAAAAGGACTGGCTTTGTAGTGGTACATCGAGCATGAAACAAGGCCGGTTACTGTACAAATATAGCAACCTGTATGGGTTGTAGCCCATACAGATATGATGAAAGTCTCACATAAAGTTATGGCCCTTGTGAGCCCTCATATGATTTAAGTCCTTATGGATGTTATGAGGAGGTTGTAGCCCATGATGTGGCGAAGACTCACTAGGAGTGATAGTCCTAGTGAGATCTTTGGGTTGTGTTTATGCACGTTGATTACATGCATGTTCCCCGACGAACTGGGTTGAGCTGAAGCATGTTGACTTGGCGCATGCTTCCCCAACGAACTGGGTTGAGCAAATGCACCACTATGACTTCCCGATGTATTGGGAAGAGTTGTGGAGCTAGTGCATGTTCTCCGATGAACTAGATTGAGCTGATGCACGCAGATTGATAGACACTTCTCGACGAACTAAGATTGTGTTGGTGGCCCTTCCATAGAGATGTTCAAGATAGCCGTGATGTACTGTTGATATCCAGATCCGTTTCAGTTGATGATAATGATGATGTCTCCCTGGCTAAGAGGGAGTGTTGTAGTAGTAACTGCACGAGGCATCACCTCACAAGTCAACTCAGTAAATAAATAAATAATAATAATAAAATGTAATTTATTATTGTTAAATGAGAAGTCGGCCCCAACAAACAGTCAAGTCAGCCCCAATGGAAAATTAGATTTTTCCAGCAAGAAGAAATTAGTATAAATAGGGGGCGCCTCTCCTTATTTGGACACACTACGACTTGAACACTGTAACACAAGTTTGCCTTTGTTAGAGAATTTGTTACTGCAGTTAGGAAGAGAGTTTTTATGGGTTTTCTCGACATTGAAGAGGTTTTCTTTCTTGGGGTTTGTGCTACTATGATCTAGATGTACATCTATCTCTGAACGATTCTTCTCTATTGGAAGGGCAAGATCGAGGGTAACATTATTTTATCTATGGTTGGGAGATGATCATTGATCAACATGGTTAAACGAGCTCCACACATTGTTTTTGTGCTTTGACATTCTTCTAGTGATCTTGGTTTTGCAGCTATTAAATTCAACATTAATAAGAAACCTCAAACCACCAATAGTTTCGAGATCCTCAGTGGTATGCCAAAAGATGTGACAAGCCCTCAAGAATGGAACAAAACAAGAGGGAGAGGTAAGACATGAAAAGAAGGGAGATCCATAGGGAGGACGAGGGACATATAACAGGGGAACCAAAGGGACAAGAAGATGTGGTCATGGGGGAAGAGGATGGAGAGGATATGGACCTGAGGGATTTAGATTTGGATGGATTTGAAAAAGCATGCTCGGACAAGGGTAAAGGATATGTACCTTTTCAGACAAGTCCAACTCCTTTATGAGGCTATACTAAGGATTAAAGCATCCCCAACTCTGGGGATTGGAGTAGGAGTCCCAAAGGAGAATAAATGTAAGTTTAGTGAAATGAGAGAAAAGAGAGGGAGGAAAAGTAATAAGCAAAGGATTGCTAAGGTAAGGGTTAAGTTGGTAGAATCTAGCCAATACCCTACATGGTGGCCCTTTTTGGTATAAGTAGCTTGAATCATTGAAAATCGTATCCTGGGATATAAGGGAAATAACTAATCCCCAAAAGATCAAAATCTTGAAGGGGAAAATAAAGAAGGAAAAGCTGATGAAATTTAAACTAGCAGATTTAACTTTGATCTCAGTCAAGCATGCATTTAACTCAGCCCACTTAGCATATGTAAATAATTTTTCACAAGAAATGAATTCTGGAAATGAAAAATTTCTCTGCCTGTAAATGAAATACTAAATCTACTTCATCTTTTCACTTTTAAAATCAACATGCAAACCATAAATTTGACACAAAGGATTTTGGTCAATGACCCAGGAAAAACCCAAGACAGCAAAACCTGTGAGAGAGAGAGAGCTTTTATTAATTTCTTAGGGCACTTTCAGAATTTACAATGAACACAAGACAACCTATCTCTGCATTTCCAGCTTGGAAATATGTGTCATTTGCTTGGCTGTATGGCTGCTACAGAAATACAAAGGAGAACACCCTTCACACGTGCCAGACTGATCTATCATTTGCTGTACGAATTCTGGAATGCGTGCCACAGAGAAACGCCTTAACTCTGTTGTACGGTACGGCTAGAAGGAGTACGGCTTGCAATCATTAATGTCTGCTGTCCATTTTCTAGAAAATCGAGCCAATAATTATCTCTTGCTGTTCTGTACGATCTGCAATATTAATGGCTGGAATCTTCTTTGGAAAACATGCCACTTTAGTATTCCAATCTCTGCTGTATGGCCTCTTTTCTTCTTGCTCTGCAATTAATATTTCAAATGATGAAACCCTAGCTCTCGTCCTTTCTCTCTCAGCTCGCCTCTCCTCCAAAGTAGAGTAAAAAAAAAAATTTGATGTCTATCTTTGCATTCACCTTTTTGTTCTTTCATTTAGGGTTAGGGTTTTACTTTTTAATCCAATGGTCAAAATAGATTTTAATCCAATGGTTCACATTTAACCCTCATTAATTAATTCAACTAATTAATTAATGTCACTTTATTAAAGTGACCCACTTTGTCACTTTATAATAAAGTGAAACTCACTTTAAAATTAGAACACTAATGACACTTAAAAAAATGACATTAAGGCTAGGCAACATATTAATGTGTCCCCACCATGCTAGACATCACACATGGCAAAGACACCTTTTCCTAGGTAACATTTTAACACTCCCTCTTACCGAGGAAGGTGTTCTGCACTACACCCAACTTGTCTCTGAATTTTATAAACTTTCCTTTCTCAAGAGCCTTCGTCAGAATGTCCGCTACCTGCTCTCCTGTGGCCACATACTCACGCTGAACTGCCCCTCTCTGAACCCAATCACGGATGAAGTGATATCTGATCTCAATATGTTTCGACCTGTCATGGAAAACTGGATTCTCCGTGAGTCGAATGCAACTCTGATTATCACAGTAAATCTCAGTGGTCTCAATCATATGACCAAATAGTCCAACCAACATCTTACGAAGCCATATGGCCTTGCATGTAGCTAAACTGGCTGCCATGTACTCAGCCTCGGCAGAACTCAAGGCAACTGACTTTTGCTTCCTGCTGAACCACGACACTGCTGCCGAGCCCAAACTAAAGCTGCACCCTGAAGTGCTTTTCCTGTCAACTACACTGCCCGCCCAATCTGAATCTGTAAAGCCTGCCAACTTCACTCCATCACTCCGGACATACATCAACCCGTAATCAACTGTGCCACGGAAGTACCGCAGAACATGTTTTGTTGCCACCCAGTGCTCCCTCTTAGGTTTAATCATGAACTGGCTGAGGGTGTTAACAACAAAACAAATATCCGGCCTGGTGTTGACCAGATACATCAAAGAACCAATCAGTTTCCTATACAATGTGGGATCAACCAACTCAGAATCAGAAGCATCAATCTTCTTCCAGTTGGTTATCATAGGCGTAGACATAGGCCTACAATCTAACATCCCGAACCTCTTCAGGATATCCAAGATATACTTCCCCTGACCAAGAAATATCCGACCTGTGCTCTGCCACACCTCCATTCCTAGAAAATAGTGCATAAGACCGATGTCTTTCATATCAAACTCACAAGCAAGATTTTGCTTGCTCTCCCTGATAAGCCTCTCTGATCCCGTAAGAAAGAGATCATCTACATACAAGATAAGAATAAGTGGCTCCCCATCCACAACAATAAAGTAGAGGTTAGGATCCGCCTCACTCTTAGTGAAGCCCAGCTGCAACAAGTAACTGTCAATCTGGGAGTACCAAGCCCTCGGTGCCTGCTTAAGCCCATAAAGAGCTTTCTTCAGCCTGCACACATGCATATCTCACCCATGAATCTCAAAGCCCTCCTGTTGCTCCAAATATACCTCCTCCTGTATGATCCCATTTAGAAACGCGGTCTTCACATCCATCTAATGGATAGACCACCCCATCTCAACACTAATGGAAATCACAGACCTGATGGAAGAATACCTGGCCACTGGTGCGAAGGTCTCATCATAATCCAGTCCCTCTATCTGAGAGAAACCCCGCGCCACAAACCGTGCTTTGTACTTATCCACGCTGCCATCTGCAGCCCTCTTGATCTTGAACAACCACCTAGAAGTCACTACAGACTTCCCCTCAGGCCTCGACACAATCTCCTAGACATCGTTCTGCATGATGGAAGAATACTCTTCCACCATGGCATCTCTCCAAACCTGGATGCTTGCTGCCTCCTGAAACGTAGAAGGCTCCTGATCTGCCTCACTGCTCACTGTAGCTGAATAGCTACAAAACTTCTCCGGCCTCCTCACTTCCCTAAAAGCCTCCTTTGGCTGCCCCACTGTCTCTGCTTCCTTCAAGGTGTCACGAAGCCACTTGGGCTTCCTCTTCCCTGAGGTAACATCCTGAGTAGAACTGTCCAACTGATCCTTTCTCTGACCTGGCTGTGAACTAGAAGATGTAGAACCCGAACTCTGTGAACCTGTCCCTAAACCTGTGGCTGAACCTGATCCTGTCACTGGCTCACTATTGACCCCTGTACCAGAACTCCATGTCCCAGTCATCTGTGGACCTGTAACCTGTGACCCTGTCACCTGTGAACCTGTAACCCCTGAAACCTGTGATCCAGAACCACCACCTGTGCCCTGTATCAGATCACCTTGTACTTGAGAACCACTCTGAACCTGATCCAGACCCCTGGATTTCACAACAGCCTTCTCCTCCTCAAATCTGACATCTCTCCTCAGCACTGTCTTCCTCAAAGCCGAGATATAGATCCTGTAGGCTTTGGAGGTCTCACTGTAACCGACAAAGATGCCCTTCTCGGCTGTAGGCTCTAACTTAGTTCTCTTCTCCTCTGGAACATGAGAATAAGTCATACAACCAAATATCCTAAACCTGCTGACATCTGGTTTCTTCCCCGTAAAAGCCTCCTCTGGAGTCTTGCTGCCTAAGACTCTGTGTGGGCTCCTATTCTGCAGATACACTGCAGTGCTACAAGCCTCGGCCCAAAGAAAGAACAGTAAACTCTGATCATGGAGCATAGATCTCGCTGCCCCAACTATAGATCGGTTCTTTCTCTCTACCACTCCGTTCTACTGTGGGTTATATGGTACTGTCCACTCCCTCCTTATGCCCTCCTAAGCACAAAAATCTTTGAAATCATTTGAGACATATTCGCCTCTGTTATCCGATCTCAATGCCTTGATCTTCTTTCCTGTCTGATTCTCCACAAGAGCTTTGAACTCTTGAAACAGACTGAAGACTTGACTCTTAATCTTCATGAAGTAGATCCAGGTCTTCCTGGAGTAATCATCTATGAAGATGACAAAGTACTCAAAACCACTCAACGAGACTGAAGACATGGGACCACAAACATCGGAGTGTATCAACTCCAACACTCCTGTAGCTCTGCTATCACTGCAGGGATAAGCAGCCTTGGTGTACTTCCCAAGAGTACACCCATGCCACACCTCATCATGCTCTCTCTCTCTGAACTCAGGCAACCCAGTAACAATCCCTCTCAACACTCTGAGTGCCTCGTGGTGCAAGTGAGCCATCCTCCTGTGCCAAAGCTCACAAAGATCACTGTCTGAAGTAGCAAGTGTGTGTGACAAAGCCCTGCAAGGCTGAAACAAAAACCTGTATAGTCTCCCCTCCCTGACCCCGATCACTTTGGCCGAAGTGACACTGGATCCCTTGGGATACATGAGAACCTGTCCATCTCTGAAAAGAACATCAAATCCTTTGTCCTCAATACTTGAAACTGATATCAAGTTTTTCTTCAGTCCTGGCACATGCAAGACATCAGTGATCAGCAAAGGAGTCTGTGACTCCCTCTCAAACCCAACTGTGCCTGTGCCTACTGCTCTCACTACTGAGTCGTCACCCAGTATCACACTCATCTCAACTGCACTCGAACTAAACTCTGTAAAACAATCTCTGGCACCTGTCATATGGCGAGAAGCCCCACTATCTATGTACCACACTGCATCTAAAACTGTGCTTGTGGACAAGCACATCACAAGAGAGAACTTGTTCTCGAAACGAGAAGCAAAATCATCAACTTCCGCTGTAGCTGCTGTCTGACTCTTTCCCTGATTCTTCTTCCTCTGAGGACATGTCACTGCATAATGTCCATTCTTGTTGCATGCCCAACAACGAACTTTGGACAAGTCTTTCTTTCCCTCACTTCCTGCTTTGGCCCCAGCTTTGGGCCCCTTCTTGGTCTGCTTCTTCTTCTTGCCCCCCTTGGCAAGAAGAGCCACATTCTCCTCCTCACCTCCTCCCTGCTGCTGACTAGAACTCCCTCCAACTTTGAGTTCCTCCTGAACAAAATCATCCCATAGCCTCTCCCAAGTAGGCATGTTCTCTCTGGCAACATTGCCACGAACAAAGCTATCCCATGACTTTGAGAAGCCATTAAGAGCTAGCTTCACAAGCTCTTCACTCTCAACTGCATCCCCAACAGCACCCAGTTCATTTCTCACCTGAGACAAACGAGTAAGGTAGGAAGTAACACTTTCACCTTTGGTCATCTTCACTCCCCTTAGCTTCTCTCTAAGCATCATCTTCCTGTTTTGGTTTGAGCTCTGATAGAGCTTAACCAGGGCAGCCCACATCTCATAAGCATTGTCCTTATCGGACACATGTGGCATAACATGATCTTTAACCGCATCCATGAGAATACGCTGTGCTTTAATGTTTCTCTTTTGATAAGCACCATATGCAACTGCATCAGCAGTCTTATCAGGTACAGTCACAGGAGACTCCACAATATCCCACAACTCAACTTCTTTAAACAACAAACTTATTCTCTGCTTCCAAGGATTAAAGTTCCCTGCCCCCTCTAATCTGTCCTCAAACCTCAAGCCAGTAGCCATACTGAAAAAAAAGCAAAAGGAATAACAACCAACCAGCCAACCAAGATCTGGAAATGATATTAACTCAGTCAACAAAACCCTCACTACTTATTCCTCCGGATTCTGTAAAAAGTTTTCCCTTATCCCTTCAAATCTGAACAATGGTTTGCAGCTCTCTTTAACTCTGCTTTGATACCATGATGAAATTTAAACTAGCAGATTTAACTTTGATCTCAGTCAAGCATGCATTACTCAGCCCACTTAGCATATGTAAATAATTTTTCACAAGAAATGAATTCTGGAAATGAAAAATTTCTCTGCCTGTAAATGAAATACTAAATCTACTTCATCTTTTCACTTTTAAAATCAACATGCAAACCATAAATTTGACACAAAGGATTTTGGTCAATGACCCAGGAAAAACCTGTGAGAGAGAGAGAGCTTTTATTAATTTCTTAGGGCACTTTCAGAATTTACAATGAACACAAGACAACTTATCTCTGCATTTCCAGCTTGGAAATATGTGTCATTTGCTTGGCTGTACGGATGCTACAGAAATACAAAGGAGAACACCCTTCACACGTGCCAGACTGATCTATCATTTGCTGTACGAATTCTGGAATGCGTGCCACAGAGAAACGCCTTAACTCTGCTGTACGGTACGGCCAGAAGGAGTACGGCCTGCAATCATTAATGTCTGCTGTCCATTTTCTAGAAAATCGAGCCAATAATTATCTCTTGCTGTTCTGTACGGTCTGCAATATTAATGGCTGAAATCTTCTTTGGAAAATGTGCCACTCCAGTATTCCAATCTCTGCTGTACGGCCTCTTTTCTTCTTGCTCTGCAATTAATATTTCAAATGATGAAACCCTAGCTCTCGTCCTTTCTCTCTCAGCTCGCCTCTCCTCCAACGTAGAGTAAAAAAAAAAAAATTGATGTCTATCTTTGCATTCAGCTTTTTGTTCTTTCATTTAGGGTTAGGGTTTTACTTTTTAATCCAATGGTCAAAATAGATTTTAATCCAATGGTTCACATTTAACCCTCATTAATTAATTCAACTAATTAATTAATGTCACTTTATTAAAGTGACCCACTTTGTCACTTTATAATAAAGTGAAACTCACTTTAAAATTAGAACACTAATGACACTTAAAAAAATGACATTAAGGCTAGGCAACATATTAATGTGTCCCCACCATGCTAGACATCACACATGGCAAAGACACCTTTTCCTAGGTAACATTTTAACAAAAGCCTCTGGTGATATTGATCCAAGAAACTAAATGTAATGAAGCAAGGATCGAAGAAGTAGGAAGGAAGGCATGGAAGGGATGTGAAGCAGTAGCAATAGATGCAAATGGAGCAATAGGAGGGATAGCGATTTTGTGGAACCTTGATGAGGTTTGTCTCTCGAACTTCCTTGCTACTACGAAGATTTTGTCTGTGGATTTCAAATTGATTGGAACTGTTATCTGTGGAGTGGTGACAAATGTATATGGACCACACCTACATTAACAGAAACAAGATTTCTTAGAATTATTAGAAGGTATTATTACATGGGTGGATAGAAAGCACTGGATCACAGGGAGGGATATCAATATGATCACTTCCTTGTCGACGAAAAGGGGGGAAGACAAAGGCTGGAAGAAACAAACCATGCCTTTAAAATTCTTATAGAAGAGCTGGAACTAGTAGATGTTGAGACAGGGAATGGGATCTTCACTTAGAACAACAAACAGAGTGATGATCAGCATGTTGCATCTATACTTGACAGGTTCTTACTCTCATAATCGATCATGGCTATAGGAGGAGAAGTATCCGCTTTAGTCTTGCCTTCGACGGGATCGGATCATTGGCCTATCAGTTTAAGCTGTACAGGGATTGTTTCCTTGGCCAAAAAACGCTTTCAATTTGAACAATTTTGGTTGGGACATCTTAGCAGTCATGCAATTGAGTTAGTTGGGAGTATATACGAGCTGAGGGCTGGCATTCATTTGAGCTACAGAGAATGTTTCACGAGAGAGAGGGAGGATTGCAAATAGTTTCGAGCTCTAGTTGGGATGAAAAGCCATCCTCCTGAATAATGTTGAATAATTATGGAGGTATGTGTGGTTTGAGATATCTATCTACGTCAAGGCGTCTTTGGCTGACTACTCTGGTGTTGTTTTCGCTGGCATCTAGTGGTGGTCATTTGGAAAAGATCTGTGTTGGGAGGTCGTACTGGGTAGCGGAGGGAGTTAGCCAGCCGAGACAAATGGAGACCAGGGGCAAGAAAGCGTATCGAAAGGAGAAGGGAAAGAAGAGCAAGGATCCTCCTCAGGCATCTAGGGAGTAGCGAAAAGAGGCTCAAGCTGCTAATTTTTTCAAAGCCTGCATTCCAGAAGATATACAAAGGAAATTGACAAAGTGGAGAAGGAATTGTGGGAGGAGCTTGATGAGATGATACCAGTAGAGGGATTTGATGAGCTTGCTGACTGGGTCCAGGATCCCGATACAACAAGAGGAAGACTGTCTCTGAATGACAGAACGGTTGCAACCTTCTGGTTTATGAAGGGGATGATGACTCGTGTTCTAATGGAAAGAAACACGAAGGAGCAGGGGGGTGAAGAGTGTCAAGGCCTGGAAGGAGCACAACACCAACTGTCGCCTCATGCATCGGAAAATTGACGTGATAGCTAATAAGCTGGGAATTTGGTTCGCTCCTCGGCCTGCTCCGAGGGATGGCATCACAGCGTCTCAACCTTCGTCTCAGCCAGTGGGCTCTGTCCGGAATCTACAGGTTCTGTAATGACTTTGTTTCTACAAGCTTTTGCTTGTGCAGCCATATAGGGAGAATAGTATTGTAGTAATGTCTGTTTTGTTAGGACTAGAAGTCTGATTCTGATATTAGTCTGTTTTCACGATAGGGAGTATTTTTGAGCTGTGGTTAGATATTATAGTTATGAACAAAGTTTTGTCAATACTAGATATTATGACTTTGGGATGGACTGAGGATTTGGTAATGCTACTAGAAAAGTTAGCAGTAGGCAGAGCTGTGCAATTGTCTAATCTTCTGGCTCTGGTTTGGACTGAGAATTTTGGCTATGTAATCTTTTTGATGTAATATAATTCCTTCTTATAAAAAAAATGTGGCTGGTATATGGATTGAAACTACCTACAATACTATATGATTAGTATAGTATATAATCTTAACATATTAACAAAATAAATCACAGTAACTAATGACTAACTAAATGTTGCAAATTAGCAGAAATACTTATAGTAATTTAACCCCTAACTGGGTATAACCAATTTAAAGAACTACTTACAACTTGCTAGCAGAAAACATAGTATTGAAATATGACAAGTATTTACAGTTAACTAAATAAGAATCATTAATGGCATGTGTTCCTAAGTTAAAATCAGATAAATGCTTTAGGTAGATAACCAGAATTACATAGGACTCAAACTAAAACAGTAAATAAAAATGTACAGTAACATATAACAAATAAAACATTTATAGAAAATAAATTAGAAAACACATCGTGATAATGCTTAGTTGGTCTGCAACAGTTGTGGAACAACAGTTGGGATGGTCACATACCTCCCAGTTGTAGACTATGAGCAGCCAACTTACTTGCTCATGTCACCCCCAAGCATGCACTATGACTCCATCATGGCAAACACTTCTTCTCTACAGTCCACAATCCCACTAACCCTCTTCTGCAAGGGCCTTTCTCAGTTCAGAACTCAAAATCTTTAACACAATATCCAACATAGTTCTCTTCAAAACTCTCAATAGAAGTTACATAACACTTTCAAGTGCTCACACAACAATACTTCTAAGCATACTTGGACGCGTCCTACGTCCTCTCATATGCCCATATATAGAATAGTTGCCTAGGTATTACCTCCAAAGGCTTCCCTCCTCTTGAGAAATTCGAATTTCGTAGCCTTGGATTCACCCCTATATTTTTGAGTGTTGGTTCAATATTTTTGTCTCATGACACTTGTAATCTCTCTCCCTGAATAGTAGGATTGTGTTATCCACTCATGAAGTCCTAGTCATCTCTATTCATATCCACCCAACTATTGTTTTTAGTCATTAAAATTATTTAGAAATTGTCTTTTGCAATAGTCCTCACCGAAGGACAAGTGTCAAGAATCATATTGCACACTTTTCAGTTTAAACATCACAAAATACTTCTGCTCAAAAGCACAATTCAAATTTAAACTGAGTACAATGACTATGCAAACTGGGGGATATTGCAATAACATTGTAGGATGTTACAATGAAGTCATTCTCAGTAACACCCTCATCAGAAGACCCGAAGGACATATCAAAAGTGATCCTTCAAGATAGTTAGAGGTCAATAAAAAAGTTGCAAGATCACCAAAAAGAATTTGACAAGGCTATTACTAAAAAATGCAAAGATATTTCTCTCCTAAAATATCATTGTCAAAAACTAATTGCACAAATCAAGAAGTCAAAGGACACAAAGCAATGCAATCATAAATTAGAATAGGAGAATTAAGATCTCAAGAAGAAAATATTAGAAAGAGACGAACAAAGTTCTAACTTAAGGAACTAAATGAAAGGTTGCTTGAAGAAATCAAAAGGTTAAAGAGTTATCAAGGTAAGAGTGAGGGACAAAGTGATTCCGTTTCTGAGAAGATAAGTCTAATTCGATGGGTGCCCGGGGCATAACTCCATCTCCTAGGATTTTGGCAGTAATACAGGAAGGGTAAGGTTGGTTGACCTGGTCGGTCCTGAGAAGAGGGAATGGTACCTCCAAAGCGTCTCATTCATCATGAAGTGGTATAGGGATCCAAAGGTAGAGTAAGATGGGTAATCACTCGTGGATCAGGTGAAACAGGCGATAGGTGGCACGGAAAAGCCATTTGGGGAGGCTATGAGGGGTACCAGCAGGTAGGTAAAGTGGCCATTAAAATATGAGAAGCCAAAGAATTGAATTCTTAAAAATAGATTTGAAAAGTCAGAAAATGATGAACTTTCTTGCCCAAGGAACCATAATCAAATTTTTCTGGCACAAATTAAGAAGATAGATCAACTTGTCAATGAAGAGTCACTAATCAATAAAGAAACAACGACCGGTCCAATTAAATCAAGGAAGTCATTAGGCATAAAAATCCAAACCTTGAAGAAAGGAAACAATACAAATCCAATGAAGATCAAAATTCAGAAGGATGCTTATATTGAAAGATTATCAACCAACAAATCACCAAAAACATCAAAATATGAAGGTTCAAAAAACAAGACACAAGATACAAGGATGCCTTACCGTCATCCTAATTATAATGGTCATCATTTAATTAATCAAAGATGAAATCAATATGAAAAGCTAAGAGAAGACCCTATTATATTGAAGAGAAGCTGATGTGTGGAATCTTATCATTTCCTAGATCATAGAAGTCGCCGCCACAAAGTGTTGCAAAAAATTGAATTAGGGTGGTCTGACCGTTTCACAATTTGTGAATTCTGCTCATCGCTAAAAATATCATATCTCATGTCTTCAACCATGACCAAATCTAGAATGAAGAATCATGAGAAGGCATTACATGCCAGAATGAAACATAACTTTTATACGCTTTGAGGACAAAGCACATTGAAGAGATAGGCAATGTAATGAACAAATACATACATACATACATACATATACATGTATAAACTAGTGTTTCAAACATTGATGATTTTTCGCTAACATTGCAAAAAATCGTGATGTCAACTTCAAAACAATAGTTTCGGGGAGGGGGGATTAATGATTTTTGAAAAAATTGCGATTTTTCCCAAACACCACGATTCGATAGAAAACTTGTTGGCCCACAGACAAGCTGGCGTATAACCCATGATTTTTCATTTTTTGGCTTATTTCACAAGGAGATTGAGGGGTTTGAAAAGCAAGAGAGGTTTCTAGCATTTCTCTTGGAGCTAAGGACTAGAAGAACCATGTTTCCATCTGCCGTCACCAACTTATTGTGGATTGGGATTGATTCCCATCAGTGGTTTCCACATTTGTAGGCATGGGTAACCATTTGCTTCTTGTTTTTGTTTTTTTTTTGTTCATTTTTTATAGGTTTAGGGTTCTTTTATTAGTTTTCTCTCTTTTTGCCAATTTGTAAGGAGAGATCTACCATTTATTTAAAATCCAGAACTGTTTTGTTTATTTACAACATTTTTTTATATTTTTTGGAAATGGAAATTTCAAATTTCAATGTATCTGACTATATACTATCTTCATTGTTCAATCTTGAATCTGAATTTCAATTTCCATTTTTTTCCCTCAAGTTGAGTCATTGTTATTTGAATCTTTGAAAAATTAAAATGTTGAAAGTTTTGGACCCTATGTGGGTATATGATGATCCCTTGGATGGGTATGGTTGACAAAAATTGAATTGCAAGTTGTATGGGAAGGACATGATAGGGGGAATCAATCGGTTTAAATACCACCTTCCACAACTTTCTGGGCATGTAGTGGGAATTTGCGATAAAGCAACCCCAAAAATTATTAATATTGCCAATAAATCACTTCAGGATATGGAAAGAAAGAGAGATGAGAGGGTATCAATGAGAACTGAGATTGAAAAAAGTAGAGCTAAAAGTGAGAGCTTACCTCAGTCACACCTTCCAGTTCCACAATTCCCTCAACCGCCTCAACTTTCTTTGTTCCAAGAACCACAACTGGTGCACAGCCTTCTATCAAGTCAATGGTTAAAATAAAGGAGAAATAAGAAGCAAACAAGCTTGTGGGTAGGTTTTTTTTATGGAGTGACATTCCTTTCAGCATTGCCAAGAACAGCCCTTCTATCAGCCTATGTTTGATGGTGTTGCTATTGTTGGCCCGAGGTATAAGGTCCCCTATGAGGAGTTGGGAAAGCCTATCCTTCAAAAAGAAAATGTCGATTGCGTTCAGATATTAGAGGAGTTTAAGGAGTCATCAGAACTCACAAGATGCACTATTATGTCAGATGGTTGAATTGATCAGAAGGGAAATACCCTTCTCAATTTCTTGGTTAGTTGTCCCAAGGGGGTAATGAGTTATTGGATGGGTCAATCCAAGAGACAGGTCCGCAGGACGTTGTCCAAGTCATAAGGGATAACGTTACTAATTATGTGGCAAATGGCAAGTTGTTTATGCTGAGGCTGTTGAATTTTACAGGTTAGATGATTTTTAATACCAATAATAAACTTCAATGCATCAACATATAAAAACTTAGGTAAAATTTAAACTGTAATAAAATTTAACAACATAACTTTCATCTCTTTCAACTTAACGCTCTGCTGGTCACTGCGTTAACTTTAACGCTCTGCTGGTTACTGCGTTAAAGTTTATCATTGAGATGTTTCATCAAATGTCATGTACATAAAAATAATAAATAACCTGTGCAGTAAATTAAATCTCAAATAAACTACAGAAGATAAAAGATCATAACCATTAGTTGGATCCGCCTTATACTCAGATAGTTCTGAGTTTGATCTTGTCACTGAAAGGACAAGTCAAACTGGTTAAACCATATACGTACCTTGAGAGAGAAGAGGTTTAGGTAGAAGTAACCAGACTGTAGTTTCTTCAATCAACTTAAAAGCGCGCAACCAAGGAGAATCACACAGATGCTATGGCTTACACAAATGCAGTCAAGGTGAAAGATGTGCACACAACCACTGAAGGAGGGTCTAGCAACAGAGTCACAATGCAGAAGACACAGCAAGGTCTCACAACCAATCACGATGGATCAATAAAAAAAACTCAGCCTGTGCAGAGATCACAGTAACCTCATGCAAAATAACGCAGAGGTAAAACATGAGGGTAAACTCGTGACAGAGACACAGTTGTAAAGGAAACCGTGACCAATCAAAACGCTGAGGCAATACTGATGACATGAAGACCAAGCAAGAGCAAAATCTTGTGGAGTGAAATCATAGGGTATGAGTGCAAAGATCTCGATGAAGTAAAACCGTGGAGAAGGCAGCCAGTAGAGAAATACACGGACAGAAGCAGAAGAACACAGGCAGCTGCTAGAGAAATATAAGGACAGCAGCAGAAGAACACAGGCAACCGCTAGAGAAATACACGGACAATAGCAGAAGAACACAGGCAGCCGCTAGAGTAAGTGGCTGATGAAAGACAAGGGAACCCGCGGCAGCTGTCAAGGAGATCGGTGAAAACCAAACTGATAAATTAATCCCGTGAGACCAAGCCCGTGAAGGTAAGCGGTAAGACAAAAAAACTCAAAATAAAAAACAAGCCCGTGAAGGTAAGCCGTAAGACAAAAAATCTCTTAAATGGAATCGTATAATCTCTTCTTTATATAGGTTAGGGTACGTGAATGATACCACTTAGATTTACTTAGGATAAAATTAAAGGTGGCCCACAAATATAAAAAATTCATAAAAATAAAAATTAGGTGGTCCAAAAATAAACCATCCTAAAAAATGGAATAACAAAAGTCAAAAGATTTTAATATAATAAAATCATAAAATAAGTAAATTATCCCAAAGTCTATTAATAAAATCATGAGATTTTATTAATAAGACTAAAATAATTATTTAATGAAATTATAATAAAGTGAAAGTCCAAAGGTCCAACATAAGGTGGATAGTCCAAAATCATAAGTGGGTCAAAATATTTTTTAACAAAAACATAAGGTAACCATAAAAAGAAATGGTCCAATGATCTTTACCAAATCATCAAGTAAATATACTCCATAAAGTAGGAGTCATCATAGTCAAAGGTGCACATAAGTGATAGTGCTAGGACCAGTAAGAATAGGATCAAGATTCAACAACCACAAGATCAAGGTGAACTGTAAAGGTGGACAATCAATCAAATAGGACCAATAAGACCAAATACTTTTCTCTCTCTCAAGGTACATAGTTTTATATATTTTGTCATCACTGTATAAGGGAGAAGATCCAAACGGATGGTACAATCCTTTTGTCCTTGACACTGCTCCTAAGGGTTAGGTACTAGGGACATCGTCAAGGGGTGGCAAGTCCCTTGAGAATCAACCTAGCAATAACCGATTAGGAGAGGGGGCATCATTATCTTCCATTCTTAATGAATGGCTTTCAGCCTTAGGTTGAGTTTCAGTCTCACACTGAATCAAGTTGATCAATCCCTGGACCCTAACTGGGTCCTCCATTCTCTCGCAGAACAGTTCTCAGTACTAAGCTGAGTTTCAGTCTCCCACTGAAAATTGATCAACTGCCTGTAGGACATTCTTGGACATCGTGTCCTTGGTTCCAAACCAAAAATATGTCTCTACCTCTATCTGCAGTATCTACTTGGACATCGCGTCCCTGGTCCTAGACTAGAATACCCTAGAGGCACATAGGGGCCCTAGCCACATGCTAGGGGCTTTGCCATGGCATCAACCTACTTGGTCCTAGACCAAGAACCCTAGGAGACTACTGGGGGCCCTAGGGTACCTTCTAGGGTCTTACTCTGTCCTAGTCAACTGACTAGGAAACCATTCTTTGAGAATGGATCTCGCAGCTGCACTAACTATAACACTCCCTCTCAGCAAAAGCGACATTCTCAGCATATCGATAACATACATCACCCTTACATGGTGATAACTCATCTCGTTGTCTTTCATCCTATCATCAAATACAGGGCTTCTTGAGAACTTCAGACAGCTCTCCATCTTAGCACAAAGCATGATCTCATAGATCCTTTTGGAAGTTATAGTTGACTTCCCTTGATGGCTGAGAATTACTTTCAACAAATCAGTTTTCCAAATTTGTTGTTGGAGTGACTCCTCATACTGGGAGTAAACTAAATCAGTGACATGGCTCTCACTAGAGCAACCTTGAAGGTTTTCAATAGGCTTCTCAAAGAGATCAAATGTAGGCTTCTTGGCCTTCTCCCTCTGCTTCTCTAAGCAAAGAGTCTTATAAGCTTCCATCTCTGAGTCACTGGAGGACTGATGGAGGATCACTTTTTCATCTTCTGCAACCCCACTTGGTTGGGGACTAGAGAGTACAAATTTCTCCCTCTTGATCTCTGAATCTTGACTGGGGTATAGAGTTTTAGTAGCATGTCCTGGGACCTTATAGAGGGCACCTTCACGAACTCCAATCACAATGGCTAAGTTTATACTTCTATCTTTAGACCATATCAAAACTTTTCCTTCTGAGAAAGTTACTGAGTACCCCTTGTCTTCTAAAACTGTCACTGAAATAACATTCTTCTTTAGACTAGGAACATATAAAATTTCCTCAACATTAATCAACGTACTTGAATCAAGCTGTATGTTGGTTGAACCAACCCCTTTAATGTCAAAGGTGCTTCTATCTCCAAGTTCCACTTTCTTGTGAAACTGCTTGGTCTTAATAGATGCCAAGGTCTCCTTAAATCCATTCATATGCTTAGAGGCTCCACTATCTATCCACCAGGAATTTGAAAAGTTGAAGGTGGGACTTGAAAGTGTTGAGGCCAAGTAATATTCTTTTCCTTGACCTGGATTCTTGGTCTCAACCTTAGACCTCTTTTGTTGAGGTTGTTCTTCTTCTGTAGCAACTGAAACATGGTGTTTCTTTCTATGCCAATTTTTGTTAGATGGTTTTCTACACTCCCATGCATAATGACTAGGCTTACCACAATTATAACACTTAACTCTTGATTTAAAGGAATGCTTACCTCGAGGTTCCTTACTATTGTCCTTGTGTGGTGAGGGATTATTTCCTTTCTTTGTTTTGACAAATAGAACTTGATTATTTCTGGTGGGGGCACGAATTTACTTTGGATCCTACTTTCTTCATTTAAACAATCATGCCACAACCTTTCAAAGTTGGGTTGATCCCCTCGTCCATTTACTGAAGCCAAGAATGTCTCCCACGTTGTAGGGAGGCCATCGAACACTGTCTGCACAAGAACATCGTCTTCTACCTTATCTCCAATGGCCAAGAGTTGGTCTCTTATTTGAGCGATCCTAGAAAAGAAGGTAGCAACCTTCTCGTCTTTCTCCATTCTAAATGATCTGAGTTGTTTCTTCAAGACTCTTCTCTGAGTAGGAGCTTTCTTCTCATAGAGGTTAGCTAGAGCATCAAAGCATTCTTTGGCTGTCCTTAACGGAGCTAACACAGCCATCAGGTTATCTTTAACTGAGTCAAAGATAACTCATTTTGCCTTGGCTTGCTTCTTCTTGAAAGCTGCTCTTCCTTGGGCTATAGTAGGCTCTTCAACAACTCTAGTAACCAAATCATCTAGATCGCTTTCTTCTAGGATATTTAGAAACCTAGCCTTCCAAGCATTGATGTTGGAGGCTCCCTCAAGCCTATCTTCTAATTTCACTGAAGGAGTAGTCATCTTAACCTTTACTTGTCAACTTGAAAAGTAAGCTTCTGTGAAGTATAGATCTTGTCTTAGGATCGTTGTAGTTTCTGTTGGCTGCAAAACAGAGTTAGCTACACCCTAAGCTCTGATACCATGTTGAATTTTACAGGTTAGATGATTTTAATTCCAATAATAAACTTCAATGCATCAACATATAAAACCTTAGGTAAAATTTAACAACATAACTTTCATCTCTTTCAACTTAACGCTCTGTTGGTCACTACGTAACTTTAATGCTCTGCTGGTTACTACATTAAAGTTGATCATTGAGATGTTTCATCAAATGTCATGTACAGAAAAATAATAAATAACCTGTGCAGTAAATTAAATCTCAAATAAACTACAGAAGATAAAAGATCATAACCATTAGTTGGATCCACCTTATACTCAGATAGTTCTAAGTTTGATCGTGTCACTGAAAGGACAAGTCAAACTGGTTAAACCATATACGTACCTTGAGAGAAAAGAGGTTTTGGTAGAAGTAACCAGACCGTAGTTTCTTCAATCAACTTAGCAGCGCGCAATCAAGGAGAATCACACAAATGCTATGGCTTACACAAATGCAATCAGGGTGAAAGATGTGCAGACAATCACTGAAGGAGGGTCTACCAACAGAGTCACAATGCAAAAGACACAACAAGGTCTCACAACCAATCACGATGGATCAATAAAAAAAAACTCAGCCTGTGCAGAGGAGATCATAGTAACCTCATGCAGAATAACGCAGAGGTAAAACGTGAGGGTAAACTCATGACAGAGACACAGTTGTGAAGGAAACCATGACCAATCAAAACGCTGAGGCAATACTCATGACTTGAAGACCAAGCAAGAGCAAAATCTTATGGAGTGAAATCGCAGGGTATGAGTGCAAAGATCTCGATGAAGTAAAACCATGGAGAAGGAAGCCAGTAGAGAAATACACGGACAGCAGTAGAAGAACACAGGCAACTGCTAGAGAAATATATGGACAACAGCAGAAGAACACAGGCAGCCGCTAGAGAAATACACGAACAGCAGCAGAAGAACACAGGCAACCGCTAGAGTAAGTGGTTGATGAAAGACAAGGGAACCCGCGGCAGCTGTGAAGGAGATCGGTGAAGACCAGACCGAGAAATTAATCTCGTGAAGGTAAGCGGTAAGACAAAAAAACTCAAAATAAAAAACAAGCCCGTGAAGGTAAGCCGTAAGACAAAAAATCTCTTAAATGGAATCGTATAATCTCTTCTTTATATAGGTTAGGGTAGGTGAATGATACCACTTAGATTTACTTAGGATAAAAATTAAGGGTGGCCCACAAAATTAAAAAATTCATAAAAATAAAATTTAGGTGGTCCAAAAATAAACCGTCCTAAAAAATGGAATAACAAAAGTCAAAAGATTTTAATATAATAAAATCATAAAATAAGTAAATTGCCCAAAAGTCTATTAATAAAATCATGAGATTTTATTAATAAGACTAAAATAATTATTTAATGAAATTATAATAAAGTGAAAGTCCAAAGGTCCAACATAAGGTGGATAGTCCAAAATCATAAGTGGGTCAAAAGGTTTTTTAACAAAAACATAAGGTAACCATAAAAATAAATGGTCCAATGATCTTTAATAAATCATCAAGTAAATATACTCCATAAAGTAGGAGTCATCATAGTCAAAGGTGCACACAAGTGATAGTGCTAGGACCAATAAGAATAGGACCAAGATTCAACAACCACAAGATCAAGGTGAACCGTAAAGGTGGACAATCAATCAAATAGGACCAATAAGACCAAATACTTTTCTCTCTCTCAAGGTACATAGTTTTATATATTTTGTCATCACTGTATAAGGGGGAAGATCCAAACGGATGGTACAATCCTTTTGTCCTTGACACTGCTCCTAAGGGTTAGGTACTAGGGACATCGTCAAGGGGTGGCCAGTCCCTTGAGAATCAACCTAGCAATAACCGATTAGGAGAGGGGACATCATTATCTTCCATTCTTAATGAATGGCTTTCAGGGTTAGGCTGAGTTTCAGTTTCACACTGAATCAAGTTGATCAATCCCTGGACCTTAACCAGGTCCTCCATTCTCTCGCAGAATGGTTCTCAGTACTAAGCTGAGTTTCAGTCTCACACTGAAAAATTGATCAACTGCCTACATGACATTCTTGGACATCATGTCCTTGGTTCCAAACCAAAAAAATGTCTCTGCCTCTATCTACAGGATCTACTTGGACATCGAGTCCCTGGTCCTAGACCAAAATACCCTAGAGGCACTTAGGGGCCCTAGCCACATGCTAGGGGCTTTGCCATGGCATCAACCTACTTGGTTCTAGACCAAGAACCCCAAGAGACTACTGGGGGCCCTAGGGTACCTTCTAGGGTCTTACTCTGTCCTAGTCAACTGACTAGGAAACCATTCTCTGAGAATGGATCTCGCAGCTGCACTAACTTTAACAGAGGCATCCAACTTTATTTTGGACACCTTGTGCCACGCATTGCATTGACTTGATTTTAGAGAATATGGAACAAATTTCTTATATCAAAGGTATAATTGAATCTGGTAGGAACATCGCAAAATTTATATATAGTCATACATCTATGCTTAGGTTGATGAGACAATTCACAAATAACAGGGAGTTGGTGCATCCGACAATCACATGATTTTCCACTAGACTCATTTCACGTTGATATCTCTTAATCTTGTACTTGGGAGGTGAAGAGAATGTTCCTTTGAGATGAGTGGCATGCATTGTCAGTTAGCGTTAAATTAGAGTGGCAAGCCATATGCAAGCTAGTCTCATACTAGGAAAGTTTTTGGGCAGGTGTGGAGGAGGTGTGTGATATTAGGGAACCTTTGGTAAAGGTTCTTCAATTGCTTGATGGAGACAAGCCTGCAATGGGCTACTTGTATGAGACCATGGATAGGGCCAAAGAATCCTTTCGTGCGTATTATGAGGACAAGGGGGATGGGGGGTATGAGAAAAGATTATTGATATAGAGGGTCATTGATGAGCAATGGAACAACACACTCCATCGCCCCATTCATGTTGCATGGATCTACCTCAACCTAGTGTTATCTTATTCTTGTGGTTTTAGATTTGACGTTGAGGTTATGGATGGATCCCTCAAATGTGTTCAACGGATGGTGTTGTTGCCGCCTAATTCGCACCTCGGGTCACGCGGTAGAAATCTTCAAGCCATTGGGTGCGACCTTGGAGGCAAGCAAGATTCAAGTGTTGTCACTTGATCTTGACTCCTCCGTCTAGGTTCTCTCCTAGCGAAGCCAAGGGGGGTGGTCCCTAGTAAAATAATCTAAGGTTGTTTAATCTATGAAATCTAAACAGTTAATCTAGGAGATGATTACACAAATACTAAAACTGAGATAATTTGCAAGTAACTTAAATCACCAGCATAAAATAACATCCATTTAACACATCGATGAATTTTAAATAACTGGAAATAGAAGATGTAATAGACCAATGCTAATGGAGTGCTTGCGTGTAAGAGGGATGCTAGTGATGTCTCAAGATGTATTGCAATTGTCTCAGTTGGTCAGTTTTAGAATTATTAAGTGAGTGATTAAGGAGTGGGTTAATTCTTGGTCAATATTATTAAAGAATATGTTAATGATCTAATTATTAAAAGCAGGAATGGTATTCTAGATCTAAGCTGCGGGGAATCGCTCCTCCCCCTGATGAAATGCTTCCAATTCACGCTCCGGGAGGAATCACGATTCCTCATCGATTCCTCCCAGGAGCGTTTTTCGGAATCACAATTCCGCCAAAAAAAATCGCTCCGACTTTTTTGGAATCGCTGAGGGATTCTGTAGTGCTCCCGGCATGATTCTAAAGGGAAAAAACGCTCCCAAAATCGCTCCCTGAGTGATTCCGCGTCATGAATTTTTTTTTTCTCTTTTTTTTTTGCCAAAAAAAAAGTTTTTTGATGGTTGCCTAGGGTTTAATTAGTGTTTATAAACACTATTGGCCTCCATTTGGACTCATTCTATTCCTCATTTGCTTGTTTTCATTTTTCTTGCTAGGGCTTTGAGTGGCTTTGCTAGTTGTTTGAGAGCAAATTTGTAGGAGCTTGGAAGGGAGATTGAAAACTTCTATTTGTGAGAACTTGGAAGGAAGATTGAAGGCTTCCATAGAGACATTCAACCATCCTTGAAGAGCTAAAGAGGTAGACTCTTAAAACCCAATCTTTGTTTGTTTTTGAAAAAAAATATTTCACTATGTCAAAATTTTAAATCTTGTATGTGTTTTTTTCCTACCCTTTCCAATTTCTTCTTCTCCATCATTCTATTGTAGGCAAGAAGTGATTCTCATATTGAATCAACAAGCATGATGGGTATGTGGATTTTGTGGTTGGTTCTGATTCTTCTTATGATGGTGGTGGTGGGAAGTAGATTTGGTGGTGGCAATGATGAGGATGAACTTATGAAGAGATAGGGAGCCACACATACCATGGAGAGGAGGAGGAAGAGGGAGAGAAGGAGAAGGAGGAGGAGGAGATTGAGAGTGATGAGGGACCAAAAAAAGACACAACACCTTTGTGGAAGTATGTGACAAGGCTTGGGGGAGGGAGAGGGGGTGGAACCACAAAGTTTACATGCTTCCATTGTAATAAAACTTACACAGGTTCATATACCCATGTGAGAAAGTATTTGTGTGGGATTATGCCATGTGATCAAGGTAAGGCTACTGGAGTCAAAACATGTGACAAAGTGTCAGGTAAAGAAAGAAACAAATACAGGATGGAAGAAGAGGCCACTCAAAACAATTCCAAGAGATCAAGGGTCGAATCTAAATCCCCACAGAGAATGTTTAGTGGTGGATCTGGATCATCATCCACCCATGCTAGCAGATTCTCGCCTATGCGAAAAACATTATCAGATTTCCTTGACCTTGGTTGCAGAGATGATGTGGATTCAAAAGTTTACAGGTTTCTTTATGCATGTTGTGTGCCATTCAATGTTCTTCGCTCACCCTACTGGCATGAAATGGTACAAGCCATCAATGGTGCCCCTAAAGGATATAGGAGTCCTGGGTATAACAAAGGTAGAACCATGGGACTTGACAGGGAAAGAGCCAAAATCAATAGTGCTCTTGGAAAGTTTACAAATGATTGGTCGTTATATGGGGTATCCATTGTATCTAATGGGTGGACAAATGTTAAAGGAAAGCCATTGATGAATATTCTTGGTGTGTCTGCTAGTGGCGGGGTCTTCCTTTCAGCTCATGACTACTTAGATCGCTACAAGACTGGTATCAATATTGCACAACCTTTACTTGACACCATTCAATCGATTGGGCCATACAATGTCATTCAAGTCATCACAGATAATGCTGCTAATTGCAAGGCAGCAAGAGCAATCATTGAGGATAAGTATCCCAACATATTTTGGTCAAGGAGTTTGGTTCACACATTGAACCTTTTGATGCATGATATTGTTAGGATGAAGGACCCTAGTTACCAATGGATTGGTGCCTTGTACAAGAGAGGTAAGAAAATGATAAAATTTATCACCAATCATAGCATGGCCCACCACATTTTTTGCAATCACTCTAGGTTGGAGCTATTGAAGATTGTGAAGACTAGATTTGGTAGCTACTACCTCACCTTCAGGAGGCTTTTGAAGGTAAGAGAGGCATTGGCTAGTATGGTCTCAAGTGATTCATGGCAGGGATTGAAAGATAGAGTTGTAAGCGCATCTGATATACATGACTTTCAGGAGGTGGACATCGTTCTTAATGGTCATTTCTAGACACAGGTTAAATATGTTCTACAATTCACTAAGCCCATTTATAATATGATTCGTTTTGCACATATAGATCAGTCGGTGATTGGGGAGGTGTATGAGCAAATGGATAACATGCTTGGTCATATCAAAGACATTGTTGAACAAAGAGATGCAATCTTGTATGACCATATTCATAAACATGTGGTCAAAAGGTGGGATAATTTGAATGTTCCACTCCATGCCCTTGCATATGTCCTTACCCCAAAATATTATTCTCCATCTTGGTTGGCCCAACTTGCACCTGGCGGTGGAGTTAGGAAAAGACCACACACATATCCAGAGGTGCAAAATGGGTATATGCTTGCATTAGACAAGTTGGTCCCTAATGAGGAGGAGTGTGCTCAAGTACGGAGTGAATTGAGCCAATACATCAGTGAACATGGAGTCTTTGGTACCTTGCATGCAACCAAAGATCGAGAGAGGTTGGATCCTATCCGTTGGTGGAACATGTATGGTAGCGGTGCCACATATTTGCATAAATTGGTGGTGAGGGTGCTTTCATAGGTTGTCAATAGTTCTTCTGCAGAGAGGTGTTGGAGCACCTACAGGTTCATCCACAACGTCAAGAGAAATAGTTTGAATACAGAACGGGTTGAAAGTTTGGTTTATGTGCACTACAACTTGAGGTTGTTGTCCCATTATTGTGAAGCGACCAAGAATGATAGAACTATTTTGACTTGGGACAACAATTCAGAGGAGGCTAATGTGGAGGATGGAGCCATCGCATTAGAGCACTTAGAGGATGAACTATTGGGTGATCATGAGGGTAATCCTCATCCAATTCATACATCAGAGATGCCACCCCCAACCACTAGCAGGTTTACAGATGCAAGAGTTTTTCCTTTAGCTTCACAACGTCCGACAATCCATGGGGTTCATTCATCTTCTTCTTGTGTTCCACGATCACTTCTAGCAGCTCCTATTCCACCTAGAACACGAGAAAAAAAATTGGAAGTTTCTCGTGGCAAGAGGAAAACTTAGTAGATTAGTAGATAGTATCATAATACTTTGTATTTCATGTTTATTATGGCCTATTTTGTAAACATTATGGCCTACTTTGAAGTTTGAAGTTTGAACTTTAAATTGTTGATTGCATCTTGATTCTTATCATCTTACGATCTTACAACTCTTTGGTATTGAATATGATATTATGATGCTTTGTTTCATTTCATGGTTGATGTTATCTGTTAGATTGTTAGAGTTTGTTGATGGCAAATATTATATGTTGAAATTTGAAAATTGATGTTGTTGATGATTGATCATTTGATGACAATGCTACAAGTCATAGCTCCTAGATGATTGATGTTATATGTGACATGTGTATTAATGGCTAAATCTATGTTTTCTATAGCTAATTTGGTATAATACATGTTTTTTTAAATATATATGCATCAAAATATATAAAAATATATATTATATAAAAAACATTCCCAAAACGCTCCCAAATCGGAATCTTTTGAAAATTTAGCTTTTCGCTCCCGCTCTCGCTCCCAACAGCGTAGTTCTAGATATACCCAAGGGGTACGAGGAATGTGTCTGGATTTACTAAGAAGTGGCTCTCACAATGACGTGGGCTAGATGGAGTCATGGGGTTGTGTTCAACACTACACCAACAAGAGTGCAGCCTAACGGGGCCCCATGGTCACTTTCTAGTAGTCCATGCTTCACTTGCAGAATTTCCCCACAACTTAATAATATCAAAAGTGTCGGATTTTCACTATAGGGGTTGATTGAAATGTTCAACTAATTATTAGTCACTCCAATCCCTTTCTAATTGTCCCACGGATCCAACCAATGGCCTGCAGTGGTCACAAGAGCATACGGAAATTGAAGTCTTGTTTATTTTAAGAATTTTAGACTAGATTTGAGTTATTTAAATCACATTGTCGATACTCTCGTTACTGAGAACACAGCGGGATTCGTTCATTTTACTTAATGAATATTGAAAAGAAATTAAAAAAATAAAAAATAAAACTGAAAAAAAAAAGTGCAAATCCCCCCTGGGGGGATGGGGTGTGGGCACTTGGCTGCCCACTTGCTTCTCTTTTTTACGATGACTAAGATAAATAAATACTTGTGTTCCTTTGTAGAATAGAAGACACAAGTTTACAAGTCTGTAGAAGCTTTAAAATATTGATGAAAGGTACACAAGCAAAAGGGAGTTCCGAAGGACTTGATTCTTTGAAATTTGGGCAGCACTTGCTATTGCCGCTTTCACACACCTGGGGAGGACGTGGCAGAAATCTTCAAGGCACTCGGTGTGTCCTTGAGGGCAAGTCTCGAGTCAAGGCTGTCACCTTGTTCTTGACTCCTCCATTTAGGCCACAACTCCTAATCGAAGCCAAGGGGGGTAGGCCTTGTTAATTTCTAAGGTTGTTTAAGGCTTAATGTAACGATGATGATTGACTTATTTAGGATTTTGATGAAAGTAAACACTTGAACAAGATACTGCAACAGAATATATTTAAACACAACAACATATAGATCAATGCATGATATATAAAGCACACAAAAATAGATGATTAAATAATGTAAAACCAGTGCCAAAAAAGGAGTCCACAGATAAAGTGTGTTGTTATAAAAAAGTGTTGCAAGTGCTCTTGGTTAGTTTTAGATTAATATGGAGATGAGTTGATTAACTTAGGGAGAAAAAAAACCAAACCCGTTTTCTAATTAGATCTACCACGCATCTCTTTCCCCTTTCGAGTAACTCGGGAAGTCGTGGGGTAAGTAGTAGTATTACTTTGATAAATAAAATATGGAATGATATGATCAAGTTTGCAACATCTAACAAAGTATACTCTCCTACAAAAGAGAACTAAACTAAAACAAAACATGAAAAAAGAAAAAGAAAAAAAAGAGACGGAGATGCGGATTCCCCCTGGGGGATGGGGACTGGGCTCTAAAGAGCCAACTCGAGATCTTTTTTTTATCACGGTTACAACTTTTATAAGAAGTTCTCATTGGTCCTTGTTATATGGGACCCAAAGGTTTACAAAAAATAAGAAACATAAACCCGGAAGTAGGGGGAACCCCTGGGAAGCTCTGGATGGCCCAAAATTCAAAAATCGAGCAAAGTTTCCTTCTTCTTTTTTATGGACCTGCTAAAAAAAAGCAAGCAAATGGCAGTGAAAAGTGCCCAAAAACACTTTAAAAGTGTCTTTGGACAACCGAAAAAAATTACCAAAAAAGATACTAAGTCAAACTATTGAAAAATGCAGTAAACTAACCCAGGAAAGCAAGCTTTCCTTAGGATCTTGGCTTACCTTTTGGGAAGCCAATACAATGTGCACTTACATGCTAAATTTATCTCTTTAAACTTGGAACAAGACTATCTTTAACCAGCTAAATATTTTCCTTGTAATGCTTGCAAAATGGTGATCTAAGCTAGCTCTCTTTAACTGAAAAAATGGAAATTTTGCATGCGATAACTGAGATCTAAGCTAATGAGATCTTATTAATTAAATCTATGACCGATTTTACTTTGCAAATAGATTTAAACAATAAGATAGTAAACGGTAACCAAATTGAGAAATTTTAATTTTGAAGGAGGAAGAGGAGAGATAGTGCTTGTTCCTGGAAAGATCTGCCAAGGAATCTTGTTAGTGGACCACAAAGGGGCAATATCTTCGCAATCTCGTTGGAAATTCAATGGAATCAAACTAGATCCACAGCTCTTCCAATCATGGCAACCTGAAAGCTAGAAGAACAATCTTGCAAACAACCTCATTATATCTGAAGATACACATGCAAAAAGATAACATAACATGAAAATAATCTTATTTAACATGTAAATCTTAACCCCTTGAGCATATATAACAAAATAGAAGTAACCTTACTTAAGCATATAGAAAAAATTGAAAAAATAGCAGTTCACCTCAAAAGAAGCATGATAATGGTACTCCACACATGAAATCTCTCCACAATTTAGCCTCCAAAGCTTTTCTTTATTCCAACAATGAAAGATCAATACAATATTACAACAATTGCAAGCCTTTCTCCCACAGCTCTAACTAGCTTGGAAGAGAGAATGGCTACTTTATTTATAGCCAGAGCAGGCCCTGAGTAGGCTACTTACACTGAAGAAAGACTTGGAGTGTAAGTTGAGTTCCACTAAGTCAAACTGAGTTGAAGTGAAGAGGCAGTGCCACTTATCTTCACCAAACTCCTCCAACCAATCATCATGCACCAAACACCAACCACATTGACATCCTTCTCCCTCACGCGCGAGCTTGAATGAGGTTGGTGTGAAATGTTGACGTCATTTTATCCACATCATTCGCTTCCACCAAAAGGTTAAACCACAGTTTAATTTTAAAACAATTTCATGTTTGAGAGGGGTCCACCCACTCCTCCTACCTCATGCGCAAGCTTCAAAGTAGCATGAGTGTGGCTGACGTCACCCTTTTGCTTGCTCCATCTCCACATATTTTGCTTACCCAAACTTTAGCCATATGACATGATATAAATCACTAACCATGATTTTATCCAAAGTTACCTCATGAAGGGGGTCCACCCCACTCTCCAATCGCTAGCTTGTTTGGTGTTTAGCGTGAAGTTTGTGAAATTTGAAGTCACCATACAATTAAAAACATTCTCCACTCTTTAAATTATAACCAAAATCTAAGTTATAACATGGAAGAGGGCCACATGCCTTATGGGGGACCCATGCCATGTTATCCCAACACTTTTTATTTTAATTTTTTTACTTTTTCAACTTTGTTCTTTTGTGCCAATTTGATGCACTTTAGCATTAAAATGTCAAAATGATGCTCTGTTAGCTAAATAATGCTCCATGGGGTATTCCGACACCCGAAACATAGGAAAAGTGGTCTATGAGGTAAAGAGGACGCTCTGAGTGTGAAAATGAGCATCCCCACGCCAAAACAGACTCAAAACCTAGCTTTTATTACATTTGGAAAAATTTTAATTAAACCATTAAAAATGGCCTAATTTTGCAAAAAAAATATTTTTTCGAAAACCAACGAAACTCTAGGGGGACCTAGCACGTGTCTATACAACTCAATTCGAATGCCTAGCATGTTTAAAAAAAATTGACACAAAGGCTCTAATAACCTCCTAAGGCCTAACCACCAAGACGACTACCCCAACTTTGGAGGTGTGAGTGAAAAACTCATAAATTATTAGTCGTTTGTTCAACAACCAATAATAACCAAGGGAAAAAACACTCTGCGCTAGTCGTCTTGATGCTTAAGTTTGGGAAGTCGAGCCTTTTAAAACAATTGACCATGCAAGCACATTTTTTACAATTTCCCCAAGGGGGTATGAACATGTGTTACAAAAAAATTTGAACAGAATCCCAGAAAAATCCTGGCGGACTTCTGAACCCTAAAGAATGAACAAGTATACTTGTTCTACTTTGTTGTCTCGCTTGAAAAATACCCCAAGTACAACGTAGGTGGTAACACTTCCTTCTACTTGTTCATCAAAATGCAGAAATCAACGACTAAAGATGACACTAAGATGTCAAATAATACTTTAAAAGCATAAAAATTTTACTAGTCTTAAATACAAAAAGATAGACCTTTTGTTAAACTTTAAAACTAGATGCAAAAGATGGATCTATAATGAAATGTTTAAACTTCAAACGCTTTAGATCTTATGTTTTAAGAAGTTATACTTAAGAGTATTCCTAAGATCTGATTTAAATCTTTCAAAATACTTCGTAATTAGTATAAGTAAAGAAACAAGGAATGGAGTGAATTTAAATGAGAAGATAGTAAGAAAAGCCCCGATTCAAGAAACTTGGGCAATGGAGTCCTCAAGTGGAGAGAGGACGGATTGATATCTCTTCAAATAAACATAGAGGTGTGATGGAATCAAACAAGAACCAACACTCTTTTACGTTGGATGTCCCTGCACAATTTGAACAATGACTACTCCAAATCTTTATATCCAGGAGTATCTATGCAAAAGATTAGAAAGCATGCATACAAACAAGTAAATCATACAATTTTAGGTTCTATCCACATAAATAACTTAGAGAAATGAATAAGAAACTACTTATTTATCCTCTTCTACCAATTATCATTGATCCTTCAAAGACTAGTTAGAACAACAACGCATGTAACAGGAAACTAATACAGTTATACCTCATATAGCACAAGAAATCACCACACATTGATGCCCGACACAAGTATGCCTCCAAATCCTTTTGATTTCATTCAATAAATTCAATAAACTATTACAAGATATAGGACCATAAGTTCCATACAGTTTCTTCCTCTTCAATGAAGAAAACTTGCTCTCTTAAATAGAAAACCTCAGCATGAGGGGGCACACTTGTTAAAGGATGAGCTTGATAGCTTGGCATGAGTTGGATGTGAGTTGGATCCCCATGCTTTAGGGCATAGAGAAAGCAATTAACAAAATGCCAAAAGCTTAACCTCAAACCAATCTTTCTTTCTTGGGAAAAGCGCCCCTCTTGGAAAAAAAATCCAATTTGATATTTAGCTAACATTTTTTTCCTTTTGGTGACTTGTAAATCTTTAGGAATAATTAATTCTATTTACCTTTTCCAATTCACGGAATCAATTTTCGTCGAGTTTCCAATTTTTTATGAGTTGCCGAATTTCTCATTTTTTCCAATTTTTTGGTCTTATTTTGGTTTTTCAAGTAATTAATAGTTTTGGAGATAAATAATTACTCGAAAACTTAGGAAAGTGGATCTAGAGGTTAAGTGGGTGCTTTGAGTTAGAAAACGAGCACCCCCCATGGCAAAAACAACCTTCTAGCCACACTTTATGACTTTTTAGAGTTTTACAATCAACTTATTAAAAATAAGCCTGTAAAAACGGAATATATATATATATATATATATATATATATATATTCGGAACTTAAAAAAAAACTATGGGGGACTTAGGACATGTTCATATGACTCAAAATAATGATTAGCATGGTAATATACATCGACACATAGGTTTTAATAACTTCCCAAGGCCTAGCCACCAAGGCAATTATTCCAGCTTTGGAGGTTTGGGTGAAAAACTCGAAAATTATTTAACGCTTAAAAATGATAGATAATTAACAAGGAAAAAACACCCCAGAATAATGTATTGATGACTAAGCCCTAGGAAACCAAACCTTTTACATAAAGTCATCATGCTAACTCATTTTATTACAATTCCTTATGGGGTATGAACATGTTAAAACAAATAAAAAAAGGGCCTAAAAAAGGCCTACGTGGACTTCTGAATTTGAAATTTGAACAAGTAATTGTTCGTCTTTGGCGGCTCATTTTAGAAATCCAACTTAGTGCAACTTAGTTGGTAATAGGTGCCAAGTCTGTAAGAACATGCGGAAATTTATAAATAAATGGAAATATATAGGATGGTTGGTGGGACATTTGGATTTAACATGGCTATTCAAGACAGGAAGACCGAAATGCTAAGTAAGCTTCAAGCTCATTTTGTTTCAAATTTAACGTCTCTTGTTTATTTCAAATTTCAATGTTATTTCTTATGTTTCTCTTATTTGTTTTAGATCCTTGGTGGACAATCTATGGCTCAAGAGTACCCAATTTACAAAAGCTTGCCATTCAAGTGTTTATCCAAAAATGCAGCTTGTCAATGTTAGATTTTTATCATTTAAGCAATATGATCTTAGGATCTTATCTGAGAGTAACATGCACAACAATCAATCACAAGAGACAATAGACACAAATATTTTCCTCGGGGAAACCATAAAGGAGAAAACCCCGCAACTTCCTCAGAGATAGAATGAGCACCAATGGCAAAAGTAAAACCCGAAGACAGAAAGATGATCTCCAACAACTGTTCTGTCTCTCACTTGTGCGAGCTCCTCTTCTCTCACTCATGTGCTACAATTGAGTGAGCGTGTGTTCCGAATAGAGAGTCTAACTCTTTATTTATACTAGTTTTCCACTTGACAATTATTTACCAGGGCCGACTTCTCTAGGAGGGTCTAATAACCCTAGTACCCCTCAAATGTGGGGACTATTGCCCGACTTACAACAGAGGGTTAACCTCAATGACTTTACATGACTTTATTAGATTAATGACTCTCCCGATTGAAACATCAGGGTACAATGAAATACAATATAAGACATACAAGTGAATACATTCCGAAGTTACAAATACATCAACACTCCCTCTTAACTAGGAAGGTATTCTCTTGACACGATTCATCAGCACAAGTCTTCGTCACTGGATCATCATTATCACTAGATCATCATCAAAGCTGGATCATCATCATCATCACTACTCTCGCTGTCTCAAGCAAATGGTGCTATCTCTCAATTCTACTTGTCATAAGAAGTTCTACAGAGCCAACCCTTTTTTATGTTGGTTGTAGGCCTAGCCTCCATGTAGGTCTTCATCTTCTTCAGTGCTTATATCCGACCATGGGAGGCCTAGCCTACCACCATGTCGGAAAGGCCCGCCCAGCACTTATATCTGACCATGGGAGGCCTAGCCTACCACCATGTCAGAAAGGCCCAGCACTCACATTCGACCATGGGAGGCCCAACCTGCCACCATGTCGAAAAGGCTCAGCATTTACATTCGACCATGGGAGGGCCAGCCTGCCACCATGTCGAAAAGGCTCAACACTTACATCCGACCATGGGAGGCCCAGCTTGCCACCATGTCGAAAAGGCTCAGCACTTATATCTGACCATGGGAGCCTGCCACCATGTCAAAAAGGCTCAGCACTTATATTTGACCGTTGGAGGAACACATCCCGCAACCATGTCAGAAAGGCTCTGCACTTACATCTGACCATGGGAGGCCCAGCTTGCCACCATGTCAAAAAGGCACTGCACTTACATTCGACCATGGGAGGCGTAGCCTGCCACCATGTCGAAAAGGCACAGCACTTATATCTGACCATGGGAGGCCTGACCTGCCACGATGTTAGAAGGGCTCAACACTTACATCCGACCATGGGAGGCGTAGCCTGCCACCATGTCGGAAGGCCTCTGTACTTACATCTGACCATGGGAAGAACCAATCCTACCACCATGTCAAAAAGGCACACGGACTCATCACTTCCCCTTGGAAGGAACCTCAATCTGGAGAACACCAAGCTTCTCTTTTGAAGTACTCAAACTTCACTCTGGCCATTTCTAGCATAGAATCACATCAGGGCTGGTTATGTCCAAGGCTAATCTATGAGCTTCGCCAGGACCGATTACATCCGAGGACAACCCACAGGACTGTTTACGTCTAAGCAACCTATGAGCTTTGCCGGGATTTCATGCTCAGACAACCTGTCTCATCGTCTATGCTAGAACCCCCTCTTTTGAGAGATCTCGATATGGATCACAAACTGGAGCTTCACTGCTCCTCTCTTGGTTGTACTCAGCGCCATGGAAGACTCCATCTTGGCAAACCAATAGCCCATACTAGATCTCAAACTGAAGAAGCATCCCAATGTGATCTTCTCCTTAGTGGCGCTACCAATCTGAATCAACATAACCATGCAGGTAAGTCTTCTGATTCGTATCATGCTCAACTGTACCCTTCAAGTACCTCACTGCATGCTACGCAACCAACAGGTGAACATGTCTCGGATCTGTCAGGAATTGGCTCAATGTGTTCACAGCAAAGCAAATATCTGATCTCGTATTCGTCAGGTACATCAAGGACCCAATCATCTGACGATACATCGTGGCATCAACTGACTCTAACGAAGCATCACTTAGTAGCTTCATGTTCGATTCCATAGGTGCGGTCATGGCCTTGCAGTCCATCATCCCGAACCTTTTCAGGATATCCACTGCATACTTCCCTTGTCCCAAGGAGATTCCATCCGCATTCTGCCACACTTCCATGCCTAGAAAGCAGTGCATCATATCCAAGTCCTTCATCTCGAACTCGACGGCAAGACTCCTTCTTGCAACTTTAATGAGTTTCTCTTTTCTTTTAGGAACAAGTCATCGACATATAACAGGAGCATCACTGGTATTCCACCTTCAACCTTGAAGTAAAGGTTGGACTCCGCTTTACTCTCAATAAAGCCTAGAGTCATCAGTAGTCTGTCCATCCTATCTTACCATGTTGAACCTCAGGATCTTCTCCAGTCACTCCCTCTAAAGCGGAGCATTATTCTCCCTCTGCCTTTCGTACTCTATGTATTGAAACATTTTGTACCGAAGTGACAAGTAGCTTCCTTTGCTACTAATATTCTATGTATCCATCTAGGGTCACTGGATACCAAGATCCTCTATCTTGAACCTTTTCAAAAGTTCTTCTCGCACCCATCTGTGAGCTTCTCATCCTCTATAGGATTTCATCTTCAACCTTGTAGCAAAGGTTAAGATCTTCATCACTCTAGGTGATCTTCAAGCTCCTCATGTATGTGTTATCCCATGGGTGCCTTCTGAGCTCGTACAAGGCCTTCTTTAATTTGCACACATGATTCTGACTGTCATGTGTTTCAATTCCCACTGGCTGCAAATGTCTCTTCATAGTCTATGCCTTCTTTCTGTGAAAAGCCTCGTGCTACAAATCTTGCCTCGTATCCCACGATGTTGTCATCTATAGCATCTTGGATCTTGTCGATCCATATGGAATATACTACGAACTTCCTTTCAAGTCTCAATACCGCATCCTAGACATCATTCTTCTTGAACTGGTACACTCCTTCTCTTTCTTCTTGGCCCTTTCTTCATAGCTAGAAGGTTCTGCATCAATGATGTCACTCAACAGTGTCACATAACTGCATTGTGTCTGAGACCTCTTTCTTTCTTTGAAAGTATCGTCATATTATTCTTCATCTTGGATTATTTCTCGAATTGTCGTCACTTATTCTTTGGAACAAGTCTCATCCTTCTTTTCTTGTAGGTGATTGTATGCGATCTTTCCTACAAGTCAAATGCATTAGTTGTATAGTTAGAAACATTTCATAAGGCATATTCATAATGGAAAATTCTTATGCATAAAGATATAATCATGCAATTATTTTAGCCAATACAACATTCATCCATATCTCATGAAAACTTTCTAGATGCCTTCCATCTCTACCATGACATCATTGAGATTGTGCACTAATCCAATATGTCAACAAACAGGTTTCATTCTAGATAAGTAGCAATGGAGAGTTGTATAGCACCATGGGCTACTTACCCATCACACGCATATTAGTAGTATACTGTCATTAATGCAAACATTCTATCATGCATAAAACATCAACTGAATATAAACAAATGCATGACAAAATAATATCATGAAATGACAATTGAATACTTATCTTTATTCGTTTCGTGGGTAGACTCCTTCTTGAGCCTTCAGCTTCACCATCTTCTTCATTTATAACAACATCAGTTCTTATCCAAATGCTTAGTATGGATAAAGAGGTTTTTCAAGAATTGAGTTCATCATATTCCTCATTGCTTGAGGGATCTTCTTTGAATCGTGAGAGCTTGATCTTTAGTTGCTCCCATCTTCTCTTCTTTTATTATGAGTCGATCTTCTTCTTGTGTGCACTCTTCCAAGAGTCTGTTGAAGGTAATCACTTCCTTCTGGCACACATTCCTTGAATGAATGAATCCCATGATCCTGAGAAGCCATTCAAGGTGATTATAACAATATATTATTCTTCTTTGATTACTTCGTCATAGCATCGAACACTTCCTTTTGGTGTCTTCAGGGATGACACATGAGAGATGATCTTTAATAGAATCTACAATGATTCTCTTGGCTCTAGCCTTAGCCTCATCTCCCTCTAGCTCTTATAACTTCCTTACTGAAATACTGATCTAAGTCAACGGAGTTCCTATACTTCTTTATATTCTTCCCTTCAAAATAGCTTGGTTAAGGAATCAAACATCTCTTTAGGTGTCTTTAGGGAAAACACTTGTGGTATAAGGTGATCCTTGATTGAATCAGCAATAATCCTCTTGGCCTTGACCAAGTTCCTCTTGTGTAAGGCCTTAGCCTCATCTCCCTCTGGAGCTGGAACTTCTCCACTTATGTAGGAGTCCAATTCATTTTATTCAAGAACCAATGAGATCCTATACTTCCATGCTTGGAAGTTTTCATCTCCTTCAAGATTTTCATCAAGCTTAGTGTGATGAGACATCTTAACTAAGAACCTCAAATTTAGATTTAGATCTTACCAATTTGAGATGCTAAAACTAGATCTGGAGCTGATCTTCTGCAGTGCTGGTTTTCTGGTTTCGGATCTAGCTGATCTAGGGTTTGTTAGAGAAACCCTAATTTTCAAAACTTGGAATCATTCAAATCTGATTGGATAGAAAGATGTGCCTCCTGAAGGCGAGCTGAGAAGCATACTCATTTTCCCAAAACTGTGATCAAAACTGCAAAATATCTAATGCCCTAGTTTTCTTCAATTTCTTCTATAGAATTTCCTGATATTGTTTCTGCAATATATCTGAAAGTAATGCTCCTCTGTGTCTGAAACTTCGCACTGAGGTATCCTCGTCGGTTCTCTTTCCAACACCGCAGGTTTGAGCAGAATTGGTTTCACCAATTGCAACTTATGAGAGAGTTTCCCCAAGGTGACGTATTTCAGGACTGTTTAGCATAGTGAACTTGTACAGACTGCCACGTGTCACTGTTTCACCTTCGGGTTCAGAAACTTTTACCACAGAAAGTACAGCCTGTGCCCTATCTGGAACATCTTGCAAAATTTCATTTGGACCTTCATAGCCGGACATATCAATTCTCCCAAGGTGTCCTATTTAGGGATGAATCCTAGGATAAGCTGGAACCATGATTTGGAGGAATCATATCTCTCACAATATAGCGAATCTGTGGCTAAAACTTTTACACAGGGTACATCAGGAATTTATCTTCGACCTGTGAAACTTTCGGCTCTTGATCCTTCTCTAATATCAAGATATAGCGAATGTACCAAAACTACCAGTTTTAGTATTTTAGGATTTTTTTAGGCCCAAGGTCAAATTAGGGTTTGACTTTCCCGAAGTTTTACCCAACCAAAAATTTTGATCTTTGTCTCTAAATTTCGATTTTGAGGAGAGCAATTATATGCTGGGCTCACTCAAAAATTCCACTTCTTTGAAAAGCCCTAATTTCCCGCAGTAGTGACAGGGCAAAAACCGAAAATGCTCGGAATCAAATTCTGCTTCGACAGAAAGATGCGCCCTTCAATGGAGAGTTATCCTAGCCTCCTTTTGCTGATGATCTGTGGAGAAAGACCCAAAAAGTAAGAAGCCCTAGCTTCTACAGCTGCATAGTGTCTTCTTCTTAGTTTAGCTCTGATAACATGTTAGATTTTTATCATTTAAACAATATGATCTTAGGACCTTATCAGAGAGAATAACATGCACAACAATCAATCACAAGAGACAATAGACACAAATATTTTCCTTGGGGAAACCATAAAGGAGAAAACCCCGCAACTTCCTCAGAGATAGAATGAGCACCAATGGCAAAAGTAAAACCCAAAGACAGAAAGATGATCTCCAACAACTGTTCTCTCTCTCACTTGTGTGAGCTCCTCTTCTCTCACTCATGCGCTACAATTGAGTGAGCGTGTGTTCCAAATAGAGAGTCTAACTCTCTATTTATACTAGTTTTCCACTTGACAATTACTTGCCAGGGCCGACTTCTCTAGGAGGGTCTAATAACCCTAGTACCCCTCAAATGTGGGGACTATTGCCCCGACTTACAACGGAGGGTTAACTTCAATGACTTTACATTACTTTATTATATTAATGACTCTCTTGATTAGAACATGAGGGTAACAATGAAATACAATATAAGATATACAAGTGAATACATTCCAAAGTTACAAATACATCAACAGTCAAGATGCGAGTGCAAATGGAATATGTTTGAGAAAATACACACCAAGAAGCGTAATAGGTTAAAATTTTCAAATTAAAATTTTGAAGTCATTTTAAATTATATGTTTATAATTTTATGCCTTGTCACCCTTTAAATTATATATTATAAAAATATAATTATAATTTATAATTTATGACCCTCATACAAGTTGGAATCCCAACACCTTAAAGACTTGGTGTACATCTACTACAACCTTTGGTTGTGGGTGAGGCAGCTTCCAAAAACACCTGATGTGGACGCCATTTCGTTGGATGGGATTGACACCGTTGCTACATGGAGGGTGGAGACTAAGGCACCTAACATGGAATTGGACCCTAATTGGTTACATGAGGAGTCACAAGAGGAGGTGAGCCAGGTGGAAAGGGAGGAGATAGAGGAGGATGTTCCAAAGAAGTCATATTTATAGGAAATGGCTATTGACACTAGGAATGCACCACCCCCTTCACAGACACAGACTCAATCAGAGAGACAGTGAGTTGGACTTGGACATTGCAGTACTACTAGCACTAGCAGAGGACATCTGACTCTAGCTTCTCCCTCTTTTAGAGGACATCACAATGTATATTTTCCTTCTATAAGCACATCAGAGTCCACTACCATTCATAGGGATTTATTTGTCTCGAGGAAGAGCCATTACTAGAGCCATCACCTTTGCCCGTAAAAGGAACAAAGGGAATCACTAGTTTATTTATTTCATTTCATTGTACTATGTAGTATGTAGATCTTAATTGACTGCTGATGATGAGATACATTTATTATATTTTGAAACTTAGGAGTTAGTAAAATCAATACTCACTACTCAATAGTCAAGACTCAAGACTCAAGACATAATTTAGTATTTGCGTGATGTATCCTTATATATCTTATATATATGTTTTCTTTTCATATTTATGTGGCAATGTTTTTATTTGATGTTGTTGTTGCTTTAAATGTTTGAAATTTCGAAAAAAATGAATATTTTTGAAGTGTGCCAATATTTTTCGATATTTTCCCCGATGTTGCTGGTAAGTTGTTTTTTGGACACTAGGCGATATTTTCGCCGACACGATGTTTGCAACATTGATATGAACATCAAATAACTAAATAATAAGTGAAGGGACACATCCTAACAAAGGGACATGACCTAACCAAGGGACATGACTCAATCATTGTTAAAGAAACATAAATCAAACCATTTCATTTAAGCTGATTATACGTGCATTCAATTTAGAAATAATGTTTCCTGAAGGTACTTGCCAAACAAACCATTTTAATCTAGTGAAACATCTTAATATGATATTCAATGATATTTCTCTCCAACTATACTTGATATCGATTTAAAAGCTTGTCTAACCTTTTCAATTAAACCATGTACACCAGTACTTGATGGATCTGAACTTGTTCCTCCTTCAGTCTGAATTATGTCTACACCTTCCCATTCTAATGATTCAGCCAATATCACCTGCCAACAAACATTTTAGACCGTGAATATAACAAAAGATGACACCATTGTATATAAAATGAAAATGAAATAAACTACACTAGATATAAATTAAAACTATGATATTTGAATTTTGTTGAGTTATAAATCCTTCTGCCAAGACCTGGTCAGTGAGGCTCAGTGTATGTGGTACAGTTACAGACAATACAACAGATGGAAGCAGCTGCCTGGTCTTCTTTGTAAGCTCTAATATCTGCAAAGAAACTTAAATATGTCAATGCATGCATGATATCTATAAAACCAACACTAGATATCATCCATACCTCAGAAACATGTCAAAAACTGAATCACTAGTCTGTCACTGTAAAGACTTATTACACAATGAAAGTAAAATGTTGAAAGAATGTATACTCTGAAGCTTTCCAACAAATCATAATTTTTAATTTTGATTTAATATAGATATTAATGACCACGAGTGGCCAAAGAAGCCCAATGAGACTGCAAAGTACAATGATAAGACTGCACAATGGGAGCAGCCAAAACCATCCTCATAAAAAGGACAGGATACGAGTAAGAGAAGAGATAAAGTTGTCTTTAAAAGAAACACAATAGAGACCCTACAAGCCAAAAAGGTAAAACTCGGTAAGCATCCAAAGGAGGGCATCAAGATAGAAGACCTAATTCAGAACAATGTTACCAAGCAGCTTTCCTAGCATCCAAGGCCCAGAAAAATTTGGTGAGGAGATTTGTGCTAGGAACTCCAGAGTCTACACTCTTTGACTGACTTTGTAGGGTTAACATGGCTGTGAGGCCTCTTGCAGCAGGAACCATCTGAAGGTTGAAAGTAAGAAGTGATAATTTTGGAATCAGCTATATGGGAAGGCCCATCTCTAGAGTATTCTGCTGAGATGTAGCATCTCGCAAAGGAACAAGGCAAGAAATGTGTAGTCCTCGTATTGAATAAAACTCCTCAAGGAACCACGTGAATCTCTAAATAGGTTATAATATTGACGACAAGCCTCATAATAAATAGGGCATCTAAATAGTAAATTATCCTCCAACTTTGGTTCCAACTGTAATGTCCTCGTCCGATTAGGCAACAAAACAACCGCTAACCTACTTAATCCCCATAGGTTCGAGCGGGTACTGCATAAGAGGGGATTGACTGAGACTGAGGACATTTGGTACTTAGAACAACTCAGGACACACATTCAGTACGAAAGTCAGCAGTAGGCTAAAAGAAGCCTTTTCTCTTTAGGCTTAAAAAGTCAACGTCAAATTAGAATTGCATGCATGCAAAAGTAAAAGCACAAACCCTAAAAGTGACATGCAAACCCTAAAAGCTCATAAGGATCTATTTAAGGAGGAGGGAGCCTAAAGAGATACATTTTAATTATTATTGATTTTGGAGCTCTTGAGTAGCAACACAGCGTGTGGCCACAGCAGTTGGGGTTGAAGACGACGTCTTTAGCTAACGAGGTTTCGACAGTGAGATATCTGCCCTAGTCTCATTCACGATAAACCATCCAAGTTTGTCACCGCATCTATTGCATTCATCATTATTCAGTGTTCCAGTGTATGCCAGAAGATTATTTGCAGGTTTCGTCGTACAGCTGGGGCATTTAGCTAGGAAACCCAAGTCATTCACCGAAACACTGGATCACCATATTTCTTCCGCATGTGGCCTACATCCGCACTGACAGGGTCACTCTACTGCCTTGAGTGATTATCAACCACCGAATTGCTCACCTGGAGCAGCTAGCAGCAGAATACAAAGGTGTGGGGGCGTGAGCATCAGTCAGGGAGATCAATTCGCTAGGGCATCTGGAGAGGTCCAAACTCCTGCATGTTCCGGCCATCCTCTCCGGCACGAGTACACCTACTCTCCGACCAACTTTCAACTAAAACTAACCATCCCTTCCTCAAAAACGTCAAGCTTAGCTGATTCAGACTGTCAAGGGTATTATGGAGGAAAAAGAGGTCATCTCTTCATCAGTTCAGTTTATCTTGCATGCGTATTCTCTCTGGAGCAATTTCAGTCGGCTTATCAATGGTAAGTGTTCATTTTATCCTGCAAACCCTAAACCCTAAATTCAGCCATAATATAGGGATATTATGGCAAATTGCATGCTCAACTATTTCAGTGATTTTGCATAGAACTAGAAAATATCAGTATTTGGGATATTACAGTGGTATCAGAGCTATCTTCTTGGCCAGCTGTGGGCTTAAGAAATGAGAAGTAGATGAATACATAAGAGGACACTTTTGTAACCTATAGGAAAAGAAGGAGTAGGTACATAAAGGAATTTGAGGATATCCAACTAGAAGATACCAACTCAAATATGGACCCAACAGGTATACACTCTGACAAGGGAAGATGAGGACAAGATGGAGTTTCGCAACTTAGTATATGCATTGCAAGACTTAGCCAAAGGGCAAAAAGATGTACTTAATGCAATCAACAGATTATCGGCAAAACCAAAACTAGGTAACAGCAGTACACCTCCTTCTCCGGTAGATAGAGGGTCTACAAGCAGCAGTGGGAAGATTGCATACACCAATATATAGAATACTCCCCACATATATACCAAACCTTCCAACAGGCCTACTATGCCTCACTTCTTGGCAGATGCAGTAGGAGGTCCAGTCATGCAGGTAGAGCCTAGCGAACCCTTTGGGGCTTATTTGCAGAAATACAGGGACTTAAGTTTCATGCAACCATGTCTTTTTCGGATTTTTGCAACATGAAGAGTAGGAACAGGCCCCGGAATTTCAACAATGGATTCAATCATAACTATGAGTTGCAGAAAACCTTGGGCAGGATGACCATCCCAAACTTTGATGGGACTCGCGGAGGTTCAGCGCGAATATGGGTTCAAAAGTTGGATACCTACTTCCAACTCAATCCCATGACAGAGACAGATGCCATTAAATTGGCTACACTCCACCTGGACGAAGAGGCTCATGAGTGGTGGTACCACGGACTAGAGACATTGGGTCACAACACCATTCACTCCTATGGTGAGTTCACTCAGAAACTCATGGAGAGGTTCAACAAGAAGGATCCATAGATACATTTCAGAGAGTTGGCTCAATTCAAACAGACAGGTAGCGCCGAGGCCTTCATCTCAGAATTCCAGAGGATAACGGTCATGGTAATAGATGTGTCAGAGAGCAGGTTGACGATGTTGTTTACTGAGGCCCTAATAGAGACACTGCGGGGATGGGTGAAAGCCTACAAACCCCCCCACTCTACAGGATGCCATTAGCCGAGCCAGAGATCTCCAAGATTCAGTTCCAAAGAACAGGTTCCCTCTCAAGACCAACTTTCCAGTTAGGGATGAGGTCAAGAAACCTTTCGAGTGGGATTTTCCAAAGAAAACATGGTTAGACGAGGACACTAGGAAAGATTTGAGACAAAAGAAATTATGTTTTACTTGTCAGGAACCATGGGTTCCAGGACACAGGTGCGCTAAGAAGGCCAAGGCTCACTACATCGAAGTATACTCGGACAGTGACAGGGAGGACTATGAGCAGGAGGCAACAGAAGAACTACGGGCAGCAGAGGAAGAGTCACTCCAAGGTGATACACCAGAGGGAGTCATTGCTACGTTATCTGAAGTACCTAGATTCCATACTCTCAAGGTCAAAGGAGTAGTACAAGGACACAGAGTGAGAGTATTGATTGATGGGGGAGCAACCCACAATTTCATTGACTCGGCTTGGGTAGCCAAGAGGGGTATTCAGATAGAGAAATTCAAGGAATTTACTGTAGCTGTAGCCGGAAACTCCAGCATGGAGTGCAACTATTGGATCCCAAAATTGAATGTCACATTAGGTAACTACCAGATGACAGTTTCATTTTATGTAGTAGATGTGGCAGATACTCATGTAGTATTAGGTGTTCAATGGCTTTATTCAATAGGGAAATATACTACAAACTACCGAGCAATGGAAATGGAATTCCAGGGGCTAGATGAAAAATGGGTAGTTTTGAGGGGCATGAACACTTATCCCCCAAAACCAGTCTCTTCACAGAGAATGGAGGCAATACTCAGACAGTATGACATAGAATGGGCTGCAAAATGTTTTGTCACCTCTAGGAAACTTCCAAAGAACAACACACAACACCCAGATGATATTCAGGCCTTATTACAGAAGCACGAAAAGGTATTTCGGGACATTCCAGCAGGTAGACCGCCAGACAGGGGCTTTGAGCACATCATTGAGCTAGAGGAAGGGACACAGGTAGTCATCACCACTCCTTATCGGCATCCCAAAAGATACAAGGAGGAGATCGAGAAGACGATCAAAGAATTGTTGGAACTTGGATACATTCGGCCCAGTTCTATCCCCTTTGCATCATCAGTGGTCTTAGTCAAGAAGAAGGATGGTACACTACGAATGTGCATCGATTCCCGAGCACTCAACAAAAAGACCATCAAAAACAAGTATCCTATCCCTAGGATTGATGAACTCATGGACGAGCTGCGGGGTGCCAAATACTTTTCAAAGATTGATCTTCGCTCGAGGTACCATCAGATCCGAGTAAGGGATCAAGACATATCTAAAACAGCTTTTCGTTGTCACTATGGTCACTATGAATTCATCGTCATGCCTTTTGGACTTACCAATGCTCCAGCCACTTTTCAGTCATGCATGAACCATACTTTCAGAGTTCAGTTACGCAAGTTTTTGTTGGTCTTCTTTAATGACATCTTGATTTACAGCAAAACATGGGAGGAACATCTGAAACATCTGGACGAAGTATTGAGCATTCTAGAAGAACACTCGCTTTATGCGAAAAATGTCCAAGTGTGAATTTGGCATGAAGGAAATGTCGTATCTAGGGCACATAATCAGTTAAAAGGAGTATAGGTTGATATGGAGCAAATCCAAGCTATCAGGGATTGGCCCATGCCAAAACAGTCACAAAATTGAGAGGCTTCTTAGGCCTTTGCACATATTACCGGAGGTATGTTAAAGGGTTCTCCCAATTTGTCGCACTCCTCACAGATCTCACAAAGAAGGGAGCCTTCACCTGGACAGAATTAGCACAGGAAACGTTTGAGGAGATGAAAGTCATTATGAGTTATTGCCCAGTTTTAGCATTACCAGACTTCTCACAACCATTTGTAGTAGAATGTGATGCCTCAGGGGAAGGGGTAGGAGTAGTATTGATGCAAAACCATCACCCTATTGCATTTGAGAGGAGGAAATTGAAGAACTATGAGCGCCACTACTCCATATATGACAAGGAGATGCTAGCCATCTTACATGCCCTCACGAAATTCAGACAATACCTGGTGGGCAGCAAGTTCAAAATCAAGACAGATCATAATAGCCTCAAATACTTCTTGGAGCAGAAGGAACTGAATGAGCGCCAACAGAAATGGGTCAGCAAAGTACAAGCCTATGATTTCGAGATAGAGTATGTGAAAGGTAAGAATAATATAGTAGTTGATGCATTATCCAAACGACCTGCTTCATTATCTCTCATGAGCATATCTACAGATTGGAGGGCTCTTCTCTTGGTAGAGTACTCCAAAAATAAATTCGCTTGCGAATTATTGGATGAGCAAGTTCAGGATGACAAGTACAGAATTGTCGATGACATCATCTATTACAAGAGCAGGATATACCTCGTCCCAGAATTGGCGTTAAGAAAGAAAATCATACAGGGGGCACATGACTCTCCACTATCAGCACATTAGGGTTTCTTGAAGACCTACAGACAAATCCGAGAGAGGTTCTCATGGAAGGGCATCAAGGGGGAAGTTATGCAGCACATGCGAGAATGTAGCATTTGTCAGCAAAGCAAGATTGAGCACATCCATCCAGTAGGGTTGCTTCAACCACTATCAATTCCAGAACAGAAGTGGGAAGTATCTCCATGGACTTCATTACAGGATTGCCCAAGGTCCAAGGGCGAGATTGTTTATATGTCGTGGTTGATAAACTAACCAAATTCGCACATTTCTTTTCTATATCATCTGATTACTCCGCAACCCAAGTAGCTGAGTTATTTTTCAGAGAGGTCTTCAGGTTACACGGGTTACCCAAGACCATTGTCAGTGATCGGGACAGTAGAGTCAGGTGCCTTCTGGCAGGAGCTATTTAGATTAGTGGGGACCGAGCTTGCTACCAGCACGATTTATCATCCCAAGAGCGATGGACAAACCAAGATTGTCAACAAGTGGATTGAAGGGTATCTGAGGAACATATCATCCCTAGAGCGATGGACAAACCAAGATTGTCAACAAGTGGATTGAAGGGTAGCTGAGGAATTATGTAACAAGGCAGCAGCGAACCTGGATTAAATGGTTACACTTAGGGGAATACTGCTACAATACGACCTACCACATGTCTATTAGGATGACACCTTTTAAGGCATTATATGGCTATGAGGCCTTGGACTATGCAGACTTAGCATTCGGAGACAGCAGGGATCCTAAGGCAAAGGATTGGATACAGAACAGTCAGGATATCCTTAAAATCCTGAAAGAGAACTTACGGACAACACAGAATCAACAGAAGTTGTATGCAGACAGACACAGGGTTCAACAAAGCTTTGAAGTAGGAGATCTGGTATACTTATGGCTCCAACCCTACCGACAGTCTTCACTTAAGAAGAAAGGAGCGAAAAAATTGAAACCTTGCTTCTACGGACCATACAGAGTTATCAGAAAGGTGGAGAGGTGGTGTATGAACTAGAACTACCACCAGAGAGCAAAATTCACAATGTATTCCATGTGTCCAGCCTGAAAAAGACCATTGTACAACACATTGCTGCATCAATGGAGTTACCTCCCTTAGATGATGAGGGACTATTGATACTAATTCCAAAACGGATCGTACAGACTCGAGAAAGAAAACTCTGGAACAGAGTGATTAGAGAATACTTGGTCCAATGGAAAGAATTACCTCCAGAGGATGCCACATGGGAAGGAGAACAGGTAGTGCAGCATCCTAGTTTGCAGTTGCTTGAGGACAAGCAATCTCAAGCAGGGAGGACTATAATGTCCTCGTCCGATTAGGCAACAAAACAATCGCTAACCTACTTAATCCCCATAGGTTCGAGCGGGTACTGCATAAGAGGGGATTGACCGAGGACATTTGGTACTTAGAACAACTCGAGACACACATTCAGTACTAAAGTTAGCAGAGGCTAAAAGAAGCCTTCTATCTTTAGGCTTAAAAAGTCAACGTCAAATTAGAATCGCATGCATGCAAAAGTAAAAGCACAAACCCTAAAAGTGACATGCGAACCCTAAAAGTGCATAAGGATCTATTTAAGGAGGAGGAGGGAGCCTAAAGAGATACCTTTTGATTATTATTGATTTTGGAGCTCTTGAGTAGCAGCACAGCGTGCGGCCACAGTAGTTGGGGTTGAAGACAACGTCTTCAGCAAACAGGGTTTCGACAGTGAGATATCTGCCCTAGTCTCATTCACGATAAACCATCCAGTGTTCCAGTGTATGCCAGAAGATTATTTGCAGTTTCAGCCGTACAGCTGGGGCATTTAGCTGGGAAACTCGTCATTCACTGGAACTCTGGATCACCATATTTCTTCCGCATGTGGCCTGCATCCTCACTGACAGGATCACTCTACTGCCTTGAGTGATTATCAGCAACCAGATTGCTCACCTGGAGCAGCTAGCAGCAGAATACAGAGGTGTGGGGGCGTGAGCATCAGTCAGGGAGATCATTTCGCTAGGGCATCTGGAAAGGTCCAAACTCCTGCATGTTTCGGCCATCCTCTCCGCCACGGGTACACCTACTCTTTGACCAACTTTCAGTTGAAACTGACCATCCCTTCTTCAAAAACGTCAAGCTTAGCTGATTCAAACTGTCGCGGGTATTACAGAGGAAAAAGAGGTCATCTCTTCATCAGTTCAGTTTATCTTGTGTTACCAACTTTTTTGTACCATAGTTGGGTTACCTGAGGAGGGTACATAGTTGGGTTACCTGAGGAGCCGCCGATTGACAAACATGTCCAATGTTTGATTCTAGTGTATCAGTTGATCCGCCATTGTGTCTAACCAGTTTTGGCTAGTCAGTTTTTTATTTGAATAATTTTGACCATGGCCCCGCGGGGTTTGTAATAAAATGTGCTAGTAGGGTGTTTTGAGTGGTTCGATCTCCTAAGCCGTAGAATCTCAACTAAGGTATTCCAGGGAGTTTTTTGCCCTTGACAATTATGCTTTGCCTATAGCTGAGTATAATTGACGAGGTTTTCTCCCGCTTCCTCCAAAACCGGAATGCCCGATTTTGAATTCTGGGCCTTTAGAGGTTATTAGAGCCCAACTGAGTGTATATAAACCTACTAGGCATTATTAGAATAGAGCATGGTCTTGTCCTAAGTCACTAGGACCATCAAAAATTTTACCGAACGCGTCAAAAAATTATTTTTTAATTTTTTAATTATTTCTTAAGTTTTTTAATTAATTTTTCCATAATTTAAATGGAAAAATCTAGTTTGTAATAAGTTAGTCATCCGAAACCAAAATTCAATGATTGAAGGCTCTAACCTTAAGCCAAAAATCATTCTTGATTGGCCAGCTAGTCAGATCCAACTTTCAGATCATCATTCAGCCACATAATGCATATTTTCTCGAAAAAGTCATTTTTGGGGAAAAAATTGATTATTTATTAAAAAATGATTATTTTGGAGAAAATTCAAAACTCTTCAAATTAATCCAAATTCAGTGAAATGAAATGCAGAATGACATGTCAATGGGCATTTATGATGATTGGAGTTATCATAACTCAGCTTCAATCAGCATTCAATGAGCATTAAAGATATATTCAGTTAACGGTCTTGTCATCTCCAACTAAACTCCCGAATTGGATGAGATGGAGAGCACTCATTGGTTTGATGATTTGATCGAGGCAGGAACTGGTGATTACATAATGATCTATTGGCAATGGCTCCTCCAGACCTAGATGTGGCTCCTCCTTACCTAGCTCATGCCTTCACCAACTTGCTCACGCCCCTCTCTTCTGCTCATGCCCCTCTCCTCATGAGGGCGTCATCACATGTGTGGGCTCATTAATGGCTTGGTTTCAGTGCTTAGAGTTGGAGTGGGGGTGCCTTGCCTAGGTGGAGGCCTCCCCTCACTCTTAACTCTTCAGTTTCTGTTTGGACCTCTCAATGGTGTGCCGGGCCGGTTAGGTCTGGTTTTCTGGTTTTAGGGTTTTGGGTCTTCTCTCATTGTATAAATAGAGGATCAAGACTTTGGAGGTCCATGCGGCTCAGTACTAGTGGTGAATGAATTTTGTCAGGTGGATTCTGTCCATCTATTTTATTTTAAATGCTTATATATGATCTAATCAATTGGTTTTAGAAGTCTCCTGTTTAGAACATAAAATATTCATTTACAGTTGATAAGTTGGTTGATTATGCTATTTTATTTAAAATTTCATGAGCAAGACATATTCAGTTATATTAATGTGGATGAATCTTTATATTTTTTTAGCATGCTAGTTGATTGATCTCACTGGGTTGTTTGAAGTGTTTTGATCTTGGACAGGATCTACCATCTTGGAGAAGGGTGTGAGCTCGGTTGCATGTAGCTCATCTTCAAGATCACAAGTTTATCTTTGTTTAACATTGGTTTCTTTGCAGGATCTACAATAACTTGGATTTTTCCAAGAATGAGGCTTTAGGGGTTTTTTGTTTGCTTCAAGTTCCATCTCATGAAATCTTCTTTAAGTTTGTACTTTGGTTACCAGTTACTTTAGGAAGCCCTAGCTCACCTCTTTCCATCCTTTGGCTTCCCTTCCATTGCCTTATTTGGCTTGCTTTTCCTCCTTCCTCCTCGCTGTCCTCTTTTCCTTTGTCTTCACTCGGTTCGCTGCCCTCTTTTTACTGTTTTGCAGCCCTCTTTTCTACCTTTGGACAGCCCTCTTTTTACTATTTTGCAGCCCTCTTTTTGCCTTTAGACAGCCCTCTTTCATCCTTTTCTCTCTCCCTTTCCATAGTCTTTTCTCCTCTCTCTTTCCTCCTCTTTCAGCGCTGATTTTTACCCCTCTTTTAGAGTTTAGTTTGTAGTTTTATGTCTTTAATTTTTTGATTAACATATAACGTTTGAATTGTTTAAAGCTCTTACTTGCAGGAAGAATCGAGAAAAGCCCAAAGGCTAAAAGCAAGCAAGGAAGCAAGCAAACGAACAAAAAAGACAAATTTTCCCTCTTCTTTCCATCCCTTTCTCTCCCTGTTCTTTCAGGAAAAGGAAAAAGCAAAGTCATCAAAAAATTGTAAAAAAATTAATAAAGAGCGAGTGGGATTACGGCTCCCACACCCTTCTTCCCCCATTTGGGGGAAGCTTGTATCGTCCCATTGTCATGCTTTTTCCTTTTTGTTTAATAAACTGCTAATGGTAGAATAGGATAGGATAATTGTGTAATCATAAGTAAGGTAGTTTATGTTTTGATTAATTTATTATACATAGAAAATGAAGTAAAAATGATGATTTGATTGTTTACTTGGACATTGTATAATTTATTTACTGTTTACTTACCCCCTTGCTTTCTCGATTAGGGCCCTAAAAAGCCTGAAAGAGACTCTTGGGTAGTAAGATTTTTATGTTTTATTTCTTTTTAAGTTTAACGAATTAATTAAGTCTCTTGAACTTGCAGTAACACAAGTCAAGAGCACTCTCTATCAAAGAGCGTACTTAGAACTGCATACCCTTGCATTAAGCATCCTAGATTAGCTAAGTCTCTTGAACCACTGTCATAAGACAGGGTCAAGAGCGCTCTTTATCGGAGAGTCTTAATTAATTGATTTAATAAAGTTTGCAACACACACCCCCTAATTAATTAACTTCGTTCTCTCCTTACCGGAGTATGCTCTGACCGACCTCAAAATCGGAGTACCCAGAAACGGCACTGGATCTCTAATCTTGAAAGAATAACTTAATAAAATTTAAACCCTGTAACCAACGCACCAGCGTTGTAGGGAATTTTTCTAACGTACTTCTTAGTAGAGACGCCGGAACCCCGTTGTCTAAGCTTCTTAGTTAGTTGGTCAATCTCTGCGATACCAGCCCGGGATACTGGGCAGGGCCGACATGTCTTCAACGGATTAAACTTGGAATATTCTCCCGACTTTCTTTTGACAAACCTTCGTTGACACCCTAATCAAGAGCACTCAAAATTCTTAAAATCTACCAAGAGCACTCGCACAACCTAATATTCACTAGTTTGATTTCTAGACTTGTTATTTAATTCTTTGCGCATTTCAGTATTTTGACTCCACAAGGCACTGGTCCTTTTTAATCTGCATAATTATTTTATTTTGATCAATTGTCTGTGGCCTGTTATAATTTCTATCTGTGAATGCATAATTGACTAAGTTTGAAATCATTACTTATCTTTCAATCTCTTGCTAGCAATGTGGATTGCTTTTGATTTATGTGTCATACTCATAATAAATAAACACCTTTAAACAAATAACTCCTAAACAACACCCTTCCGCATCCGTAACCAATTAAAACACTTTAACCACATCGAGCCTTAGAAAACTCTTTGTTAGGGACTACCCCCCTTGGCTTCGTTAGGAGTTAGCCTAAACGGAGGAGCTAGGAGTAGGTGACAGTACCTAGCTCTATGCTTGCCCCCAAGGTCACACCTCTCCCACTTTCCTAAGTGAGGAGACAGCTTTCGGAAAGTTTCTGCTGCTGGTGTGCAATCGACAGACAACATCTTGCATGCGTATTCTCTCTGGAGCAATTTCAGCCGGCTTACCAGCAGAAATGTTCATTCTATCCTGCAAACCCTAAACCCTAAATTCAGCTATAATATAGGGAAATTTTTCATGGCAGTTTGCACGCCCAGCTATTTCAGTAATTTTGCATCGAACTGAAAAATATCAGTATTTGGGATATTACACCAACATACAAAGTCTACAAATGCAATGCTCTCTTGGAAGGTGATGATTTGTCTCCATAAGTAGTTGATAGGAAGAAACCCCAAATTATGCCAAAAAAAACTATTAAGCTACAAAGTTGTTGTATTCTGGTATACACTGAAGCATGGATGCAACCGTCCAATAAACACATGTAGGAGTGGAAGTGCTGGAGATGTTTTGAAGTTAGATATTCCTTGACGCTTGGATCAATCCATGTTCATTTCAAAGAAGCTTTGTAGATCTGCTTTCTAGTGCCTCTTTTAACAAACATGTTAATGAGATTAAGGGCATTAGTGGCAAACTCTAGAGGAAGCAAGGGGGATTCTCAATATCCAAATGTAATTGATGGAGAAGAAAACTGGACCTCACATACCAACTAGTCTTGACACCTTGACTAGCAAGTTGCATAGATAGTTAGAGAGATAGATATGAATATCTATAGAGGCCTCAACGAGAGTTAGTCATCCACTAGATTATGTACAACATGGTCATGGTATGGAAAACCATATAGGCAATGAGAGAGCGAGCACCAAACTTGACTCAAATGAGAGTATGTGGAACCATTATCTCCGCAGGAATATGGTTTAATAACATAGTTATGACTCATGAGAATCCTCTCAATGCGGCTTCAATCAATTAGTGTAAGAGAATTTCCATAGAGTCGCATATTGATATCCAAAATATGTCAATTGGGTGTAGCTCGAGTGGTTGTAAGGAAAAGTTGTTACCCTCCTCTCCAAGTTCAAATCCCACTTTGCAACATGTTCGCTTTTAGTGAGTCAATTGTTGATGAGCTATATGTTATCTATTCATGAGTTGTTGACTTTCCCTTGTGCCCTGATGAATCTAGGGTTTACCCTGGGTACCATCCTTGGAATGAGGAGAAGTTCTTAGGCAATTTTACTCGAGATACGTTACTTAAAAAAAAAGTGATATTCAAAAGATAAAATATAAGTATATTAATGATTGATGAATGAATACAATAATGGCATAGGAAGTTGAATGACTACATATACATAGTACACAAGAGAATGGGTCACAAAAATGATTGTTCCCTTTCAATAAAATATAACTAATAATAGTTATACATAATATTGAGTTATATATGTTACACTGTTTTTAATGAGATCAATTTAATTACTTGCATAAGCAAAGTTTACACATAGAACAAAGATAGGATGAATCTAGATTCTTGAAGCAAATCAGACTCTACTTTTGAACTACTTTTTATCCACTTGAGACAAAGGGACATCCAAATGGTGCCCGACAATAATACATGTATCTTTAATCTCTATGCATGATTACAATAGAGATGGTTTATCACAGAGAATCTGACCATATGACAAGATTCTAAGAACATTCTATGATGACCAATGCTTATATTTTATTGTATCGATTCTATTTATGCACAACCTAGCGGCCAATTAATTGGCAAGGAATCAATCACTAAACCGACACAACTATGGACCTTCCCCCAATGTGTCACTAACGAAGGAAGATCCTCTTTTAGGCTTCTTAGACTTAGTAGTGAACAAGCCTAGACTAACCAAGGGAGAGACCCTAGCCATGTTTTTTCTAAGGTCAACTATGAAGGACTTAGAAAATCTAGGATACTTGCCCAACTCTATTTTTTGAGGAAGAGGTGCTTACTAAAGGTATGGGGTCAAAGCTAAGTTACCGGAAACGCCGCCCTCAGCCTGTTGAAACGTTGTTCCATGCTTCAAATTCGGATCCTGGTACGAAACGTGTGAGATACGACTTAGATACGGATTAGAAAAATTGGGTACGAATCAGCCTATATAGATACGTTTCTACTGAAAATCGGGTATGGATCTGAAATTTCAGAAACGAATCAGGTTAAATTGATACGAATCAAGAAGAAAGAGATCCGTATCACTAAAATCATGAAACGTTTCAAGGCAAAAAAATCATGTTTAAAAACTTTTAAAACTCCACTTTAATATTTATACTTGTGTTTGAGTTTCAATTTAGGTCGTGGTTCTAATCCTTAAAGGCCCATTCGAAGCACAATACACACTCAACAGTTAAACGTTCAGCGCTCAACATCAGCGGTCTCGATTCTCATCCGTTTGACATTCAACACTCAACAATCTGCAACCCGCATTGCAATCCGCACTCAACAGTCTGAACTGGAACATGTCCGGGACAAGTTCCCACTAATTTAGGAATATGTTTTTTCTCCATATTTTCCATTTTTTATTTATTTTTTCGCTTTTTTGGAGATTTTTTCACTTAAGTGATAAATAATCACTTAAAACTTAGGAAAAGTGGGTTTTGGAGTAAAGAGGGTGCTCTGAGTTTGAAACGAGCACCCCCATAGAAAATTTGGCCCCCTAGCCATACTTTTACGACACTTTGAATTTTTACAATTAACTTATAAAAATATAACCCATTTTAATGGGAAAAAATTTTATTCTCAAAAATTTTTAAAAACTAAGGGGGACTTAGTACATGTTCATAATGACTCAAAATAGTTCCTAGCATGGTAATATATATTGACACCTAGACTTTAATAACCTCCTAAGACTCGAACGCCCAAGCGACCATTCCAGCTTTGGAGGAGCGGGTGAAAAACTCGAAAATTATGCATTACTTAAAAGTACAGATAATTAACAAGGAAAAAACACCATGGAATAGTCGACTCAATGTCTAGGTCCTTGAAAAGTTGAGTCTGTTAGACAGTGTCATCATGCTAGCACACTTTATTACAATATCCCCGTGGGATATGAACATGTAAAAATTATTTAAAAAGGGGACCACAATTGGTCTTGATGAAACCTCCGAACTTTTGAGCACCGATAATGAACAAGAGGCTTGTTCACAACTTCGGCGACTCACTGGAAATCCCCTAAGTGCAACTTAGTGGAGAATAGTATGAATTGATTAATGAGCTAGTGTTATCACAAGAAGTTGCTAAGAAGATTATAGCATATCGATTAGAGGCAATCCTTCATTAGCATAACTTAAAAATTAAAAAAATATCCATGAACCACTATAATCATCCACATGAAATAAAAGATGGCAATGCTTACGACAAGTAGGAAATGTGAATCGATTAGTGAGCCCATTATTGCTTTAAAATTGGTTGTACAATGAAGAAACCAAGCATCCGCATAAAACAACTCACCAATATTAAGAAAATGTGAATTGATTAGGGTGTCACAAGTAGTTCTTAAGTTTGTAGCATGTGGAACATGTGAGATTAGATTTCAACACAACTAAAAAGACTTTTATAATAGTGTGAATTGATACCAAGATAAGATGATCACAAGTGATAGTTGCAAATGAGTTAAGAGAAACTTATGCGGGTTTAATCAAAGTATTAGCATCAACTCATATCCTTAAGTGTGTACGTATGTGATTCAATAAGGCATTCACAAGTTATCATAAAAGTACCAAGGCAGTGAATTGCATTAGAGATATAAGGTCATCAATAGTTATGTCAAATGTGATTTTGCTTAGAACATAGCATACTTGGCATTTATCATGAAGATCATCAAAGCAAATAATATCAATATATGCTATGAAAGGAAAGTAAGAACGCAGAATTAAAATTGTTTAGTGTTGAGTGTTGACCATATTACTAACCATAGTATGAGCTTATGCTCCTTAGGGTTTGAAATTAAGAGTCATTAGCCCAAGGAGGGGGAAGCAAATCACCTTGAAGTCTATTTTGAGGATGAATCCAAGTACCTACAAAAATAAGAAAATGGAGTGAAAAGATTTAAATGAAATGGAAGAAAATTGAAATTGAAACAAATAGAAACTACCAAACCCTAGATCTAGTGCTTTGAGGGAAGCACTTGTTGGCCCATGGAGTCAATTAAGAAAATGAAAACAGAATGAGGAATCTTGAGGGAGAGAAGAGGACAAAGAAATCTCTTTCCTTTGCTAGCCAAGGTAATCACGCAGATCTCCTATTCCGAACATGTGATGGGATTCCTGTGATCATCAAGAAGCAAAGCAATCTATCAAAACACAAAATCCACCACAATGTTAGTTAAACACTTAGTGAATGAAGTTGAAAGTGAACAACAAGAGGTTGCAACAATCTAGTTACACAAGAACAACTCCAAACATAAAAGACAAGGTCGCAACAATTATCCTTTACCTTTACTGAGCATAAGCAAAATCAAAACAAGTTTACCTCAATCCCTTGTGAAGATATCATCCACCAACCAAGAAGCTAATGTACCATAAGCGCCAACAAGAAAAAACAAAGGAAATAGATCAAGAGAATAGAAGAGTATTATTATTTCATTCCAAATATTTTCGACCTTTTTAGTGAGATTGAACCCTCCTTTTATAGGCTAAGGGGGTGAAACTGGCTCAAGAAGAGGTCAAGAAGTTACTTACAAAGTTTGTTACATGTGTGATGATCCTAAGATGAAGAAGATCTAGATCAATGGTCTAGATTGCTTCTTTTACAACAAGAAATAATGCCATAGGCCAAGTCTTTGAGCTAAGGAGGGCGAATTTCCTCCTTTGACTTGTCAAAAATGATAAAAAATGCTAATACCATGGTTTTTTCCCAATACCAATGGTAAAAACCAAGGGCAATGCTAAAACGAGGTTCCTAAAACCATGGGTGGTTTCCCCAAATCAACTGTTGGTCAAATCCTCCATCAATAAGCAAGTCATTGGGCCCAACGATCCAAGTGAAGGAAGTCGATCCATGTGGTAGAAGATGAAATGAGTGTCCAAGACCTAATATTGAGGTGAGATTAGTGTTGGAGGATCCCAATGTGCCTCCACATGTATGCCAATGTGCCACATACCACAAGGTGCATCGACATGTGTGCCACCAAACCAACAAGGAAAATCGACCATAAGAAAAATTGAGTAATTTTTCTCAAATAATTCATAAAGTCCAATCTCAATTGAGAAACATAAGATAAAGTGCATTGTTTGCATGTCAATGATAAATTATACACAACTTGGGCCTTTTTAAATCAAAACCTTAGGTGTGTGAAGCATTAATCTGCTACATGCGTGGAAATAAGCATGTAAGCCCCTTGTTCCTGGAAAACCCTTCGATGGATAACACAATGCAAGATGAAGGAGGATTTGGACACAGGGGCCAAATGGATGCCCTAAAATGCGGTCATTATGGAGATAATGGTTGGATTGTTTCCAAGCACGATCATGAAGTTTTTAGGCTGCCTATTGAAACTGAACAAATGACCCCTATAGATCTAACCAATTTGAGAGAATGCTCTGACATGCAAGTATGGGAGGCTGAAGTAGAGCCAAATGGGTATCCAAATCTATCCTCAGATCTAGAAAACACTAAGTATATCAATCATGTTGCTGCCTAATTCCCACCTCGGGTCACGTGGCAAAAATATTCAAGCCACTGGGTGCGACCTTGGGGGCAAGCAAGAGTCCAGTGTTGTCACTTGATCTTGAATCCTCCATCTAGGCTCTCTCCTAGCGAAGCCAAGGGGGGTGGTCCCTATTAAAATAATCTAAGGTTGTTAATCTATAAAAGGAAAACAACTAATCTAGGAGATATGATGATATAAATACCGAAACCAAGATATCTGCAAATAACTTATGTCAACATCATGCAAAATAAACATTCCATTCAACACATCAATTAACTTAAATATCATAAATGAATAAAAGATGCAAAATAGACCAGTGTTAATGGAGTGCTTGCGTGTAAGGGGGTTGTTAGTGATGTCTCAAGAAGTATTGCAGTTGTCTCGATTGGGTTGTTGATCAAATTTATTTAAAATGGTAATGATCTAATTATTAAGGGAAGAGGGTATTCCAAATATACCAGAGGGGTACGAGGAATATGTCCAGATTTACTCGAAAGTGTCTCTCACAATGACGTTTGGGCTAGATGGAGTCGTGGGGTAGTGTTCAACCCTACACCAACAACGATGTAGCCTAACGGGGCCCCACGGTCACTTTCCAGTTGTCCCCGCTTCACTTGATGAATTTTCCCACAACTTAGTAATTTCAAATAAGTGTCGGATTTTCACTTTTGGGATTAATTAGAGTATGAAACTAATTACTAGTCACTCCAACCCCTTTCTGATTGCCCAACCATTCTAGCCAAAGGCTTGTAGTGTTCACAAGAGCATACCAAAATTGAAGCCTTGCCAATTTTAAAGGTTTTAAATTAAAAGTGAGTTGCTTAAAAATCTCAATACAAATACTCTCGTTTCCAAGAACACGGTCGAATTTGTTGATTTTAAAAGCGATCAAATAAATACTAAAAAAAGAAAATTAACTAATCTAAAAAAAAGAAAAAATACACGGATCCCCCTTGGGGGGATGGGGTGTGGGCACTTCGTTGCCTGCTTGCTTCTCTTTTATTAAAATGATTACATAGAGGAACACTTGTAGTCCTTTATAGATTAGGAGCAACAAGTTTACAAGTATTTAGAAGCTTTAAAAGATTAATGAAAGGAACATAAGTAAAAGGAAGTTCCGGATGACTTGATTCTTCAAAAATTGGGCAGCACTTCCTTCTACCAGTTCATCAAAATGCAGAAATCAATGACTAAAGATGATTCTAAGATTCCAAATAATACTTGAAAAGCATAAAAAAATTACTATCTTTAAGGACCGAAAGATAGACTTTCTTGTTAGACTTTAAAACTAGATGCAGAAGATAAATCTATAATGAAATATTTAAACTTTAAATGCTTTAGATCTTATCTTAAAAGAGCTTACTCTAGAGGAGTATTCCTAAAATCTGATTTGAATATTTTGAAATACTTCGTAACTAGTACAAGTAAAGTAACCAAGAAAAAAATGAATTAATAGAGAAGGTAATAAGAAAGCCCCAATTCAAGAAACTTAGGAAATGGCGTCCTCAAGTGGAGAGCGAAGGGATTAAGATCTTCTACAAATGAATGTAGAGGTATGATGGAATCAAACAAGAACCAACACTCCTTTACGCTAGATGTCCCTGCACAGTTTGAACAATGACTACACCAAAACGTTATATCCGGGAGTACCTATGCAAACGATTAGAAAGCATGCATACAAACAAGTAAAACATACAATTGTAAGATCTATTCACATAAATAACTCAGGGAAACAAATAAGAAACTACTTATTTATCCTCTTCTACCAATTATCATTAATCCTTCAAAGACCGTTTAGAACAACAAAGAATGTAGCAAGAAACCGAAACAGTTATACCACAAGTAACACAAAAGATCACCAACACAAGTATGCCTCCTGTTGCCCACCTATTTCGACTAGGTGGCAACCTCATGTACATTGAAGATGTACATAGTTGTACAAATTGTACCTTGGAAAAATCTGAGGATTTTTTCACTTCTGCAGGGCAATTGCCCCTTTGTAAAACGAAATGTCCGCTCCCCTGCGTGGGAAAATTAATGTAATTATATGTACTAGTATGGGTCATATGATATGGATGCCACACCATGGAACTGGTTGTTAGGGAAGTCCCCTCATCGAGTGTTTTTTCCCTTTCCAATTGATCTTGTTGTATAAACGAGTTTAATCGGTTTGCTTTTTCACTCAAAATCCTCCAAAGTGGTGACGGGCGTTCTAGCAGTCAAGTCCATGGGGTGGCTAAGGTTTCAAATGTTATTCATGACCATGCTAGACATTGGTCTAGAGTCTTGCGGAGTTTCGTTATGTTATTGTATTTTTATTTATTTTTTCTAGTTAATTAATTTCACCCCTTGGTGGTTAATTAACTAGGTTTTGATGTAATAATGCAATTGCTCAAGCATGGCATTTTGTAATAGGGGCTATGAATGCAAAGTAAAATTGCTATGAAACCCCCTAAGCCACTGCTTCGAGTCTCATGCCATTCTGATAAGTGGTTAAAGAGATAGACCAATTTTGGTCAAAAGGGGTCTATTTTTCCTAGGGAATTAATTAATTTCCCTAAGTCAAAAATTCATATTATTTGATTTTGAAGGAAAAAATCAAATAATGCCATGGTAATTTTGTTTGGGGGTTGTTAGGCCTAGGAAAATTTATTTCATAATTTTTCCACCCCCCCATGGCCAAGATATTAATTTTTCTAATTTTATTTTTAATTTTTCCTAAGTCAAATTGGGAAAATTTAAAAATTAAATTAAAAAATTAAATCTAAGGTGAAGTTTTTTTTTTTATTATCCTAAGTCAAAGGATAAATATTTATTTTGGAGCAGAGGCTATGGTCAAGGCCAAGTTTAGAGCCTTAGAAGTGGTTAAAACCCCTTTTTAAAGAGGAGGCGCTACCATGAAAAAACCCCCATGTTTAGAGGCGTCACCAAGTGTAAAATAAAAGGGCGCTAGCATGGTCGATGGAGGCGCTAATCAAGATGGAGGCATCTAAATTTAGTGGGGCGCTATCAAAATAGAGGGGCGTCTACCATATTTAGAGGCGTCCACATATAAAGAGGGCGCCACCACTTTTGGAGGGGCGCTAGCTATTTTAGTGGAGCGCTAGAGTATAAAGGGGCGCTACTACATGTGTAGAGGGCGCTATCTTTGGAGAAGGGCGCCATTTTTATGAAGTCAAAGCCAAATATAGAGGTGGGCGTCTAATTTGGAGGAGGGCCCACGTTTTTTAAGCACAAAAAATATCTAAGGGTGAGATCTTAGTCAAAACCCTAGATCTAAGGGTGGAAATGCCTAAGACATGGATCAAGCATCCTAGCCATTGATTGAAAATTAATCTAAGGGTGGAGAATGGTTGAGAGGAATAAAAAGTCAAAAACCTAGATCTAGTGGTGGAGATTTAACCTAGATCTAGATCCAATCTCAACCATTGATCTTCAAGGGGTTGGGGTCTTCCTCAACTATGTAATGAGGGTCTCACTCCCTCATTTAGAAGGCTCTCTCATACTATTGTTATGCTGCCGGAATATTTCTCCACTATTCTCTCACATTCTTTTGCCATTGTAATGTTCTTGCCCTAGTTGGGCCACTTAATACAAGTAATCTTTGGAGGAGCTCTTGGTGTCTACATTTCATGCTTTTGTGAGGTAACCTGCTTTGTATTTGTTTTAGTTGCATTTGTATTAGCTTGGATAGCTCTCCACAAAGTATTTTGTGGAGAGACTTGTAGGTAGAAGTATTTCTACCTGCATTTGTGAGTAGATTAGTAAGATTCTACAAAGTATTTTGTAGGGTTTATTTATATGTTCACCTCTTTGCTTACATTTTGCAGCTCTTATAAGTGTATTTGCAGGGATCCAGAACAAAGGAGCACTTTCTCCATTGATCAAAACTCTGTTTTTCATTTTCGCACTTTTGTTTACAGGAGTTTTGAAACTCAATTTTTACCACTGTATAGTGATAAAAACCTTGGTTTTAAAGCCCCAACCCTTAGTATATTAGTTTAGGCTTTAAATTCTGCTATTTATATGTTGCTTTCACTTTAAAAAACAGTCATTTCCAGCCATTTATTTTCTGTTTTCATTTTCGCACTTTCTGTAAAAAGGGTTTTGAAACTCAGTTTTTATCACTGTATAGTGATAAAAACCTTGATTTTAAGGCCCCAACCCTTAGTACATTAATATGGGCTTTTATTTCTGCTGTTCCAACATCATTTAGGTGGCTGGAAACTCATTTTCCAACCCTCTAAATACCACATTACTGTCACTTTTTACATTCAGAATTATTTTTTTGTAAATTTGTAATTGTATAAATTTCAGCTGATATTTATTTACACTTTGAGCTTAATCGTGGTATCCCACGTCTGACCTCAAAGGACCAAGGTCAGAACGCGAAGCGCTCAGAGTCGTAAAAAATATTTGTCTGTCATATATTTTTTATGTAAATTTGTAAATCTTGTACTAATGTTTTAACAACAGTTTTAGTGTTTGTTCTATGATTTTCAGCGAGGAATAGCTCGCTGGTTTTTGACAGGTTGTGCATAAGTAAAGGAGAGTTGCTGCCCAAAAAGGCACAAAATTTCCTCAAACTTCAACCGGCACAAAAAGGGGTTCAAACCGTCACCCCTCTTTCATTTTTCTGATTATTGTAAACCCCAAAAAGAGTCTCTTGGGGTATTCTTCAAAGCTTATAAGTTGTTGTAATCAATAATAAATAGAGTAGGAAGTAAAAGTAAATCAATAGTTCTATTTCCATTTACCCACCTATCTTTGTGACAGACTACCATCTCTATCACAAAGATTGAAGTGAGGTTAGTTTACTGTTTTATTCAGTTACATTTAGTTTACTGTTTTATTTAGTTTACTGTTTTATTCATTCACCCACCTATCTCTGTTACAGACCACCATCTCTGTAACAGAGATTGTTGTGAAGTTAGTATTACTCTAGCAAGTTACAGTTTCTTTCAAGTTCAACATTTTTATTTTTTTGTTCTGTTAAAGAGTAATCATACAACCCATATATCCTGTGTATCCTCTATCCACTTGTCATCTCCCTTTAGGGACTTCAAGTTGGATATGAAAAGCAGGAGAAGTGGGGGCTTAGGTAATTAAAACAACACTTTTATTTTCCTGCTACAATCTTCATATTCAATTTTTCAGTCCAAGATCGAATACCAGCACCTCCCATAAGGGATATCGCTTGGTGATCTTGTTGATAACTTAAAATTTACATTGCATCTTAATCACCCAAGACTTAAAATTAACCAACAAAGCTTCTCTATTTCCTGCTCCTCTACTCGGTTATCACCCTCCGGGGTACTTCGAGATACAACCAGGGGAAAGGGAAGTCCTAGTTTAATAGGCATCCATCTAGAGATTTTCTAATTGATTAAAAACAGTGACTCGCAAGCTGCAAGGGGTAGTAGACCGAGGGGGTCTCTAGGCGCTTCGACGTCCTCCTTGTGAGCATCGAGCCATTGGGGTTTGACATGTGAGCTAGGGGTGGGCTTTGCTCCCACCTGTTGAGCACAACAGCATTCCTTCTTCGATTTGAGAAGAACTAGATCGGGGTAGTCACACCACCGAATCTAAAACTTAATCCAAGAAGAACAACTTTAATAAAATTTATAAAAATTAACCAAGAAGCATTGCAAAACGTCCTACAAACACAGGTCACTACTGCTTTTTTTTGCCTTGCTGTTCAAGATTTTTACTGCAAGCACTTTCACTTCTCAGTTACAAGTATTTTCTTTCAGTTTTGCAATCTCATATGGTGGCACCTTTAATTCATTTGCTTAAGTAATCGCATTTGTTTAACCTTGTAACTTGAAAGTAATCTGTCCTTTGATCTTTGACATAATAACTTGTTCATATTGTGTAATTCTTTAGCATTTGTTCATATGCTTAATATTGTAAATCTTGCTTAGCTTAGACAACTGTGGAGAATCATTCTTATTCTTTGTAAGTTTGCAACTTGTAATCTTTTGACTCCATTTAATCTAGGCACTGGTCTTGTAATTTTGTAATCTAAG
>LPNX010018664.1:193959-262193 GCA_001517045.1 Pseudotsuga menziesii | reverse complement strand
CTGAAGCTTCTGCAAAAGTTTATGGATCATGATTCTCGGAAACTTGAGCCAAAAGAGAAGAGGCTCGCTGAAACTGAGAACGTGTTCGACGTTGATCTCTTGGATCACCAACAAGATCACCAGCTGCTTCACATGTTGAACAGACCCATAGAGGAAGTATTGGTGCTGGTGCAATTGGAGGAACATGAGCAGGCGGAGGTGGATTTTCATCCTCACTGTCATCATCAGAAACTGGAGTTGGAAACCTGTCAAGGAAGCTGGAAGAAGAAGAAGAAGGCACATTCGCCGAATCAGGCTCGCAGGCCAAAGATGGCACACCCGCCAAGTTAGGCTCACAGGCCAAGAGATTTTCATTAAATTTAACATCTCTTCTAATGATTATATCATGAGAATGTGGCTGAATAAGTCTATAACCTTTTACATCTTCAGAATATCCAACAAATATGCACTTTTCACTTTTAGGCTGGAATGCTTTCCGTTTTTCATCCGGAATGTGAGCCCATGCTTCACAACCAAACACACGAAAGTGACTTACATCTGGTTTAATTTTACTCCATGCTTCTTCCGGTGTTATATCCTGTAAAACTTTAGTGGGTGTGTGATTAACTATGTAATTTGCACAATTTATGGCCTCAGCCCAATATTGAAGACTTAGTCCCTTAGATTGGATCATACAATTAGCCATTTCTTTTAAAGTGCGGTTCTTCCGTTCAGCTACACCATTTTGCTGTGGTGTATATGGAACAGTGTGCTGTGTTGTTGGATTCCTTGTTCAGTGCAAAAAGTAGTGAACTTGTTGTTAACATATTCTCCTCCATTGTCATATCTTAACTTCATAATTTGATGACCAGATTGTTTTCAACAAGGGCCTTGTAGGCCAAGAACATGTTAAATACTTCGCTCTTAAGTTTTAAGAAGTAAACCCAAGTGCGTCTGGAGTAGTCATCAATGAAAGTTAAGAAATATTTGAAACCAGAAAAGGAGGCAGATGGAAGAGGACCACACAAGTCACTATGCACAAGCTCTAAGGGAACCGAGGCGTGCCAAGAGGCACGTTTGTCAAAACTGTCCCGATGATGTTTTCCGAGTACACAACCGGAACAAACACCATCCTTGCAAGATACCAACGGAAGACCAGTCACCATATTGTCTTTACATAGTTGTTGCAATGAGCGATAATTTAAGTGACCAAATCGCTCATGCCAAAGTTTGCTCAAGTTATCACTATGAGCAACAAAAACAGAAGGAAATGGTGATAACCCAAAGTTGTTAAATTTGTACAACCTGGTAATATCATCAACAGTTCCAGTAGCAAGGATATTTTGAGGATTTTTAAAATCCTTGATTACAACTTGGTGAGGTGTAAACGTCATAGTTTTACCTTCACCGGAATGAGTAATTTGATAGACTGATAACAAATTGCAGGAAATTTTTGGAACACATAGCACATCACTGGAATGACCATTTTCTACTGGAACTGTTCCAAATCCTACAACACTTAGAGATCTATCATCACCAACAAATATTTGTTTGGTGTTACATTCATGCATAGTAGAAAAGATGGCTTTATCCTTAGCCATATGATAAAATGCTCCAGAATCAATGAGCCATTCATTTGAAGTAGAAGAAGAAGATGCAGTATAAGAGTAACCAGAAGCACAAAGTGCATGTCCATGAGAGGTAGATTCTGAAGACGAATCTAGGCTGATGTGGTGCTTCTTCATTGCTGCTTCTAAGGCTGCCATCTTCTTAAAACATTTAGATTCATCATGATTATCTTTCCCACAAAAATTGCAATGACGCTCAGTCTTCTTTCCTTTTTGCTTGGATCCTTTGTCATTTTTTGAAGAAGGAGCTAACTGAGAGGGTTTGGGACCCTTGTTGTTTTGCTTATTATTGCGAGAATTTTGTTTCTTGGGAGGCTTGGACTTTTCTTTCTGTTGGAACAATAAGGCTTTCCCAGATGTATCTGCATTGTTGATTATTCCAAGATGAATGAGCTTATCTTGCTCTCTAATTAAGGAATCACAAAAGGATTCAAGACTAGGCTCTACATAGCTGGCTGCAGTCAAGGATTCTTTCATGGAGTAGAATGTAGATACAAAAACAGAATATGCAGATCCAAGTTTGGAAAGAATATGATAAATACATTGTTTGTCTTCTTTCTTAATCTTGCATTCTGCACATAATAGTCTAAGAGTTTTATACGATAAATAGTCTTGAATGCAAGAAAAATCATTTGGATTCAAGGTAAGCAACTCATCCTCAAGTTGATGACCCCGAAATTCATTGTGTTTACCAAACACAGATTCCAACTTTTCCCAAGCTTGATCAGGTTCATCAATGTCAAATATATGGAATCGCAAATCAGTAGAGATTGACATCCCAATCAATCCACGAGCTTCATCACATCTATTTGCCCATTTAATTTTCTTATCATCATCAGTGGGTTCTGTTTCTTTCCCTGAGGTTATCCTGAAAAGTCCCCTGCTTCGCAGAACATCCTCCATACGAGATTTCCATGAGAAATAGTTAGAACTTGTAAGTATAATATCACAAGGGGCGGCCATTCTGTAAAATAATGGCTGAAAAAACAGAAACTAACTGTCTAGATGCAAAGAGCTCGAAAAAATATGCGGTTTTAAAAAAAACGGCACTTAAAACGGATTCTGGATGATGAAGTTATGCTTGATCAAAAGAAATGTTGAAGATGTCCCCAATAGTGACGTGGCAGATATTAACTTGACCAACTAAAAAAAGAACCCCCCTCTTCCAAAAATGAACCTTTGATAATCACTTTACAATAAAGTTGCATTGAAGTGAATCACTTTTATAGAATAAGTGAGGTTCACTTTTACAATAATGTACTTTTAAATAGTGCGGCAATAAATTAAAAGACTTAAGTGAGTCACTTTTATTTTATTTTATTAATGTGAGATGCACTTTTACAATAAAGTAACTTGAAAATAAAAATTGCATGCACTAAAAAGTAGCTTGATAAAATTTGAACTCAAGACTTATCAAGGTGGAAAGCAACTTTGGACCAAGTGAGCTAAGTTTAAAAGATACGTAAAACTATGGAAAGAGAAAGGGGGCTTTTTTTTTTTTTTTTTAACTCTTCTCTCTCGTTTTTCATGCTTGCTTTTTTTTCCTGCAAATCACAAAAAAAACGAAAAATAAAAGCAAAAAAACTTTTTCCACACAATGGGGTTAGATCTTGGTTAGCTTACCCGGAAAGTCTAAGTTTTCAAGTTTTCTCGCTGTTTCTAATTTGCCGTGATCGCACAAGGTGCACGGCAAAGAGCATACGTAGCCGAGAAGACAAGAAAAAAAACTTTCCCTTACTGTTTCTGATTCGCTGTGATCGCGCAAGGTGCACGGCAAAGAGCATACGCAGTCAGGGAAAACAACAGTCCGAGACTAAAAAAATAAAAGATCTAATAATAAACTGATAAAATATGAGAGATTTATAAAAAAATAAAACAAATCCGTCACTGTAACATTATACCTTCAGATTTGCCGAAATTGGTGTTTCTGGAACAAACGGAAATGGTTTTCGGTGAAACGAAAACAATTTCCAAATGGAAACGGCGCTCCGAACGCAATGGAACAGCTCCCACAGGCCACAAATGCACAAAAAATCCAAAACCAGAAACCCTTAAAAAAGTTTCGGCAACACCGGTTCCAGATCTTGATCAAAACCGAAAGCGGCTCTTCATAAAAGCTCTAATACCATGTTAGGGTACACAGGATACTCCCAAAGGACCGAACACCAAGAATAACCGCTTCACACAAACAGATCACATATCAATACACCAATGTTTGTCACGTGGTTAAAACCCTCGAGAGGGAAACAGTCCACGGCCCCAGCCAAATAGCTACTTGGAGCAATTTATTATGCAAAAGAAAGAAAGTTACATGAGCTTCTCATAATCGATCAACTAGCCAAGGACCCTCTATGCTCTTTAAATAGAGATCATAAACCAATCGGGTGTTAATCCACGGATCAATGGTAGGTATGATCTAAGAGAAGTTGAACCGTCGGATCACTCTATGTCTAAAACATATCATGACCGTCGGATTAGAATATTTACAAATGCATACTAATGCATACTAAAGAAACACACTTTTACCTAACGGATATATTACACAAGTTGATCTTAACTAACTCCTAAGTGTCTAAATATCCTAACAGTTGATGACTGTTTTGAACCAGCAAACAGTGGACGACTCCTCAACATACAGTTTTGTCACCCTTTTTGCAGACATCAAGAACATACATAGTCAAGCTTGGAAGCTACTATAATGTACAACACAAGTTTTAAAGAAAATTTGTAGCATTTTGCATAGTCCCGAGTTTGATGAAGTTGAGGTCTGCAATTCACACAGTCATCTCCAATGGTACGAGGTGGAACAGTTTGAAGTCATCATACATAGCTCTAATTCAAATTGAAGTCTGAAGTTTGTTTAAGGTTCTCTACACTAAGTATGTATGACACCATATGATGATGCTTTGATGCATGCAAACATGATACAAACCCTGTAGTAATGATGCACTATGAGTTTTGATGACACGAGTTTGAACATACCCTAATGCATAGTTTTGAAGCAACGGTTAGTTGGCAAGTTTTCTTTTAATGATAGTGCATATACAGTGAAGTATCTAGTGTTGTGATGACGAGTTATTAGTGGCAAGAGGATTTGGAAGGTGGTTAGTTAAAGTGTTACTGCTAGCCAATACATAGACCAAGTTAAGGTCACCTTCCACAGCAGTCACACATCCCAGTGTTTTCTTCAGATTTGAACAGTCTAGGTCTTCTACAGACACGTGCACAGCCTCACATGTGATCTTGACATGCACTGATCAAGGTCTTCTACAGCAGACCAACACAGCCCAGGTGAGGAGTATGAAAGTCTTTTATGCACATAAAGGTATGCTGATGTTCTCATGTTGAAAAGAGTACATTATGATACACAAAGATAATGCATGATACTCCTATGATATGATGATGCCTTGTACCCTATGATGATGTTACATACCATGATGGTGATGATGATGCACACTCTACACTGTTGATGAACAATATTGATGTCCAGAGAATGTAGAACAGAAAGGCATGACCAACGGTGCATACTTGACATGGCTGATGAGCAAATGACCAACAGTATTGATGAGCAGCAGTGATGAGTAGATGAACAGATGTTGATGAACAGATTGACAGAGAGTGATGAGCAAAGGTTGACCAACAGAGATCAATGTGCAGAGGATGATGAGCAGAGATGGTTGAGCAGCGGATTGATGACAATCAAAGATTGGCATCAAGCTTGCAAGTGGAATCTTGCACTTGAGGACTGGACTCCTCAAACCCTTCGTAGTTGGAGTTAAGAAAACAGGTTGGGTCATGTTACAAGAGTTGGTGTTTTTTTTATCAATTGGTGTTGATTGTAATCGAAAAGATTGTAGCCTTCCATTACCATAAATAAAGATCAAATTACAAATATTCTTGTGTCTCTCTTGATGTGATGATTGTGCTTAAGACTCATGGTTAATTTAGCTAATGCATTTGATTATGTAATTGATGACATAATGATTGATATACTCTGATTGATTAAAAGAAAGTAAAAATGTTTAAAATTGCTCTCACACAGATTCACCCCCCCCCTCTCTCAGTGTGGCCATTGTGTCCAACAGATTTCTCACACAAACTAAGGTGGCCAATCTTCCTAGAAACCAGCATAGATCCATTTTAAAAAGGATCTACCAAGTGCGGAAAGGGATCAAATCCCTCTAACTGCAAACCCCTTTTTTAGAGTGGAAATATTGAGGAAATGTGAACAGAATGTTTATGGTTTTAATTTGTAGTCTTATATATGTGGTTCTAAAAAATATTTTAAATCTAAATTGAGCCGACATGTTATTTTTTATAATATTTTATTTTTTTTCTAAAGGACACGTGTCAGCTCTAGGATGAGCAAAGAAGGACTTACACATATCCCCCTACTGGGCTGTAGAATGCGCCTCTTCAGCACAAACAACCACTTCAGTGTCTTAGGAGCATCATATTGCTCTGCCTATTGGAAAATTGAAAGTACTGACAAGACAAAATATATTCTAGTAGGATTGAGCCTCTACTAATACTAAAGAACCAATCTAACTATTGGTGAAGTTCATGGGAATGTAGTAAGTATGAACGATATAGATCCATCATGCCAGAGAGTGTTGAGGAAACCTAATCTGTAATCACTTAGACCACAGCCAACATGATTCACCAGCACATTTTTCAATATTAAATCTTATTAATTTATCTTTTGTATTTCTTATGCTACAGGGTATCATTGTTACTGTGAATCTAGTCTCAGAGAAATTGATAAAGGTAGCAAAAATCACATGCAATCATGGACATACAGATTTACCTTGGAGAACACAATCTGGGAAAACTCCGACACGGAAATGGCTTGCTCAACATTTTATTGGATTTTAGTCAATTCAGATTACAAAGGGATACTATAGAGCTTTAATACAATGTACTGGACTCTAGGCTGCTATCAATGTTGAATACTTCGTCTGCTCAAACTCCAGTATTCTGCTCCTTCAACTCTTTATTAAATTTCAAACAGAAAACTTACAACACATTCTTGTATAGCTTCATTATTGTGCATTGGACTGCAAATTGCTACAACAATGAATAAATATTCTACTCTATCGCCATTCTCCCCTCCTTACTCATGCTACATTAAAACCGGAACTGGTGCCATCCCTGAAATTGTCATCCCTCTAGATTGTTTACTCGTTGAACTGTTTAACAAAACCCCTTTCTCCAAGAATCATGAGTATTAGTATTTATCTTCTCCCCCTTTAGATGCTTGTGTTCCAGCATCTAAGAAACCCAACTGTTATCAAGAATTGGGCTTTCAACCTCTGCAACTACCCACTAGAATCATTCAGACAGTAGACTTGATGATGATCTTGTGTTTTTTTACATTTACATGTTTGGAGAAAGTGCATGGTGCCTACTTGGTGTCCATGTGGCCCCTTCTGATTTGTTGTCATCTAGACAAGCTGGGTTGCAGTCCACATGTCCTGCTAAGTCACCATTTACTTGCATAGCTAATCCTGTCTATTCATCTCCATCTCACACACACAGTGCGTCACATGGAATCCTTGTAGGAACCAGATGTCTACTGGACAATGATCCTGATTAGCCATGGTGTCAGTTACGTTAGGGGTGGATTCCCATCTCAAGGAACTACCTGTCGATACACTCTCTATGGATGATTTTCCTTGTCAATGACTTCCCTTGTTAATGACTCTGCTCTATTGATAACTCTGCCACTACCTTGTCGACGACCTCTCTTTATCAGTGGTTGCTATGCCGACAAACCCTCGGATGATGACCCCATTGTTGATCACTCTTTCAACAACTTTCTTGTCATTCATGTGCCTTGTTGGTACTTACTTGTTGCTTCTTGACCAACAATGGTCTTCCTGCATGAAATACAAATTTTGTGCACAACTATGGGAAATTGCATAGGAAACATCAGCTTGAATAATGACCAAACACACCTCATCACTTTGTTGTAGTCACCTCATCCGGAAGTGCTCAGCCACCCCTCTCTGTTGAAGAAGTATATCCTTTATCCCAAGGCCAATTACCAGTGCTCATTGATGATACCATGTTCCTGGTTTCCATCTCCCTCTATAACTATTCCAGAGTTCATGCCTCCTCCCTTCTCTGGAGGTGCACCATTGGCATTGGGTGGAACATAGGGACTAAGTCTCATCAACTCTAGTAAACTGTCTAATTTTCTTGTGTCAATTGCTTCAATTCCACGAAACATGATCATGCTTGCCATGAAGTATATTTCTACATATTAATAAATCTATGTGAATGAGCATGAAACAAAGGCATCATTTGCAATACCTCTTTTGAGGAAAATATTCTTCCAGTTGAATAGAAGGAATCGTAATTTCCAATCTCAACCTGCATATCATACCGAATATTAGTGAAGTTAAACACTTGTACTCCTTGTCTATTACGTTTGATATCTTCCAACTTGTAACATCTCTATATTTTGCATATATTAATAGTAGTTATTGGCACAATCAATTAGGATTACAATCTGGTGATCCCATTGTTAAAGCATCCAAACATTGAACTAATTTCCCTATCCAAGTGATGTAATCCTTACCATGTGAGCTCCTGCTTCTACTGCAGTAAGAAAGGCTTCAGGATCCACTGCAGAAACACAAACCTACACATGAAAAGTCATCAATGATGTTAGAGCCGAGGGTATCATGTACAAAAAGAAACTAATTAATGCACACGTATTTAAAATTGTATTATTGAGATATTTAATATATGTTTTGTGGATAACCAATGAGGCTTGATTAAGTTAAAGTGGCATCCTCAACCAGATTCCAATGATAGGGCTGCTGATCCCCACTGGGAGGGCAGGTCACAACTCCTCAACATTGGTAGGGCTTATATGGTGGGTGGTATGGCATACCATGGTTTGTTAGCCATAAAGGTGTCCAAATTTTGCTAAGTCAAATAACCTTTGAAAATTTCTCCATCTCATTAACATTCATTCATGGACTCAAGCAAGAGGCAAGAAGGTACTCATGAATCATTGAGCATTAAAGAGGAGAGATCATTGTGTATTTCTGTATATTTACCTATGAATTATATATTAATTTAGCTTGAACATTTTCACATTTTGCTTAAAATTTGATCATTTGGATGTCCCTTTTTCCTTGCTAAAGAGGAGAGTGGGAACGACACTTTATCAGTAAATATTTATTTCATTAATGCAAGCTTTTTTACTAGAAAAACACACACATATATAATGATTGCATGACTGTATTATAGACCAGGTTCCAAATCTCCTACAACACACCTTTATAGATATATAGATGTTAGCATGCAGAATCAACCTACTTAGACTCTGCATGTAATTGGTGATTTAGTAATTTACCTATCTCACTTGGTACCTCCAATGAGGGGATAGAGTATGGCCAATCAACAAACTTCCTATGTGAACAAAACTCACATGGTCAGCGCCAGTTGATATTCATCACCATTCACCATTCTGCATGCTATCAGAACATTCATAATCTTGGCTCACCAATCTGTGGCTCCTTACCATATATATCATCCCTCTTATGATGCGATAAAATTTAAAATGACTTTGAAGAAAGATCAAACTTATGGACGAGTATTTACCCATTGCAAAATTTTCAAATATAAATTTATTTTGGTGAATTATGTGAATAAATTTTGATATAGTTTCGTCTAACATATACATAAATAAATTTTAAGATATGATATATCTTGACATAACTAATGGAGTAGTAGTTCATATTAAATCCTATATATCAAATGTTGAGACAGAAATATATGATAAAATTTCCTAAATCAAACATCAATAGCAAGAAAAACTGATATAATCCTTTAAAACGTAATGCTGAGAGTAGCCTGAGACTCTGATTAATTGCAGAAATTCTGAAAGAAAACTATATATATATATAGTTTTCTTTCAGAATTTCTGCAATTAATCAGAGTCTCAGACTGTTATGTACAGTAGAAACTATAAATCACAGAAGGATAAAGTGAACTTTCTCACAGTCTAGTGTCTGAGCAGAAAGACAGGAGAGATGATGAGTACAAATACTAGAAGAGGCATCTGCAACCTATGTCTCATATGTACTGACACACATATCTGATCCAAGTAGGTTCATGGTATGCGAGTTTCCATTGATAAAATTCAATCATCACAGTCTGTCAGCCTCTTTGTTAATATCATTTCTAGTGTTTAAGTTGTTTTATGTGTTCTCATAAGTACTTCAAAGTGGATTTCTCATTCTAAATAGTAAAGCTGATCTCTCTCAGACTGGCATACCAGACTATTGATCACATTCCCACGTTATGGGCCTTCATCGAAAAGGCATGTCATCACTCTTTGAAAGTTTACTGTTGTTTTGTAGACTTTCAGAAAGCATTTGATTCCGTCCCCAGAGTGGCATTGTTCCAGAGGCTCAGAGCCATTGCCATTTCCGAGACCCTTCTGACCGCCATTGTGAGATTATATAAGTCACTCCTTGGTCGTTGTAACTTCCCAAACTGATATTTTGCCTCTATACTGCTTGGTTATGGTGTTTGCTTATGTGTTTAGGGTTTTTTGATGTTTATAACATATAAAAATTGTTTTTGCATGTAATGGTAGAGTAGTGCACAAACCCCGAATATGATAAGATTCAGATATATAATGAAACAAGTGTCAAATAGACTGTAAGGACATACCAATAATTATAGCTTGGATGGTTGATCAATACAGAAAAGACATGCATGCAATGCATCCAATACAGCTCCAAAATGTGATGCCTTCTCCAGCCAATTCGCCATGCAAAAGAAATACGCCCTCCCTTTGTGATGATCTTTCGTAACTGCTTCAATACTTGGAATGGAGTGCCGAAACTTCCCAGAAAGTGGAATATGGGTCTTCTGAAGATTTTGATGTATACATGCAGATCTTCTAAGGCTTCTTAGGTCAGTAGCGAATTGCTTCTTCAGAATAGAGGGTGCCTCTTCAACAACACATATTATGCTTGTATCTTCTCTGAATGTGCAAGAGGTGTCTTCGGAATCACAAGGTATTGTAATATGGATCCTTCGAAGAAGATGGGAGAGACATGCAAGAGAAATAAGGACTCCCAACTCTATAGCGAATTGTAGCCCAGTGAACACATCTTCATCTTCCTTATGCTGCTGGATCTCTGAGACTGTAAACCCTTGCGCCTTGGTATGTTGCTGCTCCAGTAGTAGTGAAAAGCTGCAAAGTGCAATGATAGACCTGGATGATCCATCTCTGTAGTGATTAGAGCAGATAGATTTCGCTGCCGAAAACACTTGTTAGCTAAGGAGTCCCCCTCAACCCCAACTTGCTCGCCAAGCTTTGGAAACCAATTCTCAAAAGTGAATAATAATCATGGATACGTTTTTTGGTTTGAATCATCTTCTTTTATAATGTTAGGGTTTGCATGACTTAACTTTGCATGCATGCAACCTAATTGCCCAGTGTCGCATGCAAGGTGAATTAAGGCCTGCATGCTTGTTGATATCTGCTTCGATGGCATTGTTTACTCTACTGATGACATAATAACACTGAAGTGATGTTCCTTTTTGCTCTCGGTACTATTAGTCCTCAGTCAATTCCCTTTTTCATTAATACCCGCTCGAACGTATGGGAATTAAATAGGTTAATGGGTGTCTTTGGTGCTTAATTAGAAGAGGACATTGCAGTCCTCCCCGCTTGAAATTGCTTACCCTAAAGCAACTGTAAACCGAGATGTTGCAATACCTATTATCCTTCCCATGTGGCATCTCCAATCGGTAACTCTTTCCATTGCACCAATTATTCCTGAATTACCCTGTTCCTAAGCTTTCTTTATCTAACCTGTAGAATGTTTTCTGGAATCAACACTAGAAGCCCTTCATCATCCAATGGAGGTAGCTTGGTAGATGGAGTGATCTATTGCCCCAATGTTTTCTTAAGATTTGATACATGGAATACATTATGGATTTTACTTTCCTCGGGAAGCTTGAGCTCATAAGCCACTTCCCCAACCTTTTTGATTATTTTGTAAGGACCATAGAAGCGAGGCTTCATTTTCCTTGCCCCCTTTTCTTGAGTGAGGACTATCTATAAGGCTACAGTCACAGGTATATCAAGTCTCGCACCTCAAATCTACGCTCGATCCTGTGTCTGTCTGCGTACAACTTTTGTTGGTTATGTGTTGTCTGTGGATTCTCTTTAAGTATCTTGAGAATATCCTGACTGTCCTGTATACAATCTTTTGCTTTAGGTGCTCCACTATCTCCAAAGACTAAGTCTGCAAAGTTTAACGCCTCATAGCCACAGAGTGCTTTGAAAGGAGTCATCCCGATAGACATATGGTGTGTAGTATTATAACCGTACTCTCCAAGATGGAGCCATTTAATCCAGGTCCTTTGTTGCCCTGCTACATAATTTCTTAGATATCCCTCGATCCATTTGTTGACTATCTTCATTTGTCTGTCACTCTAAGGATGATAACTTGTACTTGTAGCTAATTTTGTCCCCGCCAACCTGAAAAGCTCCTGCCAAAAGGCTGTTGAATTATTGTAACTTCAAAGAATATTCTAAATGTATTTAATTGGTCCTCGATGTTCCTATCAAGAGAATCATTTGTATTTCTTTGTACCCCCGATGTTCCTATCGAGAGAATTACTAAAGAGTCATGAGGAAGTCCCCTTCGTTGTAAGTTGGGTCATTAGTACCCTCCGGAATATATTATTATATTAAGTTAGCCCAGTTATGTTTACTCGAGCCTACATAACTGAGTTAAGTTTACTCGAGCCTACATAACTGAGTTAAGTTTAGTCGAGCCTACATAACTGGATTAAATGTCAAGTGAACGAAAGAAAATAAATAGAGGGAGGCGCTCCTCATTTGAGACACACACACACTCACTTGTGTAGTGCATAAGAGAGAGAGAAAGAGCCGTAGCTAGAGGAGGAGGATCAGTTTTAGGTTTTACCTTTTATCTTTTGGGGCATCTATATTGAGGAAGCTTTTGTTGGGTTTTTCCCAGGATAAATCTTTGTGTTATTTTTTTGTGTGGTTGTGCTTGTCTATCTTTCAGTGATCTTTTGGCTTATGGTTATGCTGTTATGATGCTAAATGTTTTAAGATCTGATATAACCATTAAAAATTCAACAAAGGCACTGGTGAACTTGTTATCTCGGTCACTGACAATAGTCTTAGGCAGTCCATGTAATCTAAAGACCTCTCGGAAAAACAACTATGCTACCTGTGCTGCAAAATAATCAAAAGAAATGGCAAAGAAATGGGCAAACCTTGTCAATCTGTCCACCACTACATATAAGCAATCTCGTCCTTGTACCTTGGGCGAACCTGTAAATGTAATCCATTGAGATGCTTTCACACTTCTGCTCAGGTATGGGTAATGGTTGAAGTAACCTTGCCGAACGAGTGTGCTCAAAAATCCCCAGAAATCCTTTCAATTCTGTTAAATTTTTCAATGTAGGACAATCCAGAATGGCTGTAATTTTTTCCATATGAACCTGTACTCCATTGGAACTTATTACATCTCCTAAATATAACATTTCATGCATACCAAACTCACATTTAGACATTTTGGCATATAGGGATTGTTCTTCTAGAATTCCAAACACTTCATCTAAGTGTTTCAAATGCTCTTCCCATGTTTCACTGTATAATAACATATCATCAAATAACACAAGTAGAAACTTACGCAACTGAGTTTTGAAAGTGTGATTCATGCAGGATTGAAAAGTTGATGGAGCATTTGTAAGCCCAAAAGGCATGACTAAAAACTCATAATGTCCGTAGTGGCAACTAAAGGTTGTCTTTGCAATATCTTGATCCCTCACTCAGATCTAATGGTACCCTGATCGGAGGTCAATTTTAGAGAAGTACTTTGCCCCCTGCAATTCATCCACCAACTCATCAATTATGGGAATGGGGTACCTATTCTTGACAATTTTCTTGTTGAGGGCCCTGTAATCGATGCACATTCATAATATGCCATCCTTCTTCTTGACCAATACCACTAACAATGCAAATGGGTTGGAACTTGGTCGTATGTAACCCAACTCAAGTAACTCTTTAATTGCTTTTTCTATTTCATCTTTGTACCGTTTTGGGTGCATGTAAGGAGTGGTGATAACTGCCTAGGCCCCCTCCTCTAGCTCAATGATGTGCTTGAACCCTCGGTCGAGAGTTCTACCTGTTGTCTCTTAATACCTTTTCATGCTTCTGTAGCAATGCCTGGATGTCCGCAAGGTGGTGTGTTGCTATCTAGAGGCTTCTAAATGTGATTAAGCACTCGACTTCCCACTCTATGTCTCCCTATCTGAGCATTTCCTCCATCCTCTGTGATGATACAGGCTTGGGGGGGTGTTACCGGCTGAAATGGTAGTCCAAGCCACCAGTAAGCATATGGGGATGAAGTGACCACTGTCACCTTAGTCAACTTATCCCAACTGCTTCGGAAGCCTAAGCCTCCTAGGGGAGAGCCCTATTTCAACTCTGTAAAGACACTAAAGCACAAAAATATCTTCTTTAGAGAACTCTTAATGATCAGTGCCTAATGAAATCTAAATATGAGAGTGAAAATGTTGTGCAATGTGTGTATATGGGGTATACTTCAATAATACAATTTACTCAATGATAAACAAGTAAACAACATCACACCAAGTATTATGTAACCAATAGCCAATTACTTTGTAAGGTGCAATGTTATCCACAATGTATCCACCATATATCAGACCTGAGAGTAAGTTGTTAGTCCACTATAATTACCAAGTTAAGTATTTTAGTTGAAATGAATAACACGAGGTGTGGACTAAATGTGTAGGTGCATAATTATGTGTGTAAGTATCGTGTGAACCATTAGTTATCAGTATAGTGGCATAAGCGACATATATTGCAGCATTATGTATCAGTCATCACTCACAACATTATTCATACCAGCATTCGATAAACAAGCGACCAATACAAATCTCATAACCAACAACCCAATATCTTAACAATATGGAGGGTCTAATACACCAATTACTTGCTGTATGCAAAGTTACTAGGCAAATGTTATTAGTACTTTTGAGTTACCATCTAATCATAAGCATTTCATCAAATATTAATATAAAACACCAGTACTGCAGTATACATCAGTCATGCTGATATTATGACAGCAGTAATGAATTGCACCAATCACGTATGTTAACCATTCATCAACCCATAGATTCATATAACTTTTTGCATCTACCTTATAGCAAATTGCACCAGCATTCTCTATGTGTATACAACATGTTATAGTCATGTACAAAGTATTTATAGCAGCATCATCATATTAGCAGTATCCTTTTCATCATTATCATAACAATCACTAGTATAAATAAGTATCCACTACAGGGCATGTGATGAGGAGTTAATCAAATGATTTCATCCGCTTTAAAGTATGTAACTCGCTGTTTGTGTAACTTGTGGGCAGACTGTGTGAATGATGTAGGATTGGAGGACAACTGTGAAGACAAAGTAAAGGTAGATAGGAGGGCTGCCACAGTAAAGGGCAGCTTTGTGGGTTTAAGGAAGGGTTGTCACAAAGGGAGGTCAAGGTAACCAACACAACGAAGGAATGATGTAAGAATTGCAACAATGAGGGGACACAGGAAGAATGAGTCTATGACAGATCCAAGGTAAGGAAAGGTAGTGAGGTTGGCAGCCTAGGGTAAGTAGAAGCGTTTGGAGGCTGCCAATAGGGAAGAGATGGCAATTGGGAGGTCTGCAACAAGGTGGAAAAAGTTGCAGCGAGGTTTTGTGGAGTAGCTAAAGGGCTGCCATAAAGGTAGGGAAAGGTTTAAACCAAGGGCAGCGAGGTAGTTTAGAGGGGTAGCGAAGGAGGAACAAAGGTCTGTAGGGGAGGTAGCAGCAGGCTTAGGGCTGCCCTAAAGGGCAGGTCCGAGGTCTGTTAGGGAAAGGTTTGCAGGTAGGCCACAGCCCTAGAAAGGCTAGCCGGTGGAAAAAGGGGGAAGAAAAGGGTGTTGGAGAGGGCTGGAAAAGGAGAAGGGAAGCTAGGGAAGGTTTGGGTAGATATTAAAAAGTTTTAGGACTATTTTTAGGGATTTTAGGGCAGAATTTAGGTTTTTAGGCATTCATATATTTTTAGGGTTCCCTATAATTCCACCTTAGGGTTTTTAGGGCTCTAGGGGCTAGGCCGAATTTTTAGGGAATGAGGCCGAAATTGTAGGGAGGCAAAAAAATGCAATTATTTTTTTAGGGTTTTCAACATAAAAATGCAGATCTAATTATAACCCTAATTTTACCATAAGAATGCAAATTTACACAAGCAAATGCAATCTATCTAACCCTATTGACTAGGTTTTCGAAAAGAAGAAAGATGTGACAACCAAGGGAAATCTATCCTAGCACAAGCCCTACCCAACCGAGGGCTTCTAGGGAGAATGGCTAGCCTAGTGAGGAAGGGTCCTAGGTCAAGCAACTAGCCTAGAAAAAACTAAGGAAAAACCCTAGGCCACCCCCACAAGGAGACGTGCCTCATCTTGCTAAGGTGACAAGAATGGAGGTAATGACCTACCCTAGGAAAAAGTGCAGCACTAGCGCTACAACTAAGACTCTAAACGTGCACATCCACCAACATTCAAACAAAAATGTGAAAAGCCTCACCTCTTTGTGCTCATGTTGATCCAACAAATCAAAACATCACTAAGCAAAGAACTTCACCAAAGAGTTACCAGAAAAAGCTTGCATTAACCCAGAAAATACTTCCTCAAGAGGAGCGCATCCATCCAAAGAGCCCTATCAAGGGTAAAACAAATGCAGTGTATTATCCCATAAGTTTTGTTTTAAAATGAAAGTGAGGAGATCTATTTATATGATCTCACACTCACTTTTTACAAAATATCCAGGCCTACATGCCTTAAAAATAGTCAATTTTAAATTATAAAATGTCAAATGAAAATGAAAAAAAAAATATAATAAAATATAGCCTAAGGTAGGCTTAAGGTACCCTACCTGGGGTATTTGTATCCCTAGGTGCCAAAACACACTCAAATAAGCAAATCACTCCGAACGAAAGGCTAGAATGAGCTGGAGGGAGGGCGTTATACCCCATCTAACCCCTAGAGTGTTGTAAAATCCCTCAACGTGCTCATCAAAGCATGAAAAGGCCTGGCATGGAGGGAGGCTTTCCTCTGAGGAGATAAGGCCAGGGAGAGCAGGAACCCACTAACTGAAGGGCCAAGGGGGTGTCCTAAGTGGCTCTGAAGGGAGACGAATGTCTCACAGGTGAAGCAAAGGCCACCAAAGCACATAAACAAGATATGGAGCCATGTGACCCAGTGGTCAACACCTAGGGGCCCCGAACACCGACCCCGAGGTTAAAAAAACCCAATAAAGGGTAGGAAGCAGTGCCATTAAGCCATAGTACCCCTAAAGGATGGCCAAAGGGCCCAACCATTACCACCATTGCTCGATAACACCCCTCCTGGTCGAAAAAATTGGCCCTCTCCCTGGGGTACACCTGAAGGTGTGTTGGGCACAGGTGCAGCGTAAGAGGGGGTAAGTGTTCATGCCCCTCGAGACTACTTTCTTGCCATCCTGTCCCTGGAACTCCATCTCCATGGTCCGATAATCAGTGGTATAATTCCCTATAGAATATAGCCACTGAACCCCTAGTACTACATATGTATCTGCTACATTTACCACATAGAAAGAGTCTATCATATTGTAGTTCCCCGGTGTGACATTTAGTTTGGGAATCAAATGGGTGCACTACATGTTGTTGTTACCTGCCACTATTACTGTGAACCCCTCGAACTCCTCCGTCTGAATGCTCCGCCTAGCTATCTATGCAGCATCTATAAAGTTGTGGGTTGCCCCACCATCAATCAACACACCTACTCTGTGGCCATGTATTACTTCGCTAACTTGGAGAGTATGAAATGTAGGTACTCTTGACAAGGTAGCAGTAACTCCGCCCTTGGGCTCTCCCTGAAGTGACTCCTCCTCTATTGCTATATGTTCCTATGCATGTCCATACTCATGCTCATCATCGTCCTCCCCACTATCAAAATATATCTCGATATAATGGGCTTTAGCTTTTCCCGAACACCTATGGCCCGGGACCCATGGTTCCTGACACGTGAAACACAATTTCTTTCTTCTGAGTTTTTTTCTAGTGTCATCATCCATCCAATTCTTTTTTGGTCGTTTGTGCTCGAAATGTTTTTTATCTTTGTCTTTGATTGGGAAAGTTGTTTTAGTGGGAAATATGTTTTTTGGAACTGAGTCTTGTAAGTCTATAGTTCTATTGATGGCATCCTGTAGAGGGGATGGTTTGCAGGCTTTTACCCACCCACGTAAAGGCTCGGCCAAGGTCTGTGAATAGCATAACCAGTCTGCTCTCTGAAACATCGGTCACCATGACCGCCACTTGTTGAAACTCTAATATGAAGGTCTATGCACTACCTGTCTGCTTGAGTTGAGCTAGCTCTCTGAAATGTATCTCAAGGTCATGTTCTCACATACATAGTAGCTGGGCTACCATTGTTCCTGAGCAGTCCTAAGCATATTTTGAGTTGGTCCTTTACTTTGAGATCGGTTGATGATGAGCTTCCAATTGAGGATCACTCCTATTCAATGGATCTAGAGCATTCAGATTGATTAGTTGCATGCCATGATTGAGCCTTATGACCCCAGATTTGATGACTGAGTTAGCCATTTTCATGTCCCAGAGCAGAGTTTATGACAGTTCCCATGATGTACAGCGGCAGTGTTCAGTGCCTTCATATTGTTCAAATTGGATGTAGGTATATGGCCAAGGTGATATATGGATATGTACATGTGGATTTTGATCATGTTCTGTTGTCTAGTTTAGTAGTGAGACTTGGTTGATAGTGGTTGTATGTTGGCAATATTTTTTTGGTTTTCATTGAAATCTAAAAGATAAGTGATCTAGTCGTTGTGTTCAAAAGATTCTTTTGTATACTCATTGGTCATACGCTATTCTTAGTATGGATTTGATCATTTCCCTTTAGGGACACAACTTGCTAGTCTTGGCACCATCTTCATTGTCTCCATCCATCCTTTGTCTTCCCTTCTTTTGTTTAACCCTGACTTGTAATTTGACTAGTGACATCTAGGATTCCCCCTCCTTCACCTCTATTTTGGAATAGGTCTCAATGTTTAAATTGTGCCTCAATGTGGTTTGTGTGATCCTCATCACAAGGATTGTTTTCCTCTAGGTCTTGAACACAAGTAGTCTTAACCAAAAGTGTCTTTAGACACTAAGGCATCGAAACTTAAATGCTTCATCTAAATGGATGCCTAGCCAGCAACATGATAGTGTTTTTAAACACTACTGCAAATAAAGTGAAAGTCAACCAATTGCCAAGAGACGAGCACTCATCCTTTGTATGATATGAGTCGTTTTCCCCCAAAGGGCAATAGGGTGGTCACTCCATCGCACCTAAGGTTGGTGGCGGGTAATGAAGGTCATACCGAGTCATTATCTAAGGCCCACCAGGCTATTCAAGGCACTTGCTCTTGGAGGATGGCTAGTTAATTGAAAAAAGAAAATGTCTTAAAAAGAGTTAATGGCCAAAGGATGAGCACTCATTCATTGTATAATGCATGACTCATTTGGCCCTACAGGGCAACAGGGTGAAGCTAACATGTCAGGGTTATGCCTTTGTCATTTTCTAGAAGCCCAGAAGGCTTTCCAAGGCGTTTGCCTTTGGAGGTTGACTAGTGTCTTTTGTTGTGCAAGTAAATTGTTTTAAAAGGTTGCTTGTTTAGAGTTTAGTCGAGCATTCTCATTATTCCACCCATATGTGAGACAATGTCGTTCCTTATTGTTCACCTAGTCCAGCTTATGTTTTGTGTGGATCCCCTTTTTCCTTCATCCTAGATACTTATAGTGTCGAGTATAAAGTCATCCCCATGGCCTTACCTTGTTTCATTCACCTTCACCCTTGACTAGCAAAATGGCCAAATCTATGAATGAGTATACACTTGAGGTTCTTGTTTACAGCAACAAATTGCTTGGATTTGGATATATTATTTATATTTATTGTGCTTGTAATCGCCAGTAGAAGCCACTTATACTTGAGTCTTACTATTAACATAAGATAATTGAGCAAGCATATCCATTTTGTACTTTGCAGTCTCAGATATTTTCATTTGGGTCATCTTTTTTATCATTGTTGACCTAGTCAACTCAGTTTGACCAAGTCAACAGCAGGATCCGGGATGAGTTTTGGTCTATGGTGGTGGATGACGATTATTTGTGGTCTATCAATGTCCATTAGACATATTCATACTTCAAATGCTGATTTATCATGGTGGCTTGTGTTATTTTTATGGTTATCAGCATTTACAGGCTTTATTATTATTATTGTTATTCTGGCATGGATAGGACCTCTGATGTATATGTTTTATGAGCATATGGTGTATGAAAACTCATTCCTAGTGGATTTGGACTTTCTGAGTGCATCGGTGCACTCAATTTTTAGTTTTGGGCACTTGTACTTGATTTATGGACCAGTTTGTCAGTTTGCAGTAGTTTTGCCTCAATCAATTAAAATAAAATGATTTTTAGTGGATATTTGGTTCTCCTAGGGCGCCACAGAGGCACATAGGGTGTAGCCAATCTACCATATTGTTATGGTGTCAGTTCCATTTTTACAGTCAGTTGATGCCCAGGTTCAGTCAACAATGAGATATGAGCATTTTTATTTCTCTGAGGCAGTATTTTCACATACAGAAATAATGAAAAATGGCTAATAAGGAAAATGATTTGGGTTATTGAGGCAAGGAAATGGCATGAGGTTGATCCGAGGCATATTATTGATGATATCTTCACCTTCCAACAGTAGTTGCATCCTTCATGGGGTCCACACGTCCTAGCACTCATCAGTTTGGGCGATTTTGATGTATTTTGAGGGGCCACCATTTTGTCACTTGGTCACTTTATGTTATTACGTTGACATATTATCATGATGTTTTGCCATGGGGCGATGCTAGAGAAGGACTTATATCAACTCCTAGACCCCATCGTGTGCTATGTTATATTTTACACCTTTGTCATGTAGTGTGCCCCTCTCTTATGTGTCTAAGTGGGTGAGCGCCCTCTATTTTCTAGTTGATCCATGTATTTGTTATCCGGCTAATCTTAGTCATTGATTAGATTGATCCTATCTTATATTCTTGACCCTTAATCTTTTTGGATCTAGGTATTATGTATCGAGATATCTATATATTGAGATGCTCTCTCATTGTAAAGGGACTTTTGGCTCTGAAAATATTAGAATACAAGAAAACTTTTGGAAAATCTCTTGAAAACTTTGTGAATTTTCTTCTATGTGATTGTTATGCCTCTTGCTTAGACATTTCAATGGATCTTGGATGCAAACGACATACTTTTGGTGGAGATCGAGCTTGTTTTTGCAGGATAGCGATTTGCTTGAGGGGAAATTATGGAGGCAACTTGCCTCATCTCTTCTTGTGAATCATTTCATCTTCAGGGAGTGATCAATTGTTACTTTTTGCATTGGAATTTTCTCTTTAGATGACTTGCATTGCTCATCTTTCATCCGTGGATCAAATCTCACTTCAGTAGTTTGCTTTTGCAGGTGAAGAGGGTGCACTTCCTCCTTAGACAAGGACGTTTTGCTTTGTAGATGTCGGATCTAACTCGAAATTGTAACTAAGTGAAAGGATCATCGACATACAAGACGGCCACAAATATTTTCAGGTACAATTTACAAGGTTAGTATCATTTTCCATATTTTTATCCATTCGTCACATAAATCCTTCATTGTTAAACCCTTGTTTTCTAGATATGATAGATCAAGTACTTATTTGATGACGACCATCAAAACCCACTTAGGAATAGTTATTTAAACCCTAGATCTAAAGTTTCATCTCAATCCGGCTCCATTTACCCTTGTATCTAGCACTAGTCACTCCTAGGTGGGATGCCCTCCTTAGGCTTTTGGTCATTCCTTCGAACCTATTATTTTGGTATTTTTGAACACACTTCAAATCAATAGATCTATTATTCAAGCATCTAGATATAGTCATTCACATCCCGATCTACTCCTTTTGGGTCCACTTCGTCCATAATTGCATAAACCCTAAGCGAATCTAAATTGGGTATTTCTCATTTAGACTAGCTTTATCTAGATCTACATTATTAAACTCCTTGTGGTATATTTCTCTTTAAGTTGGGAAATTTTCCATTACCTTAAGCCTCATCAACTTAGCCTAAACCTCATCTACCACTCTTATCTTTATAGATCTAGATCATTCTACTCATCGTTCACCGAGTACATCATTTGTTTATCCATTATAATGTCTTAAGTAGGTTCACTAGCCCTCATAGGCTTGTAGGGTCTCCCCTTAATCATTCTAGGGTTTGATCTAAAGTGACAAGAACCCGTCCAATGTGATAACTACCTTTCATTAGTAGAGGATGAGGCCCTTGCGGTGTCACTAGTTAGCTACCTCACCTCTACCGTCCTGGATAGGATACCTTTAGTGGGTAGCTACATCTTGTGTGATAACAAGTCCCTCTTATCAAAGCGCTCCATGAGCCTCTGTGTGAAATCACTGTATGAAGTGATGGTATTGTGACACAATGTCACTATCCCGTGGTACCACCATTCACGGGCTTCCTCGTCCAGATACAAGGTAGCCAATTTAATTGCATTAGCTTCTGTCATAGGGTTTAGTTGGAAATAGGAATCCAACTTCTGCACCCTATTCTCACCAAACAGCTACATGTCCCTAAAAAATGGGGATGGTCAACTTCCCCACTATTTTCTACAATTCATAATTCTGATTGAATCCCCTGTTGAATCCTCATGACGTGTTCCTAAGTTTCATATTGTAGAAGTCTGAAAATGACATAGTTCAATGAAAATCATCCCCCAAGTCCCTGTATTCCTGTAGATATGCCACAAATGGTTCATTCTGCTCAACTAGCATGATTGATCCTGCGGTGGGATTCTCCAAAAATTGAGGCATGGTGTGTTTGGAAGGCTTGTTGTATATGTGAGGAGTATTCTGCATAGTAGTATAATCATGTCTCCCACTGTTAATGGTGGATACCCTGTCTCCCTATGGGATCTGTAGCTTATTCTGATCTTGCTCTGGTTTATCAACCAACCTGTTTATTGCTTGTAACATCTCCTTTTGACCCTTGGCCAAATCATTTAAAGCACTGACGAGGCTATGGAATGCCATCCTATCCACTTTCTTTGAGGTGCCTTTTCCTTTATCTGCATGTGAATCTGTCATATCTTTCGATTCTGTATCTTCTAGATCAAGATCTTCTGTGTACTTGCCCCTTCTTTTGTATGTCACAAAAGTAGTGTCTTATGGATTCATCTAAGGTTCATGTTTAAGCCCACAGCTTGCGAGGAACATGCTCTAATACCACTGTAATATCCCAAACTGATATTTTGCCTCTATACTACTTGGTTATGGTGTTTGCTTATGTGTTTAGGGTTTTCTGATGTTTATAACATATAAAATTGTTTTTGCATGTAATGGTAGAGTAGTGTACAAATCCCAAATATGATCAGATTCGGATATATAACGAATCAAGCGTCAATTAGACTATAAGGACATACCAATAATTATAACTTGGATGGTTGATCAATACAAAAGAGATAGTTGATAAATACATAAGAGACATGCATGCCATGCATCCAATGCTGCTCCAAAACGTGATGCCTCCTCCAACCAAATCGCCCATGTAAAAGAAATACGCCCTCCCTTTGTGATGATCTTTCATAACTGCTTCAATACTTCAAATGCAATGTTGAAACTTCCTAGATAGTGGAAAATGGGTCTTCTAAAGATTTTGGTGTATACATGCAAATCTTCTGAGGCTTCTTAGGCCAGTAGTGAATTGCTTCTTCAAAATAGAGTGTGCCCATTCAACAACACGTCTTATGCTTGTATCTTCTCTTAATGTGCAAGAGGTGTCTCTAGAATCACAAGGTATAGTAATATGGATCCTCCAAAGAGGATGGGAGAGACATGCAGTTGAAAGGATGTAATATCCCAGATGCGGATATTCCACTATTTTCTATGCTAGGGCTTGCTTAAGCCTCCCAATTTACAATAATACTGAAATAAACTTGCATGCAAAGTGCCGAGCAAATGGCCCTATTTTATAGCTAACTAGGGCAAAGAATTTTATGGTGACAGATCAACACTTACCACTGATAATGCTCTAGAGATAATACCCATGCATCGAGAACTGATCTAGTGAAGAACTGGTGCTCCTTGCCTCCGGTGTTACCCCAACAGCACGAACACCTGAATCAGCTAAAGATGACGTTTTTAGTGAAGAAGTTCTCTGATGCAGATGAGAATTTGCAGGAATGAAAGTCTTCCCGTGCCGGAGAGATTGCCTGAAGCATGCAGAAGTTCTGAGCACTCTAAGCAGGCTAGCGAATTGATTTGATGGTTTAGTTGTTCACACCCCCAGCTACATAAATCTGATGAGAACTGCTCCGGGTGAGCAAACTGGAAGCTGATAATCTCTTGGTACTGAAGGATGATACTGATGATGAGAATGGTGCCAGTATTCCGAAGATAAACGAAGATCTGAGGACCCAAGGAATGCTTTGGGGTTTTCTAGCTAAAAACCCCCTACGGCTGCACACGTGTCCCTGCAAACAATCTTATGATGGGTACCGGATAACTGTATATGGATGAATAAGATGAAGAGTGGATGGTCGACCTAGATGGTCTACCCTGGAGGAGACTAGGGAAAATATTTCACTACCGAAACCTCGTTAGCTGAAGACGTCGTCTTCAACCCCAACTGCTGTGGCTGCACGCTGTGCTGCTACTCAAAAAGCTTCAAANCATTCACTTTATCTTTCTTTTATAACTTTCAACTGCGAATAACCTAACTTTTGACCTAATTAGGTCACTTTAACTTCTAATTTGCAGTTGACTTGCATGTAGGGGCATGGAGACTCAATCGGGTGCATGCATCATCAAATGATGCTTAGATGTCATGCATGCAAGTGGCCTTTGGCTCTGGTGTCCCTCTTCTACCCAATGATGATATAATATTGATGCCCTAGATCTTCTGTATATGGCATCAGTCTTCCGCCGATTCCCTGATTGTTAGTACCCGCTCAAACCTACAGGAATCACATAGGTTAGCGAGTCGGTCCTCAATGCCTAAGCAGAAGAGGACATTACAAAGGAGGACTCCCATCTCTATAGTGAATTGTTTCCCAGTGAACACGTCTTCCTTATGCTACTAGATCTCTGAGACTGTAAACCATTGCGCCTTGGTATGTTGTTGCTCCAATAGTAGTGAAAAGTTGTGTGCAATGATAGACCTGGATGATCTATCTCTGAAGTGATTAGCGCAAATAGATTTGGATGTCGAAAACACTTGTTAGCTAAGGACTCACACCCTCAACCCCAACTTGTTCGATGAGCTCTGGAAACCAATTCTCAAAAGTGAATAATAATCATGGATAACTTTTTTTGTTCGACTCATCTTCTTTTATAATGTTAGGGTTTGCATGACTTAACTTTGCATGCATGCAACCTAAATGCCCTGTGTCGCATGCAAGGTGAATTAAGGCCTGCATGCTCTGCATGCTTGTTGATATCTGCTCTAATGGCCTTCTTTACTCTACTGATGACATAATAACACTATAGTGATGTTCTTTTCTGCTCCCAGTACTATTAGTCCTTAGTGAATTGCCTTTTTCATTACTACCTGCTTGAACCTATGGGAATTAAATATGTTAACGAGTGCCTTTGGTACTTAATTGGACATTACAGTCGCCTTCACACATCCCATTGGATATCAGGCTCTATCAATATCACAATTGAGGTCAAACACGGTTGTCCCTTATCCCCTACTTTATTTCGGATATACATTGACGAGCTAGAGTCCTTCCTACAGGAGCACATCTAGGATGGAGATGGGTGCCTTCTCCATTAGGCCTTGATCTCGATCCTGCACTTTGTCGACGATGTGGTCCTAGCCTCCTCACCAGAGGAGTTGCGGCAACAACTAGATGACTTGTCCATCTTTTGTGATCTTCGCCAATTGACGATCAACATGGGTAAAACCAAGGTCATAATCTTCAATGAGTCAAATAAACTTCTCACGGATCTTCATTTCTTTTTTTGAGGAGAAGAGATTGAGATCACTAACACCCATACCTATTTGGGATTACAGTTCACAAGACTTTGTTTCAGTCTACGACGGCCCTTCAACCCCAAGTCAACAAAGGATAAATATCCTTAGCCCTTCTCGAGAGACGATGCTTTAGACACCATTTTCAGGACATCTCTTCTAAGATGTCTCTCATGGACACTCACTCAATCCGTGATCCTCTATGGTTCAGATATTTGGGGACCTTGTCTACTAGACACTAACTGGGATTCAGTAGAAAGAGTCTCGATCCTCCTCCTCAATTGCATTATCAAATGCAAGTAGACATTTCCTCAACCCATCATACTTGCAGATTTCGGTGCATGTCCTTTTCGACTTGAGGTAGTGTTCTATCTTGTCTCACTATGGCACCACCTTCAAATCTTCGTTGTCTCAACATTAGGTCGCAAATAGTACCTGTACTTGGCCTATCTCTCATCGCAATCCATTGCCTTGGCTAGGTATTCGAGATGTACTAGATCTTGGTGCGAAGGGGTCATGGATCTTTTGGCATTTGTTAGCATTTCAATGGACCGACTTCCTCCATTTTGGTATTCCCTGAACATGCATGGTCACCTTTTACCTACCAAGCAGGAGCTGAACAAAATCACCCAAGATGACATCTATAGACAATTCTTGTAAGTCACTTGTATCGACCCTCAAGGCAGGTTACGCCCAAAGATGTCCTTTAATGTTGCACATTTCATGGATCTGAGGGAGAGTATCATCGTTCGGCCCCATTACACACTCTGCCATTGGACACATTCTCTTTGTATCCCTTTGGGCAAGTTTAGGGTGGGTTCTCATCGCCTTAGGGTTGAGACAAATCACCAAATTGATCGATCAGACAAGATCTGCCAAGTTTGTCATCTTCAAGAGGTTGAGATTCAGGAGCACTTCATCTTTTAGTGTCCTATCTATTACGAGGCTCATGGGTGATTCCATTGTCTTTTCAGGGACCTTCTTCGTGCATAGTTCCAGTCTTTGACTAGTTTCTTCAAGTATCCAGATCAAAGATGCCTGGTATTATACTTGCAGAATGCCCTCTGGCTCTGATCCCTCCTCCCCCAATGACATTCGCAGTCAGGACCAACCTCTACTCAACAGATCACCTCCTTCTTTTTGGTGCTCCCCTCCTCGAGGGGTACCAAGAGACCAATAGAAGAAAATACTTCTTTTGACCGTAGATCAGTTAGGACACAACAAACCACCTCTACGTCTACCAAACCCTAGCAACGTGGCCATCCTTGGCCCCATCCCACTAGTTGGATGACTACATCCATATCACAGTAGCAGGCTTCCCACCTTCGACGGCGACACACTACCCATGATAGCTCTTCTTCTAGTTCATCTCTCAAACAATTTGTTATTTTGAGATTCCTTCATTCGACTTTGGATGTTAAGAGAGAGGTTTTCAAATGATTCCAGTGTTTTTAGTGTGACGTGACATACCATTTGTCTATTACAGACCCCAAATTCTCCCCTTGTACATTTTTCTTCCATGTCGGCTCTCTTTGTACTTATCCCTTCTGGGTTGGCTCTCCATCTTTGGATTTCGCTCTTTTTGGACTAACAAATTTTGTAATTCTTAAATGGTATCTTGTCATTTGCCTTCAATTCATGATATCTTTTATCTAGATATATCAGCAGTTTGTGTCAATGCAAAATTGCCTACTATACTCTTGAAGGTATGGATACGAGTGTCTTGCAACCCACTAATTGCAATAATATCGATTCTTTCCTTTTCCTTTCTCACATGGCCCTCCCTTGTGTTCTTGTCCAATTGTATTTCCTTCACGTTTTCCCTGTTTTTATGTTGTTCATTGCCTCTATTTGTTTTGTTTTTCATTGGGGATTGGTTGAAGCTACAGATTGTAAAAGTGTGATTTAGATGGAGCACGCTGCACGCCATGGAGAAACTGCAGAGAAAATCTAGCTAATCTAGTCATCAAGTTGTAAAGTATTGAATATATAGTTAAATAATTTGAGTCTAGGAGACGAGTCCATTTAAGTAAATTTTGGAATTAGACAGAAGGGGAGATAGCTTTTTATTAATAGATTCATCTATGTAGGTGATACCTGGTGCAAACCAAAAATCAGGGGTATTGTATAAAAACATTTACCATCAAAAGAAACTTGTTCATGACAAAGAGGAGGCCATTAAACTTTAGCTTCCTACCAAATTACTACTAGATCTTACTACCACTCAAACTAGACCCCCGGAGGTCCAGTTCTTCATGAAAACCAAAATATATTTAAAACTTTTATTACCATTCCCATTGGTTCACATATACACACAGAACACTGACAAAATGACAAGATAAAGCCAGAAATACAGATAGATCCTTGACAGCTAAGATTCCTAGCTTATCTGGATGTCGGTGGACTTGCCCAACTAACAAAGAGGATCTTATTTTTCTGCTTAGTTTTTCTATATGAAAAAAAAGACAATCGGAAAGAGTCTTTGCAAGGGATCTCAATGTCACTAGACACTGTGACCTTCAAACTTTTGAGGTCACTATGGATACACCTGATGCTTGAAGTTGCTTGAACGATCAATTCCCTATTCTGTAGAGATCCTGTGAAGACTGTTGTTGATAAATAGCTTATCTTCCTTGATGACGCACTCCAGGTCTGAGATCCCCTTATTCATGTTATCAGAATTCTCATTCACTAGTTATCCTAGGAGCTCCATATTCAAGGCCAAGATCTGCACGACTAACATGACTTGATGCATTTTATCCCTCATTGTTTCTAGTCTGTCTTCAATAGCATCCTTGTTTTCTCATACGAGACTTTCCATTGCTTTGAGCCTGGGGCTGATATCTCCCCACACAATTTTGTTCTTCTCCTTTCAATGGTTAATCATGATTATTGGTGTGTTACCCCTCGCCCCCCCCCCCCCCCCACCTTCCTGTTCTAAGCTCCAACATCCATCGTTCTCCTTAGTCCTTATAATCAATAGAAGGGCAGACAAAATGAAATTTATCGTGTTATCACTTAGAATCAATTTCCCTGATAGTCACCTTAGTGGTTCAGCATTGACAGTTCAGCATTGAGAATGTCTCTATAAGATATATCCCCAGAAAATACTCTCCTAGAGTACAGTAGCACACCTCTTCTGTCTGAGTGACTTGCAGTGAATGTGTGTAATAATGAGGAGGGGTACCTCCTATTTCTACTAATTTTCCAAGTGGAAAATTACCGGGGTCAACCTACCTTGGGGAAAATACAAAAATAATTTTATTTTTATTCTTTTCTTATTTATTCTATCCCCAAGGTTTACATTAATTCTTCCTAGCGTTTACATGAGTAGTTACATCAATATGAACTCACATAGGAGGTGCAAGGAAATATAATACAAGTACAATAAGAATAACTTCTTTAGTTGCACAAGTTTCAACACTACCTCTCAACAAGGAAAGTATTCTTCATATATGGTCATCATCAACATCACGAACATTTGGGTCTCTTCTGTACATCTCATTTGTCTCGATCATCTCTATGCATACAGAAGGTTGTCAACACTGTCTGTCGAGAGGTGTCATCAAAAATCTAGTCCACTCGGTCAGTTGGTAGATCTATCAGCTCTGCAACTCTACATAGTCCGTCGGGAAGTATAGCAGTCAGCATCTTCATATGTTACAAGTTTGTCTCTACCTGAGAACCTGTACATGCTTTACACGGCCATCTATTATTAGTTCATCTCGAGTGATGGTGGGAATTCTCCTACACAAAGTTGAGAACCTGGGCCAATAGAGGTCACCAAGGTACACGACCATCTACAACCTGTTCATCTCAAGAGCTGGTGGAAATACTCCAAAGAACACCAAATTGAGAATCTGAATGTATAGTGGTCATCAGTGCACACGACCGTCTATGTCTTGCCCATCTCAAGATGCCAATGGGATTTCTCCCATACTTGGCTGAGAACCAGAGCGAGCAAAAGCCACCTGTGTACACGACCATCTACAACCTGTTCATCTCAAGAGCTGGTGGGAATACTCCAAAGAACACCAGATTGGGAATCTGAACGTATAGTGGTCATCAGTGTACACAGCCATCTGCTACTTGCCCATCTCACAATGCCGATGGGATTTCTCCCATACCTGGATGAGATTCAGAACAAGTAGAGGCACCTGTGTGAAAGCATCATAAATGTCAGTCTCGACTTTCCCTCTCCATAAGGGATGCATTTTCTTCTACTCCAAGTCTTCTGCGAAAGCATTCAAACTTTGTCCTAAGAAGAGGCTTGGTAAGAATATCTGCAGTCTGGTCATTTGTCGAAACATACTGTAACTTGATCACACCTTTCCGCACCATATCACAAATGTAGTGAGATCGGATCTCTATATGCTTCTCCTTATCATGAAATACGGGATTCATTGACATTTGTATACAACTTCGACTATCACAGTGAATCACGGTTGGTTCTGGATTCTAACCAAACAATCCTGCAAGGATTTTTTGAAGCCATACTTCTTCTCGAGCTGTTGCACTGGAAACCATATACTTGACCTCTGCGATGCTAAGTGCTACTGAAGTTTGCTTCCTGCTACACCAGGAAATCACTGCAAAGCCCAAACTGAAGCAACATTCGAAAGTACTCTTCCTATCTGATACACACCCGGCCTAATCTGAGTCAGAAAATCCTTGCAATATCATATCACATCCTGAAAAATATCTTAGACCATATCCCACAGTGCTACGTAAGTATTTGAGAACATGTTTTGTAGAAACTCGGTGAATATGCCTTGGATCACTCATAAACTAGCTAAGCGTATTCACAACAAAACATATATCTGGTCTGGTATTTGTCAGGTTCATCAGAGAGCCAATCAACTAGCGATAAATGGTGGGATCAATCGTATAAGAATTTGAAGTAGACTCCTTCAGCTTCTTGAAATTTGCATTCATCGGGGTAACCATGAACTTGCAGTCCAACATCCCGAATCTTTTCAAAATATCAATGGTGTATTTTCCTTGACTTAGGAAAATTTCGACCTGCCTCTGCCATACTTCTAATCCCAAGGAGTAATGCATCAATCTAAGGTCCTTCATTTCAAACTCAGAGGCAATCTTCTTCTTACACCATCCAATTAGTTTCTCATTTCTTGTGAGAAACAGGTCGTTCACGTACAAGACCAAAATCAGTGGCTCGTTATCCTCAATCTTGTAGTAAAGATTGGGATCTACATCACTCTTAGTGAATCCCAAGTTTACCAGGTATCTGTTTATTCATCCATACCAAGCACGAGGTGCTTGTTTGAGCCCATATAATGCCTTTCTTAGTTTACATATGTGAGAATATTTCTTATGGACAATAAACCCTTCTGGTTGTTCAATGTAAACTTCTTCCTCAATAATGCCATTAAGAAAGACGGTCTTTACATTCATCTGATGTAGCTTCCATCCCATAACTAAAGCAAAAGCAATGATGGTTCTGATGGAAGTATATCGAGCCACGAGAGCAAATGTTTCATCATAGTCAATTCCCTCTTTGTGAGAGAATCCTCTGGCAATAAATCTGGCCTTGTGTTTTTCCATGCTACCATATGCTCTGTGTTTAATCTTGAAAAGCCATTTGGAGGTCACTACTGACTTTCCCTCAGGTCTCGGTACAACCTCCCATACGTCATTCTACATGATGGACTGGAACTCCTCTGTCATGGCATCCTTCTTAACTTGGTGTCTAGAAGATTCTTCGTACATGGTAGGTTCTGATTCAATGATGTGACTCATTTGTGCTACATAACTTGACAACCAAGTGCACATCCTCTACATATACCATCATGGTCTACATGAAGCATTAGTAGACCTGTCACCATGTTCCTTAATGCTTGGAGAGTTTGATAGTTTAGATGACCTAGTCTTTTGTGCCATAGCTCATTGATTTTAGTGGAATCATGCACTAAGGCTTGAGCTGGTAGAGAGCTCAAACGATACAATATTTCCTCCCTTACACCGATCACTTTTGATGTGTTCATGCTAGAATCCTTGCGCCATGCAAGAACCTTTCCATTTGCAAATGTCACTCTGTATCCCTTGTCCTCTAAGGCAGAGATGGAGACAAGATTTCTTTTCATACCAGGTACATATAGCACATCATTCAGAAGTAGTATGTCATTAGATTCTAACTGAAGAGAGGTAGATCCAAATCCTTTCACAGGTGTAGTTGGCATCATCTCCAAGTACAACACGGAGATGGGATTCTTTCTCAACAACTTCTGAAAGGTTCTCTTTATAACCAATCATATGCTTGGAAGCACCATTATCTATGAGCAATGTATCACATTTCACTAATGGTGGGAACCATACATGATAAAGCTGATATGAAGAAGAATTATGTACGATCTTCATTTCTTTATTTCTTGTGATGACGACCATCTTACACATCACTTGTTGAAGCTTCATGCTTCCTCTTGTTTGAACTAAAACATTGGCTGGCATAGTGACCATATTTCTTACACTTATAGCATTGTATGCATGATAGATCCTTCTTTTCCCTACAATCTAGAGAAGAACTTGGTCTTCTAGCTTGGTGCTTATGTTTATGAAACTTCCTTCCTTTTCCCTTGCCTTTCTTGGTATGAGTGATGAAGGCTTGATTCTCCTTAGCTTGAGGACCATGGAGTCTTTGCCTTGCTGCAATCCTGGTTTCTTCCTGAGTGCATTCTACCCATAACTTGTCAAATTTGGGCAACTTGGTTCAACCACTTATGGTTTGGATGAAGGACTCCCAAGACGGTGGAAGACCATTCAAAGTGGTCATGACAAGCTCGCTTTCTTCAATGTTGTCTCCACTAGACCTTAGCTTGTCCCGAAGTTCAGTTATCCTCATGAAATATGAGGCAATAGATTCAGACTTAGTCATCTTCATATTTGACAGTTTGTTCCTCAATGTGAGTCACATTGATGCTCTTTTGTTCAAATAACTTCTTCAAGGTCTTGAACATCTTCCAAGCTGTCTTCTTTTCTGAGATTTGTGGAACCAAGTGATCTTTGACTGAGTCCACCAGAATCCTTCTTGCTTTCACATCACACTTCCTCCACTAAGACTTAGCTTCTTTTGCTTATGGTTCTGGAACTTTCTCATTGACAAACTTCAAGAGATCGTTTTCTTCTAGGATGAGAAGAAACTTAGGCTTCCAGGATATGAAGTTTGTAGCCCCATCACGACGATCTTCAACCTTCATTGCAATCATCTTGTCTGTTGATCTGAACTAAAAACCCTAGCAGGAGTTAGGTCAAAAATGATTTTTGGAATTTAGTGACACTAACCTTACAGATAAAAGCGCCCTATCAAGGCGAGTTGAGAGAAGATGATATTAGGCCAAAACAGTGGTGGGAAGCCTCCGAAACTTGATGCCCTAGTTTCTTCCCGAAGTATCCCGTAGTGTCCCACAGTCAAAAATTGAAAGTTCTCAGAATTTGGTTTTTATTTCACCAAAAGATGCGCCTCCCCTAGAGCGAAGTTTCCACGACCCTTTTTCTGTAGAAGAGATGAGGGAAGGCCTTGGAAGGTCAAACCCTAGCTTCCGACAATGGCCTCTTCTAGAACTGCTTTGATACCATGTTAGCTTTTACAAGATTATAGCAGTATATCTAATTTGAAAATAAACAATAGAATCTCTAGAAGAAAGACAAAGCACAGAAACAAAGAACACAAGAATTTATCCTGGGAAACCCAATCGTTAAAAACCCAGCAAACCTTCGTATAGAGATAATGACTCCTAAGAACAGAGAGAAGAAGAGAGAGAGAGAGAGAGAGAGAGAGAGAGAATGTCTCTCTAAGATATAACCCCAGAAAAATACTCTCCTAGACTACAGTAGCGCACCTCTTCTATCTGAGTGATTTGCAATGGATGTGTGTAATAATGAGGGGCGTCTCCTATCTATACTAATTTTCCAAGTAGAAAATTACTGGGGCCGACCTACCTAGGGGAAAATACAAAAAATAATTTTATTTTTATTCTTTTCTTATTTATTCTTTCCCCAAGGTTTACATTGATTCTTCCTAGGGTTTACATGAGTAGTTATATCAACATGAACTCACGTAGGAGGTACAAGGAAATACAATACAAGTACAATAAGAATAACTTCTGAAGTTGCACAATTTTCAACACTTTTTGCATCTTTGTTTGTAAATATGTTGATGTGAATAAAAGAAGTATTGTTCAAAACAAAACAAAAGATTACATGAATGTCCTCGGTTCTATAGTCTAGGTATATGCTATTTAATGATGTTATTTTTTATACATAACAACATGATTACTTCTTAGCGTTTGCTTTGTTTAGTTTGTCACCCTTTATTTTTGAGTTGTTATGCTTCTATGAACTCTGAACTTCTATTTCGAGGCATTATGGCTATAAGTGTTTTGACTTGAGTCATCCAACGATTTTGGCACCATAATTTTTTGACTATGCTTGTGGAGGTTACATCCACAGACCATTTTTTTAATTAAAACCCTGTATATATTATTTTTTGTTATAGTCAGATGAAGCTTTAATTAAAAAGTAAAAGGATGATTTAGTGAAAGAACTAACATATAGAACTCCTTTCATCCCATTCATCAATGACATACTAAACCAGGTTCATATGCAAAACAGATTATAAAATTATCCACAAATGCTGTTGTGATTTGAAATGACAGAAGGCAGTGGTATGTACGTAAGAAAATAGAATGCTTACAATGAAGTAAAGACCAAGGTCAATATAAATATCAAAATGAATTTCAAACAAAATGCAAAACCTCCCTTTCTGATGTTCCACTAAATTAAACTTGCATCGATATCAAATAATGTGATCAACCAATACAGAAAATGGTATCTTTTCATACACGATGTTTTTTGGTCATGGACATAAAGATGCTACAAGATTACACTGGTTAAGTTGTTCGTGAATTTATCATCTTTCTAGTTTTGCATTGGATCAAATGGGAATTTATGTACAATATCCAGGTTGATACAATTGCCAAGCCTTGAAGATGAAAAGTGCTAGCTCTGAGAAATTTCAAACTCTTGAAACGAAGAACTGGGTATTGTATTTCCGAGTTTTGTGTCAAAGTTTTCATTAGGTCTATTATATTTAATGCGAGTCAATGCATTGCTTTCAACAAAAGCAAAGAATTAAATAAAGGTGCTTAAATCCATCGTAACTGTATGTAATTTTTTTCCAACATAATGAATGACATTTTTACAATAAGAAAAGTGTGTTTAAAGTTTAAAGTTTAAACCCATCCAGTTCAATAAACAATTTTGGAAAACATTATCATCCAGAACTTGGTACTTACCGGAAGATGAGTCAAGCTAATGGCCAATTTTACAAGCTCTGGGTCACATGCAATGTCCACATGTGTTGCTCCTCCCTGTTAAAAACAGAATAAGGCCTTAGGAACAACCTACTTATACATATACCGAAATATGCCATATCGGTTCAAAATTGTTTAATCTTAACATAAAGGCACAGAGAATTCCTAGCAAAATGTTTGACAATTATATGGTATAGGCATAAAACTCTTATGTAAAAAATGCAAGCATTCTGATAAATATAGATAGACAACTTGATAACTTTTAAGGCAAGCATGGCTCTTGACTATACTTGAAGAATAAAAAATTTCATATAAGCAGCAAAACAAACCCTCAAGGATATATGTGTTTTTTTACTTTCTTCCCAGAAGATCGAATATCCTATATGGGATGGAATTTCACAATTTCTCTCCTATCCTGGATGGAATTTCTTAATTTCTATAAGTTACTTGATTATGCCAGTTTGGTTACCTATTTGATCCAGTTGTTGCATGTTAGAAGAAAGACTAGTCAAAAGGACAGCCATTCATGACATTGGTGTCACACATGCAGGTTTTAAGTTTTAACAGCTATTCAGAATGGGATCACCATATAGCATGACACAAGGCAAACAATTCTACTATTTGTGCTCTAAAATGAAACTTAAAACTATGCATATTTATTATTGAAGCTAAACAAATTACTTTATCTGCTATATAAATTATTGATAATTTCACAATAATATCAGAGAAATTCACAAAAAGAAAACCTTAAGGCCTTCACGTGAACATCTTGAAAGGGTGTGCACTGGTTAGTTACATCAGCTGTCTTCCAAGAGAAAATATACAAAAATATTTAACGATGTACCTTCTCTGCTGCAGTCACCACAGAAGCAACAATATCACTGTTGAAGTTTTGAAGGCCAGAAATGATCTGCATTAATAATGCCATGTCAATTAGGTCAGTCCTGCATATTTAGTATAAACTCAAAGTCTTTCTGCATGCAGGATCTCACAGTAAACATTGAATTCTGTCCAGGTACTGAGCAAATGTTTTCAGAGAAATTCAGCATTCCCCCTCTAAATCCTACATAAACTAAGTTTATTATTCTGCTTGTTCTCTTTTGTTTCATTATATTATAGGTTATGGCAAGTTCAAAATGTAAATATGATCTTTGCTTCCTCCCCAGTATCCCACTAGATGTTTTTATCTTACGTTCAAACTAAATCAAGGATCTTTTTCACACCCAGCAAAGTAAGGATCAATGCAGAAATATAGAAAAGAAAACAATGTAAAGGCATTTCAATGTGAAATTCTCTCCAGTCAATGAAAATCCTTGTAGATAAACAAAAAAATGCACAAATTCCAAAGTATGACTTCCAAGTTCCACCTAATTCAAAATCATCATATACATGAATTGTAAGCCACCATCGGAAGCTTTGCGAAAGAGTGGAACCCATGTGAGCTGACAGCTACAGTGATGTTGAGCATGACATGAGGATGATCCTAAGGTGGAAATCATGCCAAGGATGAGCATACTATGTTAGGACATATATAGCACAAGTGAGGGTACTTCCAAAGTGCTTCTTTTGTATGTTTGTATTTCAGTACTAATACTAATTTAAAAAGTCTCATTGTATGACAATACAAAACTGAGAGGTCAAACCAAAAAAAAACAAAAAATTAGGTGGACAAATTAAATAAGTAAATGCAGAACACAGTATGTAAGAAATTGCAGAAATATTAAACAATTTATGAAAATATTTGACATCATAATAAGCCCAAACCTATAACAAAATTGAACATTATAGCATTGAACAATACATAAATATACTAGCTATCCTACATGCAAAGTTTGTTTCTTGAGTTAATATATTTGTCACATACTAATCTTCATGTGCAATAAATAAATTAAGAGCTCTTGAAAATAAGAAGAAAAGACAAAAAGTAAAAGCAATTAGTTATTTTGTGGTTGTGTAATAACTAAAAGTTATGATGTGAAAGTAAAGGGTCGCTACTTTTGGTAAATAAACCCTTCATCTTCTATTTTAATTGGAAATTGAGCATTGCCTTGGAGGAGGAGGGGGGGGATCGAGAATAAAGGTGATTGTGACAAATGAGATACCTAGGAATAAAGGTGCTCGTGACATGTGAGATGCCCCATATGGTAATACAAGTGCATGAACCAGGCCAGGTGGTTATACATGGGGTAACTTAGAGCCCAATATAATTCTCAATTACGAGCAAGATAGATTCCCACAGTGACCTCTCTAGAATCCAAGCCATGTGTTACCAGAGATAAGTCCTTGCACTTATACTTCATTTTAAAAGAATAAATACAATATTATTTTCTATTTTTAGCTATGTCGAATTAATTTATTATAAAATGATAATTTTGTAATGTGTTGAATTTCTTGAATAATACATATATGAATATACAAATTTATATTTAAAATAAAGTAGAATGATACTGTACATGTTTTCATTTTACGATACATGAATTTAATGTGAAATTTTAGAGTAGGGAGTAAAACCCTCACATTTGGTATCAGTGCCAATGGATTGGATTTCTTAATTTGAGTGAAAACCTAACTCCTAGGACATATTTGCCATATTTTCATTAGATGTGGTGCCTTGGTTCATGGTTTGGAGTTGTGATGGTATTGGCCCATGGTCTTCCCTTCCAACACATGGTATTTCATTAATAGATGGTATTTACTAATTAATATTTACTATGGATAGGTTGCATATGCCAACCTCCTCTTGTGCACATGGTTTTTCTTTCCAACCTGTTGCCGCCTAATTCGCACCTCGGGTCACGTGGCAGAAATCTTCAAGCCACTGGGTGCGACCTTAGGGGCAAGTCAGAGTCAAGTGTTGTCACTTGATCTTGACTCCTTCATCTAGGCTCTCTCCTAGCAAAGCCAAGGGGGTGGTCCCTAGTAAAAAATGATCTAAGGTTGTTTTAATCTATGAAAATAAAGCAGTTGTTCTAGGAGATGATAGCAATAAATACTAGAACTAAGATGAACTGCAAATAGTTTAAATAACTAGCATATAAAATAACATTCCATACAACACATTGATTAACTTAAATATCAACAATAAATAAGAATGCCAGATAAACCAGTGCTTGTGTAAAGGGAGTTGCTAGTGATGTCTTAAAAAGTATTACAGTTGTCTCGGTTGGTCAATTTTAGAGTTATTAAATGAGTAATTAGGAAGTGGGTAAATTGGTGATCAATTTTATTAAAAAATGTGGTAATGATCTGATTATTAAAGGGAAAAAGACATTCCAAATATACCCGAGGGGTACAAGGAATATGTTCGTATTTATTCAAAAGTAGCTCTCACAATGACGTGTGGGCTAGATGGAGTCATGGGGTTATATTCAACACTACACCAACAAGAGTATAGCCTACCAGGGCCCCACGGTCACTTTCTAATAGTTCCCGCTTCACTTGTAGAATTTCCCCACTAACGAGTAATTTCGAGAAGTGTGAGATTTTCACTTTGGGAATTTAATTAGAGTGTGAAACTAATTACTAGTCACTCCAATCCCTTTCTAATTGTCCCACCAATCCATCCAACGGCCTGCAGTGGTCACAAGAGCATACGGGAATTGAATCCTTGTTTATTTTAAGAGTTTTAGAACTAAATATGAGTTGTTTAAATCACAGTGCCGATACTCTTGTTTCCGAGACCAAATCTGGATTCGTTAATTTTAACTTAAGAAAGTAAAAATAACTTGAAAAAATAAAAATTAAATAAAAAATAAAAAAATGCAAATTCCCCTAGGGGGGTGGGGTGTGGCCACTTGGCTGCCCACTTGCTTCTCTTTTTTACAATGATTAAGATAAAGAAATATTTGTGTTCCTTTGTAAGATAAGAAAAACAAATTTACAAGCTTTAAGGCCTCAGAAAAATGGCCAAAGAAGAGGGGTCTCTGGATGGATTGGATCTTCAAAATTTGGCCAAAGTACCTCTCTACTCGATCACCTTTTGCTGCAAAACGGCGAGCAAAGTTACGCTAAAAATGATGGGTTAATCAATTAAAAACATAAAAAAATTAGCATAGAAATTTAAATACTTCAAAAATATAAATTTTGCAATTATTAAAACAAGTACTTGCTTAAATTTAGATCTATAGAAATATAACTTTTAAATCAGCTCTGAACTGTTAAATGCATACAAAAATCAAATTAGTATGATATACGAATAAGATTCACTATGCACGAAGAACTAGTAACCGGAAATTTTATACTTTATGTGACGGAAAGAGAAAGAAAAAATGCCCCCAAAGCTTAAAAACTTTGGGCAATGGAATCCTCAAGTGGAGAGCGGAAGGATTTAGATCTTCCAATAATAGCGCAAAGATGTGGGAGAGTCAAACAAGATCCACCATGTCTTCGAACAAGATCTACCTGCACAGCTCGAACTAAACTTCGAACAACTTGTTATTATCGGTATCGCTTACACAAGAGATTAGAAAAATATGCATACAAGCGAGTAAAAACATATAATTTCTTGATCTTTACGGAAAAGTAAATAAAAGAACTAAGCAAGTAAGCAAACTTGATTATCCTTTCCTATTGATCAGCATAAATCCTACCAAGGACGGTTATAACAATTTATGAAACGAAGCACGAAACGATACAAGTATACCTCACATAAGCACAAAAGATCATCCACACATTGATGCCCGACACAGGTATGCCTCCAAAGCCTTTATTTCATTCAACAATAATCAAAATAATGATTACAAGATACAAGAGCAGAGGTTCAATACAAATTCTTCCATCCATAATGAGGAATGAGAGCTTGCTTATATAGAAGAAGTGGCAAGCTAGAGGGGGTGCATCTTCCTCAAGGATGGCGGTGAGTTGGGTCAAGGTTGGATCAAGGAGTTAAGGATGGTAACATCAATTTGTTGAGATAGAAAATAATAAAACCCAACATTCCTTCCATAATCACGAGCTTTTCGATCAAATCCTGCACCCCTCTCTTCAGGAGAGAACTTCCATCTCTTGAAACTCTTCGAAACGGCAACGTTTGACTTGCCAAACTCGCCTGGGTACTTGCCACTTTAGTTTTCCAAGTCATAAAATTTGATTTCGGCAAGTTTCTTATAATTTTTTAATTGCTGAATTTTTTAAATATCTCATTTTTTGGTTTTTTTGGTCTTTTTTGGGTTTTTCGAGTAATTATTAATTTTGGAGTTAACTAATTACTAGAAAACTTAGGAAAGTGGGTGCTCTGAGTTAGAAATGAGCACGCCCATGGCAAAAACAACCTCCTAGCCACACTTTAATGACTTTAGAGTTTTACAATTAACTTATTAAAAATAAGCCTGTAAAAACAGAAAATATATATATATATTCCGGAAATTAAAAAAAAACTACGGTGGACTTAGGACATGTTCATATTACATAATGACTCAAAATAATGATTAGCATGGTAATATACATCAACACATAGGTTTTAAGAACCTCCCAAGGCCTAACCAACAAGGCAATTATTCCAGCTTTGGAGGCTTGGGTGAAAAACTCAAGAAATTATTTATCGCTTAAAAACGATAGATAAATTTTTTAGGCCATTTTTTTAATTTTTTTGAACATGTTCATACACCATGGGGAATTGAATTAAAATGAGTTAAGCATGATGACTTTATGTAAAAGATTAGGTTTCCTAGGACTTAGTCATCAATGCATTATTTTAGGGTGTTTTTTTCCTTATTAATTATCTTCTAACAAGGAAAAACACCCTGGAATAATGCATTGATGACTAAGTCCTAGGAAACCAAACCTTTTACATAAAGTCATCATGCTAACTCATTTTATTACAATTCCCCATGGGGTATGAAAATGTTAAAAAAAAATTAAAAATGGCCTGCATGGACATCTAAACTTGAAATTTGAACAAGTAATTGTTCGTCTGGTGGCTCATTTAGAAATCCAACTTAGTGCAACTCAGTTGGTAACATTTGGATCCAACTGTGGGAACTGTGATTGATCTGAATTCTATGTAAATCTATCATACGAGAACCCTAGAATCTCTGGTTCCTGCAGAAAACTAAAATAAGTCAATGGCATGTATATATTTCAGTTTGTAAGTTTCTGCGGTGAGTTATGTTGAAATAGGGTTTTTACGAAAAATCTGCAGTAGACATTTTTAGTCTACTACGGATTTTTCGGAAAAACCCTATTTCGGCATGTATATATATAACCAAATGAAACAAGAAGTTGCATTTTATGATACAAGATAATATACAACAAATGAATTAAAAATACTTTCTATGTACACAATTATTATACAAAAAGAAAAGATTAAGCTAGGAAATAAAATGCAAAGGAAGGCTTAGAAATTCATGATACAAAGATGCCCCCATGGGCATCAGATGTTGTCACTGAAGAATAGCTTTAGAAGTTGCCCGTTCACTGGCAGAGTCTTCTTTTCACCATCCATGTCGCTTAAATAAAATGAATTGGCATCGGCTATGTCATGGATGATGTAGGGACCCATCCATAAGCTGTCAAGCTTTCTGTGTTTACCAGGCTTTTCTTTCAGCTTGTCCCATAGTAACACTGTATCTCCCTTCTAAAAGGTTTTAGGCCTAAATGACTTGTCAAAATTTCCTTTAAATTTATCCTGACTTCTGATATTCTGATCAACTGCCTTTCTTCTGACTTCATCCAACTCTACCAACTCATGAACTCTGCTTTGATAATCATCTTGATATGATCCTGAATCTTGTAGAGCCTGATACACTGGTATTTTAAGATGAATTGGTAAAGTAACATTCATGTCGTAGACTAGCATTCATGTCATAGAAGAAAGAATCAGTGATTTTTCACCTAGTTCCCGAAAAATCGCAATGTTTGGGGGAAAACAATTTTTTATGCCAAAAAAATTGCAATTTTTCAAAAAATCGACATCGCGTGGTAATGAAAAAATTGGCGATTTTTTCTAAAAAACCATGCCACGACAGGTAAAATCGTCATTCTGTAAAAAACGAAATAAGGGTTTTGTTAAAATCGATTTTCAGGTTTCGAGCAAACTCGCCGGCAGTTAGCAGCCCACTCTCGGAAATCGCGATTTTGTCTTCTATGCAAAAATAAATTAGAGAAAGAAACTATATGCATAAACATTTAAATTTGTGGCAAAGGGTTCTCTAAGCCTATAAAACTCTGCAGGGAAGGAACCAGTTAACTTGCCTAGCGGTTTAAGATTCTAAACATGTTAATGTCGAAAGCATCATTTTAGACTGTCTTTATTGAAGTTCTGCCTGGCAACGTTGGCTATTTTTTTGTTAACGAAGCTGGCTCTACTTTTGTTTTAGACCCCACTACTGACGAGTATCTATTAAGTGAAATTCATCTAGATCGAATTGACTGTAGCCAACTCTGTTGGTTGCATGGATACACAATGTATTCAGGGGGTTTTGAACTTTTGAACCTGGGTTTGAGCGTTGTGATTTTTTTGATTTAAACACTTGACCTCAATCGAGTAGCCCACTTCAAAGTCATTGTTACTTCCCTACGAAACTTTAGAAACTAATTATCCAACGATAAAATTGTTTTTTTCATTTGAGAGATCGTAGGTCTCAAAGATCTTTGTTTTGTGTCTCAAATAATTAAAACGATTTTATCTTTGATCAAATTTGGTAATGTACAAACCCTCATGAATCATGTTCATCTCTATTCACGAATTTGGTAATGTCATTCATCATCTGTTCACGAATCATGTTCACAAATTATTAAGAATGAATTTTATCTACAAATCCTCACAATTTGGTTTCATGATGAATGCCACTTTGAGCCTTGAGGGACGTTTGAAACTTTGAAGTTTGAAGGGTGTTTGAAATTCAGACTGTAGATAGGGTTATTTTGTGTTTTTCAATATTTGTCGCGGTTTGTCGATTTTTTTCATCGATGTTGTCGAGAAGATGTTTTCTAGACCCCTGCAGATTTTTTGTCGATGCCGATGTTTTCTTCTGTGTCGTAGACTAACTCAAAAGGAGACTTCCCCGTTGCACTTTTCTTAGTAAACCTATCTACCCAAAGTGCAAATTTGATTTTACTATCCCAAGACTTCATATTATCACCAATAATATTTTTAATAATGGTCATCAAATTCTTGTTGCTTGACTCAGCAAGACCATTTCCCTGGGGATAGTAATTCAAGGAATGAGATAAGATAATGCCATACTTAAAACTGAATGATGACATTGCTACTAAACAGAAATCTTTGGCATTATCAATGGTTATCTTAGCAGGCACCCCAAATCTAGTAATGATTTTATCTTCAAGGAAATCCATGACTACTTTCCCGGTTGCTGCTTTAGTAGGTATGTCCTCTACCCACTTTGGTAAAATTATTGGTTGCGGTCAAAATCCAAGTGTAACCATTACTTGAATTGTCCTTAAATTTAACAATGAAATCAAGACCCCATTGCTGAAAAGGGGCTTGGATTGTTTAAAATTAACATGTGTATAAAATTTAATAGCAGTAACAACTCTTTAAAAATTTTAAAGACTATAAAGAGATAGTACTAAGATTATTAGCAGCAGTAAAACAATAGCAGTAGTAAAGCAATCATCCACAACAATGGACACAAGAGTTTTCACAGGGAAACCTTTAAGGACAAAAGCCCCAAAACAATTACTAATTCATCCTCTAAATGAGATGATTGAGTTTGTACAATTAGTAGATCAACCTTGAAAGAGTTCTGGCAAAGACCGAGTGTACACCAATTTGTCTTAATCAAACCCCAACCATCTGGAGCAGCTTCTACTCAATTTATAGTCTTCCTGCTAGTGTATTCGTATGCCACTGTTCACTGATATAAACCTTGTTGATGGCTGTCGTGAATTGTAAGTGCCCTAGCTGGGCTGTCGTGACCCTGTAGGTGCCCTAGTTGTTTCTTAGCAAGGCTTGGGTGTACTGAGAATGGCCCTAGCAAGGCTCGAATGCACTAAGGATAGCCCTAGCAAGGCTCGGGTGCACTGACGATAGCCCTAGCAGGACTCGGGTGCACTATGGTTAACCTTGGTGGAGGAGCTGTGACTGTAACAACCCTAATGATAAATTCCAGGTGGACATGGGCTGAAGGTGATCTAAGAGGACTTGAATCAGTCCTTGTTATAGCTGCCACCAAGATCTAGATGAAAGAGAGAAGAATACCAGCTATGAAGAGATCCACGAGTTGTCCTTAAGGAGTAGTGAAGATTCTTGTGTGTTTGATGATGAGACGGTATCTTTATTTATAGATCTTCAAGTGGAAGATGGTTCCATACAAATAGGAGACTGCCCTTGAGGCTTGCATTTTTTTAACCATTGACTTTTCATCTTCTGTGGTCCAAGTAACCTTTTAATCTTTTGTTCTTTACCTTTGAGGTGCTTGGTCCTTCATTTGGTGGGTACTTGGATCAACACAAGGTGTGCTTGGGGTACTTGGTCCTTCAAGTGGTTATATGACCACAATAAGTCATCTCAGGTGTTCTTCATGGTCTTCGTGGTTCGAACATATCAACTCGAAGTGCATCATCATAAATGATGGAGTCCACAATAATCCTTTTGGCTCTAATCATATTCTTCTTGTGAGATGCTTTGGCATCATATCCCTCTGGTTCTAGAACCTCCGTAGTGACATACTTGTCCAAGTCATTCTCTTCAAAGATAAGAGAGATTATATACTTCCATGCTCGGAAGTTGTCGGCTCCTTCAAGCTTGTCCTCAAGCTTGGTGTGATTCATCATTCTAATATGTGAACCTCGAATGGAAATAGCAAAGAATTAGATCTTACCAATTTGAGATGCTCAAAACTGCTCCTTGAACTGGCTGACCTAGGGTTTGACAAAGAAACCCCAATTTTTCAAACTTGAAATCTTGAAATTCTTCTTGGATAGATAGATGCACCTCCTCAAGGAAAGTTGTCTAGTGGTGTCCTTTTGCAAAAAACTGTGGAAAAAAACTCAAAAAATTTGATGCCCTAGTTTCTTCCTGCAATCTTCCGCGATCAAAAATTGAAAACTCCTCCAAACTGGAATCTTTCTCCACCAAAAGATGCACCTCCTTAAGGAAATTTAGCCTAGCCCTCTTTTTTGGAAGATTTGTGAAGAAAAGTATTGAAACGTGGAAGCCCTAGATTCCACAGTTGCACAGTGCCTTCTTTCAGGGTGGCTCTGATACCATGTTAGAGTTTGCACTTTAATTCAATTATGTTAGATCTTTAATCTAATGCAATAGGATCATTGAAAGATAGACAAGCACAACACAAAAGAAAGACAAAGAATATTATCCTGGGAAACCACAAGGGAGAAAACCCAATAACTTCTTCAGTATAGATTCGTCACTTAGTACAATGTCAGAGAAAGATGGAAAACCCAAAGATAAGATAACTTCTGCATCTTCTTCTTCTTCTACCCCAATGAACTTGTCTCTCTCTCTCTCTCTCTTAGAGTGAACTTGCTTGAGCTTGTTGTATGTCCAAATGAGGGAGGACGCCTCCTATTTATACACTTTATGTGAGTGACCTAAAACCCCAACAGGGTCGACTACTCCAAGGGAGACTCAAAAATACATTTTACACTTATTATTTTGGGGACTATTGCCTCGACTTACAATGGAAGTTTTACCTCGATATTCTTACATGACCAAGTATAATAATAACACCTCCAAATAGAGGAAAAACATCTCCGAAGGAAGTACAATAACAATAAGATAATAATAAAATAATGATACAACAAAATGAAGAATATCTTTCGAAGTTACATTTACAATAACAAACCCAGTTCATCGAGGAGTCTACATGTAACAACTCAACTCAGCCCATCGAGGAGTCAACAACTTAACCCAATCCATCAAGGAGTCAACATGCACCAACTAAACCCAGTCCATCGAGGAGTCTACATGTAACAACTCAACCCAATCCATAAAGGATTCAACAACTCAGCCCAATCCATCGAGGATTCAAGATGCACCAACTCAACCCAATCCATCAAGGAGTCTACATATAACAACTCAACTCGGTGCATCGAGGAGTCAACAACTCAACCCACTCCATCAAGGAGTCAACATGCACCAACTCAACCCAATTCATCGGGGAGTCTACATGTAACAATTCAGCTCAATCCATTGAGGAGTCAACAACTCAACCCAGTACATCGAGGAGTCAACATGCACCAACTCAACCCAGTCCTTCGAGGAGTCTACATGTAATGAATCAGCAACCTCCCTCTCTCTTCCTCTCAAAGGAAGAGACACGCCATTCTCCATGTATTAGGGAGAATATCTCACTGACACTACAACATCAACCTTCCCTCTCAATGAGGGATACATTCTCCACTACTCCAAGCCAGTCACGAAAGTACACAAATTTTTCCCTGGGAAGAGGCTTGGTGAGAATGTCAACAATTTGATCATCTGTAGGAAAATACTAGAGTTGGACTGCACCTCTCTGTACCATGCCAAGGATGTAATGCTACTGAATCTTGATATGCTTTGATTTATCATTAAATACTGGATTCACTGACAACTGCACACAACTCTAATTATCACAATGAATCAATGTCAGCTCTAGCATCTAACCAAACAACCCGGCAAGGAGTTTTCGAATCCACACTACTTCCTGTGTTGTACCATATACTGCAATATACTCAACCTCTGCAGTGCTCAATGTCATTAGGGTTTGATGCCTGCTACACCAGGAAATCATAGCAGATCCCAAATTGAAGCAACACCCAAAGGTGCTCTTCCTATCTATAGCATTCCCTGCCGAATCAAAATCAGAATAGCCCTGCAAACTCATGTCACCACTGGAAGCATAACTCAAGACATATCCCACTGTTCCACAAAAGTATCTCAACATATGTTTTGTAGCAACCCAATGTACATGTCTCGACTTACTCATGAACTGGCCAAGAGAAATCACTGCAAAACAAATATTTGGTCAAGCGTTAACCAAATACATCAACGATCTGATCGACTGTCGATACATGATGGGATCTATCAAATCTGAATCGGAAGCAGAATATCTTAAGCTTCTTCAGATTGGAATCCATTGGTGTGGCCATGGACTTACAATCCATCATCCCAAATCTTCTCGGGATATCAATAGTTTACTTCCCTTGACTTAAGAAGATCTCACCATGCCTCTGCCATATTTCTAGTACTAAGTAGTAGTGCATCAAACTAAGGTCCTTCATTTCAAATTCAGAGGCTAGATTCCTCTTATACCACTCAATGAGTTTCTCATCTCCTGTGAGAAATAAGTCATCAACATAAAGCACTAGGATCAAAGGCTCTCCATCCACAACCTTGTAGTAAAAGTTGGGATCTGCATCACACTTGGTGAATCCCAAGCTCACCAAGTATCCGTTAATCCTAGCATACCAAGCACATGGTGCCTACTCGAGTCCATATACGGCCTTCTTTAGTCTGCATACATGGGATTCCTTCCCATGGATCACAAAACTCGTTGGCTACTCAATGTAGACCTCTTCCTTGACCACACCGTTGTGGAAGGCAATATTCACATCCATCTCATGCAACTTCCATCCCATAGCTGAGGCAAGAGCTATAATCGTCCTAATGGAAGTATACCAAGCAAGTAGAGCAAATGTCTCATCATAATCAATTCCCCCTTTTTAAGAGAATCCTCTAGCCACAAAATCTAGCTTTGTGCTTTTCAACACTACCATCTGCTCCAAGTTTGATATTGTAAATCCACTTGGGAGTCGCTACTTACTTCCCCTCAAGTCTCGGCACAATCTCCCACACATCATTCTTCATGATGGATTGATATTTATCCATCATGGCATCCTTCAATACTTGCTAGCTGGGATCCTCCTCATAGTTGGAGGGCTCGAAATTAATGATGTGGCTCATCAATGCTACATAGCTCGAGAATCTTTGAGGTCTCTTGCTTTCTGTGAAAGTACCACAGGGTGATTCATGCCCCTTTGCATCCTGCAAGATCTAACGAGGCCATGCAAGCCTCTTCCATCCTACTACAACACCTCTATGGATATCAACTAGCTTCACTAGATCAATGGGATCGACAGGCTTAACTGTCTCAACTGGCTCCCTCTGAACTGTTGAAGCGAGAGAGAGAGAGATGATGCCATCTCCTTTAGAACCACTAGCTCCTCACCATCAATATCCATATCTAATCCTTTGGCTCTTATGAAGGCTTCCTCTTCGAAGGAGACATCCCTGCTGACCTCAATCTGTCTCGATCCGGGATGTGTATCTTGTAAGCCTTCGAAGACTCACTATAACCCACAAATGTACCCTTCCTTCCTGAAGATTCCAGCTTTGTCCTCTTTTCCTTGGGCATAGAATATATACCAGACAAGCAAAGATTTGCAAGTGGCCAACCCTAGGCTTCACACCAGTGAAGGCCTCTTTCTATTCCTCAAAATATTATGAGGACTCCTATTCTACACATATCCTACGATACTGGAAACTTCTACCCAAAAGCACATGGGAAAACCCTGATCATGAATCATGGCCTTGGCTGCCTCTACAATCAATCTGTTCTTCCTCTCTGAAACCCCATTCTATTGGGGGTTGTAAAGAATAGTGTACTCCTTAATTCCTACCTACTTGCAAAAAGCACTGAAGTATGTGGAGTTGTATTCACCTCCATTGTCTAATCTCATAACCTTAATTTGCTTTCCCAACAGGTTCTCGACTTGTTCCTTGAATTTATTGAGCACCTTCCTTGGACTTAAGAAAGTAAATCCAAGTCTTTAGAGAGTAATCATCAATAAAGGTCAGATAATAGTAGAATCCACCCAAGGAAGCAATTGTCATTGGTCTAAACAAATCAGAATGTACTAGATCCAAGATTCCCTTGGACCTACTGTCATTGTTTGGAAAAGAACCCTTGGCATTCTTGCCAAGCACATCCTTTGTAAATGCCATCACGATCTATACGAAGTACTGGAAGTCATGTCACCATTGTCCTCAATGATGGAAGAGATCTATAGTGTAAGTGAGCAAGTTTCTTGTGCCATAACTCACTCAAGCTGCTAGAATCATGTACCAGTGCCTAAACTGGTAGTGTAGTCAATCTGTATAGGCTCTCCTCTTGAACACCAATCACACGAGTTGAATTCATGCTAGAGTTCTTGTGCCTGCAAGAACCTTTCCATTAGAGAAGGAAACCCTATAGTCGTTTTCCTCCAAGGATGATATAGAAACAAGGTTCCTTTTCATCGCAGGTACAAATAACACATCACTCAAATATAGAGTATCACTAGAATCTAATTGGAAGGAAGTAGCCCCGGTTCTGTTCACAGTATATCTAGCATCATCTCCAAGTACAACTTGTAGATGAGACTCTTTCTCTACCAAATCTAAGAGAGCAGAAATAAAGAAGAACTTTGTTTAATCATCGCTCCTTGATCTCTTATGTGGAGTTCTTCATCACCATCAGTAGTTGAGGCATGGTGCTTTCTCTTCTTTGTTCCATGACACTATCTGGTATAGTGACCGTACTTTTGACATCTAAAGCATTGAATTTGTGAAAGATACTTCTTCATCTTCTGTTCTTGAATTGGACTTGAACTTCCACCTTTATTCTTTCTACCTTGATTCTTCCTTCCTTTACCTTTTCCTTTCTTAGCATGTGCTGAAAAGGATTAGATTTCTTCATGTTGGTAGCCATGTAACTTGCCTCTAGCTGCAAGACTAGTTTCTTCTTGTGTACAATCTGCCCATAATCAATCAAACTTGGGCAATTTGGATTGCCCACTAATACTCTGAATAAATGGTTCCCAAGAATGGGGAAGGCCATTGAGGGTCATCATGGAAAGCTCTTTATGTTCAATTATTTCCCCAATGGTGCTCAATTGATTCATTAGTTCAGAAATCTTCATAAGGTAGGATGCAACTAAGTCTGTTCTTGTCATCTTAATAATGGAGTTGTTGTCTTAAGGCAAGAGCCCGGTTGATATTGCTATTCTCAAATAACTTCTTCAAGGCATCAAACATCTTCTTGGTTGTCTTCTTTTGAGAGATCTGAGGTATCAAGTGATCCTTTACAAAATCTATCAGAATCCTCCTTTCTTTAGCATCACTCTTCTTCCATTAAGTCTTCTCTACTTCCTCTTTTGGTTCTAGTACCTGTTGTCACATATATAATTGCTGGGCTACTTTTGTTCCTGAGCAACACTGAGCAAATCTTTGAGCCAGTCCTTTATATGAGATCAAAATATGATGAGTCAACAGTTGATGATCTCTCACTTTCAGCAGATCCAGAGTGTTCACATTGACCAATTCTATGCCATGACCAAGCCTCATGACCCCAGATTTGATGATTGAGTTAGCCATTCTCATGACCCAAAGTAGAGATTGATGTAGTGCCTATGTGTAGCAGCAGCAGTTGTCCCAAGGATTTTCAGACTTGATTATGACCTAGGTGATATTATGGTTTGTGCTTATGGATTTTGATGTTGCTCTGTTACCTATTTTAGCAGTGAGACTCAGTTGATATTGATTATATGTTGGCGATATTTTATCTTGGTTTACTTGAAATCTAAAGTATAAATGATCCAGTGGTTTTGACCGGGAAATTCCTTTGTATACTCATTGACCTTGTCCTACTCCTAGTATGGATTTAGTCTTTTCCCCTCAAGGGCATAGCTTGCTATTTTTGGCATCACTTCCATTGTCTCCATCCATCTGCTGCCTTTCCATTTTCATTCACTATCCTTGACTTGTAAATTGACTAGTGACATTTGGGATTTCCCCCACCTTCACCTCTATGTTGGAATAGGTCTCCATGTATAAAATTGTGTCTCGGTGTTGATTTATGTGATTTTTCTCACAGGGAATGTCTACCTCTAGGTCTTGAACACAAGTAGTCCTACCAAAGAAAGCGTCTTTAGACACGAAGGCATCGGAGCTTAAAGTTATTCTAAATGGATGCCCTACCAGCAAAATAAAAGTCTCTTTAGACACTACTGGAAATGGAAAAATAAAACTTGTCAGTGGCCAAGAGATGAGCACTCATCCATTGTATGGTGTAAGGCTCATGTATCCCCACAGGGTATCAAGGAGGCAAGCCCTAGAAGGTTGAGCCTTAGTCATTTTTTGGAAGCCCAAAAGGCTTTCCAGGGCACCTGCTCTTGGAGGATGGCAAGTTATCAATGAAAAATGAAGTTGATAGCTAGAGGATGAGCACTCATTCCTTGTATAGTGTACGGTTTATTTGCCCCCACAGGGAAACAAGGAGAGACTAGCCCAAGAAGGTCATGTCTTTGTCATTATCTGGAGGCCCAGAAGGCTACCAGGGCACCTGCCTTTAGAGGTCAACTAGTAAAATAAATGTTGAACAAATTAAGTCTTAAAAAGGTTGCTTGTCTAGATCCTAGTGGAGCCTTCTCATCATTCCACCCATTTGTGAGACACTGCCATGCCCTATTGTTCACCTAGTCCAACTTATGTGTTGTGTGGATCCCCTTGTCCTTTAGCCCAGGTGCTTATAGTGTTAAGTTATCAAGTCATCCCTTGGCCTCACCTGTTGTTTATGATCCCTTCACCCTTGACTAGCAAAAGGGATAAATCTATAAATGAGTATAGACTGGAGGTTCTTGTTTTGAAGCAAATAATCATTTTGATTTGGATTATTATATATGTATTGTGCTTATACTTGCCAACAAAATCTAATCATACTTGAGTGTCACTGCTAGCATAGAAAATTGAGCATACATGTCCATTAGTACTTTGCAGCATTAGAGTTTAGCACTTGGGTCATCATTTGGTCAGTGACTTGGTCAACCCCGTGTTGTCCAGGCCATGAGCAAATTCCGGGATGAGTAATAGGCCGATGGTTATGGATGATGATTATTTATGGTCTACATGTGTCCATTAGACATATTCATGATTTAGATGGTGATTTGTTGTGATGGATTGTACTATTTCTATGTTTATCAGCATTTACAGGCTTTATTATTATTATTGTTCTGACATTGGATAGGGCCTCTGATGTACATTTCTTATGGACTTATGGTGTATGAGTACTCATTCCTAGTTGATTTGGGCATTCTGAGTCCATTGGTGCAGCTGGTTTTCAGTTTCAGGCAGGAACAAAATAGATATGGGTCATTTGGGCTTTTATAGCAGACCTGCCCTAGGGAAAATGAAAATAAAACACTTTGCAATTACTGAGGAGATCTCTTGGAACACTGGAGTGGATTTGTGGGGTGCAGCTAGTCGTTTGTACCATATACCTAGGGTGCCAGGCATATCTATGCAGTTATTTTTAGCGTAGACTCCTCCCGGGTGAGATATTGGTTGTTTTATGTTCCCAAGGCAGCATTTTAATAATTAAAAATGGCTAATGAGGAAATCGATTTGGGTAATTGAGGCAAAGGATTAGCATGGAATTGGTCTGAGGCATAGTATTTGGGCCATATTCATCATCCGGCATCAGCTTCACTTCACTCGGGGTCCACACATCCTTGATTTATGCATTTTGAGGGTATTTTGACGTATTTTGAGGGAGATCCCCTAGTGATTTTTATCACTCCTTATATTATTTGCCACCACACATTGTTATTGTGCCATCGATCCATGCTAGTGAAGGATAACATAACCTCCTAGCCCCCCCATGTGCTACTTTGTGGTCATTAGTCATATTTTATGTGGTGCACCCATCATCGGGCATTTCTAGTGATGCACCCACTTATAGTCTTGAGTTGATCCATGTGAGATGTATCCGGCTAATCTTAGTCGTAGATTGGGATTATTTTATCTTATGATCTTGACCCTTGATCTTTTTGGATCTAGGTATTATGTACTTTAGAGACCTATATATTGAGATGCTCTCTCATTTGTAAAGGGACTTTTGGCTCTGGAAATATAGAATATAATAAAACTTTTGCGGAAATCTCTTGGGAGCTTTGTGAATGTCATGGATGTGATTGTTATGCGCCTTGCTTAGACATTTCAGTGAGACCTTGTATGCAAGCAATATTATTCTGTGAGGGTCATACCCATCTTTGTGCAGGTAGGGAATTGGAGGAGATTGCTAGGGAACCCGCATCGTCTTTAAACCAAATCGCCTCATGTTCAGGGAGTGATCAATTGTTACTTTGTGCATTGAATCTTTCTCTGTAGATGTTGTACGTATCTTATCTTTTTCATCGGTGAACAATTCTAACTTCGGTAGATTGATTTTGCAGGTGGAGAAGAGGGCACGCACTTCCTCACTTGGGCATTTTTCCTTCGTTGCATGCCGGATCTAGCTCGAAATTGTAACTAAGTGGAAGGATCATCGACATCTAAGGCGACCGCAAGTATTCTCAGGTACGATCTGCAAGGTACGTATTGTGTTTCATTATTTTCATCCAATTGTCAAACAAACCCTCTTTCTTAAAACCCTTGTTTCATGGATCTGATAGATCCGGTGAGTTTTTTATGACGGCCATCAAAACCCACTTGGAGATTAATGAATAAACTCTTGATCTCAAGTTTCACATTGATCGAACTCCATTTGTCGTGGGATCTAGCACTAGTCACTCTAGGTGGGGGCGCCCCTCTTGGGTGGGTGGCCTTTTCTTCAGATCTGTCAGATGGGTATATGCTTGGACCCGCCTCAAAATCATAGATCTAATCCTCAAGCACCCTAATCTAGTCATCTCATGCCCTGATCTGCCCTTTTGGGTCCACTTTGTCCAATTATGCAAAAACCCTAGGTGGGTCCCTTTAGGGTTTCCTTTCATTTTGCTAGATCTCCCTAGATCTACTTCCTTAGCTCATTTGTGGTACAATCTCATTTAAGTTGGGTCATCTCTCCTCTTTTATACATTGTCAAACCCTAGGAGTGTCTTGAGTAGGTGCGCTAGCCTCTTAGGTTAGTAGGGTCTCCCCCTTGGTCATTCTCCAGATTGATCTAAAGTGACAAAAGCTCGTCCAGTGTGACAACTACCCTTTATCCGTAGTGGACGAGGCCCTTGCGGTGTCACCGGTTAGCTACCTTGCATCTACCGTCCTGGATGGGATACCTTTAGTGGGTAGCTACACATTGTGTGATAACAATACCTTCTCATTAACAAACTTCAGGATATCATTTTCCTCCAAGATAATAAGTACCATAGACTTCCAAGAATTGAAGTTGGAATCCCCATCAAGTCCATCTTCCACTTTCACACTATTCATTGTCACTGCAAGATGGAACTGAAACCTGATTCAGAAACCCTAGCAAGAGCTAGGTCAAAATTGAAGTTTGGAATTCGAGAAACCTGATTCCACAAATGAATGTGCCCTCCTAGGGCGAGTTGAAATGACCTTCTTTTCTCCCAAATCTACGAACATAGTAGCAAAAAAGCGAAATCCCTCGTTTTGGATCTGTTGAAAGATAACTCTGAAGGTCCTCACTCATAATTTTGGTGTGGGTGTGATGAGGAGGACTTAGACTTTGTCCTTTGAATATTTATGTAATAAGTGAATGTTATATAAATAAAGTAATGTTTTGTACTTTATAGAATGAGTCTCACTTAAGTGATTATTTAATAATTAAAGTGAATTAATTATTAAATGTGAGTGCATTAAATGATGGCCCTTAATTTTGTAAAAGAGCCTCAACCCTGGATTAGGTGGTTAAGATAGGTAGTTAGAAATTTTAAAGCATAAAACAAAGAGAGAAAGGACAAATGATGCACACCATTAATGAAGAGAGGTGAAGAAGAGAAGTGAAGAGAGAGAAGAGATACCGTAGCAACAGTGGCACAATTCCCAAGGAGCAACACATTTCCCAAGGTAGCCAGAACGTGATTGTACAACAGTCTGACAAGGTCGGACAGCAGCACGTGTGGGCACGAATCCCAAGGCAACTAGTGGTGCATTTATTGGTGACTATCTAGACCGTACAACAAGGTGATTTTTGGCACGTGGCACAAATTTTGAGGCAAAAAGGTACAAGTCGTACAGCACATGTGGGGGTTGTACAACAGGCTGTACAATTGTTATTTGGCACGAAATTCGAGGTGTTTATTTGTTGTTCCATATTGGTGTAATTCTGTTAGTGAGGGTTGAAGAAATTAATTCTTGTGTTGATGAAAATTTCTGAGTATTCTTCTTAATAAAATTATCTTCTTCTAGGGTTTTCCCCAGAGTTGGGGATTTGCCCAGTCTTTTGACCAAAAAATTATGTGTCTCATGTGTTTAATTGATACTTCAATGTTTGAGAAGATCTTGAAGTTGTGGCTATTATTTTAACTTTATGAGTAAATTTTTAATCAAAAACCCTAGATATTCAAGTGTTTTACAGAATATGTGAATGGAAATTTTCATGTTAATGTCATTTATTTTCTTCATGGTATTAGAACTATACTAAAGTAAGGTTCAAGATTTTGATTCATAGTTAAAAGAAGTTGTGTTGTCTTTCAGTTAAGATCTGTTGCAAGTAATTTCCAATAATGAGCATATGGTATGAGGATAGATTGGATGGTGTATACAACTATCTTCCATGGAAGGTAAGGATTACTGTCGTATTAAAAGAATGGAAGATATGGAGTTTTGCTAACACCAAGATGACCAAACCTACAAGCCAAGATGCATTAGATGAGTTTGAAGCCCTTGAAGCCAGAGCCCAGAGAGTGATCCTAGATGGAGTGAAAGATCATTTCATTCTACATTTAGCAGAGAAGAAAAATGCTAAAGACGTGTCGGATACATTGAACCAGTTATTTGAAACCAAGAACGAGAACCACAAGATGGCACTAAAGGACAAGCTACACAATGTCAAGATGAACAAAGATGAGGGTGTGGCATCCTACTTAACTCGTGTGGTGCAAGTCAAGGATGAGTTAAGCCCTGAATTAAAAGATATTGTCCCTGACTCAAAAGGGGTGAGGATAGCCCTGAATGGTTTCACCAAGAAGTGGGACGTATTTGTGAAGTGTATTGTAGGTAGAGAAAAGCTTCCCAATTGGTCCAGACCGTGGGATGACTTTACTTAGGAGGGGATTTGAGAAGGGTCTCTAGGTACTCGGGTCAGTGAAGAAGTGGAGCAGAACGTGGCACTTGCAACAAAAGCTAACAAGAAGAAGAAAGCCATCAGTCAGGTCTGATGTTACCAGTGTGGTTAGATGGGACATTATGCCTCTAAGTGTCCTGAGAAGAAGAAAGAGAAGACAAAGAGAGACATGGCATCGTTTGCACCAGTAGAAGACTATGCAACGAAGTTTGAACAAGAGTTTTCTCTTGTCTCTATTGATTCCAGTATAGGGAGCTACATTTTTTAGAATGTCTGGGTTGTTGACAGTGGTGCAACCAGACACGCGACTGGAATCTATGATATCTTTTAGATTATAACAAAATTGGGGCCAGGACACTATATTTAGACAGATATTGACTATCCACAAGTGGCAATATGAGGGGTTGGAACAGTCAAGTTCCAACTAAACCTTGGTGAGATCTTGGAGATACACATAGTGCTTTTTGCACCTGGGACGAGAGTTAGCAAACTCTCAGTATCATCCTTTGAGGATGAAGGTTATGGGATGATGGTGAGGTTTGGCGATGTTTTCCTGTATCGGAGAGATGAACCAGTTGGTACTACCATTTTGTTAGGAGATCGCAGGGACAAGCTCTATGTTTTGAGAGGGCGCATTGTACATCCAAGAGTGAGTGGGTGGAAGCCAGAGTCAGAGGATGAGGCAAGAGTTGCATCTAATGTGCATGGTTCTGATGAGGAGAGTGATTCTCTTCAGAGCACTCGAAGGAGACTCGTCCAGTCTAGTGATGGTGTTAATGAGCAGGTGGATGAGGCTCAGGTCGAGTCTCAAGCTTCAGAGTTCGAGTATGGTGTTGAGCACTTGTTTCAGAGTGTTGTCCGTCGAATGCACACCATCAGTAGAAATCTTTTGGATTGTTGTTTCCCTAAGCGGGAAAGGTGTGGCCTTGGGGGCAAGCAAAGAGCCAGGTGTTGTCACCTGATCCCAGCTCCTCCGTTTAGGCTAACTCCTAACGAAGCCAAGGGGGGTTGTCCCTAAAAAGGTTGTCTAAGGCTTATTGTTTTAAAGTGGTCTTAGATGAATGGTGAGAATTAGAGTTGTTTAGGAGTTTTGATATACATAAAAAAAGACCAATTACGCAATCCACGTTGCTATTTGCAAAACATGATAAGAATAAGTAAAGCATCTACGCATAAAATAACTTAAACAAATGGACAAATGGTCCAAACAAGATGATGCAAGAATAAACAGACCAATGCCTAAAATGGAGTCAGGATGCTAAAAATTTAAGTCTAGTGTTTGTGAGATCATTTTGCAAATGTACTTGGTCAAATTTTAGTGTACATTTTATGAATGATCTTGTTGATTAGGCAAGGAGAATTACCGAAAATATTCTAAGTGGCCTCATTCGAAGACATGTTGGACAATTCGGTTTGCAGTCAGACGTTCGATAACTTTCCAACTACTGCAAAACAACGAGAGCTACCCAACGTCCACAGTAAAGATTTCCCCACTTAGAATATTGCGCTCAATGCAAGGTGGTAAATTTTATTAAGTGTGAAACTGGAGTTAAATCTGTGAATTAAATAGCTACAGTGCTTCTGGGTATCCCAAACGGGTAGAGCATACACACTTTAAAATGGTAAATTCCAATTTTAGGGGATGATGAGTTGCAAATTTTATTAACAAACCAAGCTCTCCGACAGAGAGTGCTCTTGATCCACCTTATGGTGAGATTCAAGAGTCTTATCTAATCTATGATGCGAATGCAATGTAAGTGCTCTCCGATAGAGAGTTCTCTTGACTTGTCTTATGACAAGTTGAAGAGTCTTTAGGTTCTTTTTAAGATAATTAATCAAAGAGCAAAAAACATGATGAAGTAAATGGCATGCATGTAATGAAATTGAATCTAGCAACTAATAGGAAATAAAACTAAGTCTAAAAGAGATCTAAACTAAGTAATGAAAAGACAAGATACCCTTCCCCCAAATAGGGGAAGTAGAAAAATGTGTGGGAGGCTTAACCCCACTAGTCTTTTTTTATTAATAATTACAATCAGAGAGATTTTAACCCTTGAAAAGAAAGCAAGAAAGTAAAACTAAGGAAAGAAGCCTTAATGGCTTTTACAAGGATGCAAGCTTTTCTTGGTTTTACAATTTCTTCAATACTCAAGTCCTTCTTGGTTCACTCTTCCTCATCGATGTCTACACAAAACCAACAAGTACTCAAGCACCCATTATTTGTTAGACAAAAAGAAACTAATATAAGTGCAAAAAAAAAACTCTTTTTTAATGCAAAAATTTAGTGTTTTTTGGAGCAAAACTAGGGAAAAAACATTCAACGAAAAGTGTAAAATGGGAAGTTGAAAAGATAGAAAAACAGGGCAGCCAACAAAAGAGTTAGATGGCTGCAACAAAAAGCAAAAACATGGCAGCCAAGTAGGAAGAAAGATGGCTGCAAATCAAAGAGGAAAAGAGGCTTGAAAAAGGGCAAAAAAGGAGCTGGAAAAGTGCCCAAAATGGCTGAAAATAGGTGTGAAAGAGGGCAGCCAACTAAGAGGAAAGTTGGCTGCAAAATTTTGGTAAATAGAACAGCCAACAAAAGGCATGTATGGCTGCAAATAAAAAGAGAAAGAGGGCAGCGAAGAGTGGAGAAAAAGAGAGCAAAAAAAAGGAAAAACAGGGTAAAAACCAGTAAAACAAAGAGGTAAAAAGAGGAGTAAAAAGACAAAAAAGTGAAGACAAAAGAAGCAAACCAAAAAAGGGGAAAGAAGAGATGGATAAGAGGGAAAAAAAAGAGAAGAAGAAGAAGGATGTGGGGATTTTACAACCAAAGGAAAAGATTTTTTAAAGTTTGATTAATAGAGGTAAGGAAGAATTCATACTTGGATTTGGCTTGACGGAATGGCGGAGCCGCTCTCTGAACCGCGGCTAGGGTTTCCCTAGCAGTTGCCTCCCTTGCTACGCAGAGCTGAGCTCTGGCTGGATCATTGGTTTTCGCCCCTCCTCGTGCCTCAGCGTGGGGTTCTCTTTGGCTGCCGCTTCTCCTCGTGGTTTCAGGGTGGAGTTCTCTTAGGAAATGGGCTCTCATGCCCAGCTCGCCGCCTTCAAGGCCCTTGTTCAAGCTGCTGCTACTCAGGAAGCTTCACACACTTCATCCAAGTTCATGAAAAAGATGGACGAGATCCCTTCTCTGGAGCTCTCTCCTACAGATCCATGCCAGAAATCTCTCATCCTGTCTGAACAAGCCCTCATTGGTAAGTTCTCAGGGTTGTGGCCTAGCCCTAAGGCGATGGAGCTCTGGATCGCAGAACATTGGAACCCTTTTCTGCAAGGACAGGTCTCTCTCTTTGCAACTGGACGAGGGTTTTTTGTATTCCTGTTTTCGAATAAAAAAGAAAGAGACCTAGTCTTTCGTTTGGGCCCTTTCTTCATGGGCTCGAGAGGTCTGTTCTTAGCCCCATGGTCTCTGGGGTTTAACCCAGAAGCAGAGATCACTGCCGCTCCAGTCTGGGTAAGACTCCCTAACCTCCCTCTTCATCTTTGGGGGAAAAGCACTCTGATTGACATTGGTAATAAGCTAGGTCGCTATCTAGATACTGCAGAACCAAAAGGGGGTCAATACAGGTGTGCCCGTATCTACGTAGAGGTGAATCTAGAAAAAGGGCTCCCGGAGGCCCTAAAGCTCACATTAAGAGAATGGAGCCACATTCAAGATCTGGATTACGAGCAGATCCCTTTCAAATGCAACTTTTGTCATGTATACAGCCACTTCGCCAAAAGCTGCCCCAAGCTTGCAGAACCACAGAAACTAGCAAATCTCCCAACTTCCAAAGATACAGAGTTCCAGACGGTTACTAATCGATGTCGTCCTCCTTGGCGAAAGGAGCCTCAAGCGTCTCAGCACAAGGTTTCTCCTCAAGACCATTCTCCTCTTGCAGATACTCTACGGCCGAAAAACAAAAATAGTTTTGAAGTTCTCCAAGAAGATGAAGCACAAGAACCTGAAGCTGTAGATGTCCCGAAGCAGGGCATCCCTGGTCCCCTTGGCTCCTTGGAGGCAGTTGAACAAGCTTCTCCAAAACCTGCTTCTTCAGGTTCTAAGAAAGATCCCAACGCTTTGGTTCACGAGACCCCAGCCCAGGCAAGACTGGAATCCTCGGTCCCTTCGTCAGAGGGAACTCTGAATCCGAAAACTTTTCAGCTCCTTCTCCTCCCCTCACCAGAGGCCGAAAGACAAATAAAGAACGTAGAGAAAAGGAAGCAGCCTCAAACATCAGCTCAGGCTCCTAGAAGAAATTGGATCCTTTCATTAAGGGACATTCCTCTCCGCCTATCTAATGTTTTGTTTCTGTATTCTTCTTTGCTAACAATTCGTGAGAGTCTACTCTTGCAAGCAATCTTTTTCTCGGAATAGCATCAAAAGCATTTGGGATTCACTTCTCAAAGCACTCATAAGAAGGCTGATTGTTCTGATAGAGGTCATCAACCTTCTTTTTCTGAATTCCTCTTTGTACGCCTAGCTGGGCTACAGCCATTTTTAATCAATCAAAAATTTCCAGTTTCTATTAAAAAAAATAGAGGTAAGGAAGAGCCCCTTTTAGCCGTATGTTTTTTTATGCCGGATTTAAATGCTCTGAAGAACCTGCATGGTGAAAATATGAAGTTAAAAAGACCCTTGATGAGAAACCGGATGAACTTCAACCCCTCCTCTCTTGGCGATTCCTGAAACCAACACAACTCAATACAAATAAAGTGATCAAATACTAGGATGTAATAATCAAAATAGATAATGAAAGGCACTGGTATAACTGACTACTTCCTGCCCACTTCAAATATATAATGAAAATTGCATAGATAATCAAATTAAAACTTTAAATGACCACCCTAGCGTGCTAGATTTATAGCCTTCATGAGCTAAGATTGATCAACATTAATTAAAATAAAGAGAGGGTTGAGAAACAATATCACCTCGCAAAGTGAAAACCACATGCAAATAACCCACACATAGACCTCCAAAGTCATTTTATTCCGTTATCAAATCTCAGTTACAATCTTGGCAGAGTTCTCTTGCAATTTCTCCATACGCAAATGGGAAGAAGAGACTCTTATTTATACAAAAAGAAAAGAAAGATAGGGCTCAAAACCCTAAATACGGACTAAGAGTAACACCGGAGTGAATCTTTTGATTGACTAAGCTCAACATGATGATTTGGAGTTTAACTGAGCGACAACTGAGTTGTAACTGAGTGTTGGAGTAATGAGGGGGGGTGAGGTGGCCTCATCCCTCCTCGGTTTTATCACCAATCCAATAAAAACGTGCCAAAAAGGAAAAACGTCCATGCATGGAGAGGGGCACAAATCCCAAGGTGAACTTCACTGTAGCACTCCGAGACTGACTCAAATCAGTCCAGACTTGATTGGAATCATCCCAGATGCTTTTTGTAGAGCTAATTAGTCCTCTCTTTTATTCAATTTGGCATTTTTTTGGAGATTTTTTACTATCTACAATTTATTATTTTTTATTATTTTAATTAATATTTCTCATTTTTTGGGTTTTTTGAGAAAATATTAATTTCAAGCCTAAATAATAGTTTGAAACTTAGGATAAGTGTGTCTAGGGGTTAAATGAGTGTTTTGGCTTCGAAAATAAGTGTTCATTTGCCAAAACCACCCCCTCGACCACTTAATTATTACAAAATGAAATTTTCCAATTAAACCATGGTCAAAATGGTTTAATTAATTGAAAATTTTAATTAATTCTCTATAGTCAAAAAATAAAAAATAAAAAATCACTACGCATCCAGGAAAAAATTTTCCGAACATTGTTTTAATGTATCTCGAGGCCTAGGAAATGATCATAGAACATACAAATAGTGTCTAGTAGGTTCATATTTACTAGTTGGACTCTAATAACACCCCAAGGCCCAAAATTCAGAATCAGGCATTTCAGCTTTGGAGGAAGATGGTAGAAAACCTCATCGATTATATTCGGCTATAGGCAAAGCATAATTGACAAGGAAAAAAACTCCCTGGAATACATTAGTTGAAAATTACGTCTTAGGGGACTGAGCCACTCAAAACCCCTACTAGCACACTTTATTACAAAAATCCCATGGGGCATGGTCATTTCAACATAAAAATAAAAATAACTAGCCAAAATTGGCTAAGCAAAACATTCTGAACTTCTGTTGCACTGAATATGAACATTGACCATGTTCATCAAATGGCGGCTCAACAAGAGGTTCAACTATGGTACAAAATAGTTGGTAACACAGAGCAGGAGGGAACTATTTCAGGAGTCAGAGATGGAGATGGTGCTGTGGACCTTCCTCCTTAAGAGATGTGTTAAAAGATAACTCTGAAGGTCCTCACTCATATATTTGGTGTGGGAGTGATGAGGACTTAGACTTTGTCCTTTGTATATTTATGTAATAAGTGAATTTTACATAAATAAAGTAATGTTTTTGCACTTTATAAAATGGGTCTCACTTAAGTGATTATTTAATAATTAAAGTGAATTAATTATTACATGTAAGTGCATTAAATGATGGCCTTTGATTTCTTAAAAGAGTCTCAACCCTAGATTAGGTGGTTAAGATAGGTAGTTACAAATTTTAAAGTATAAAACAAAGAGAGAAAGGACAAATGACACACACCATTAATGAAGAGAGAGGAAGAAGAGAAGTGAAGAGAGAGAAGAGATACCGTAGCAGCAATCACACGATTCCCAAGGAGCAGCAACACATTTCTCAAGGCAGTCAGAAAGTGACCGTACAACACCTGTGGGCACGAATCCCAAGGCAACTACTGGTGCATTTATTGATGACTGTCCAAACCGTACAACAAGGTGATTTATGGCACGTGCGACACAAATTCCTAGGCATAAAAGTCAATGTTACCAATATCGTGTCGGGGAATATATCGCCGAGGGTGCAAAAAGAAATTATCGGATTTATCGGCGAAAATGTTGGCAAACATCGGCAATATATCGACAACTTAAAAAAAATACAAAAATATTCATTTTTTTCAATTTTCTAAACATCTAAAGCAACAAGAACATCAAATAAACACATTGTTACATGAATATGAAAATAAAACCGATAGATAAGATGTATAAAACGTCTAGTGATATATCACACATAAAAATGAATGGTGTCTTGGATCTTTGAAGGCTTGATGTAATAGATTAATTTTTAAATTTAAATTTTAAAATATAAATATAAATGACAAATGTACATTGTAAATACTAAATACTAAATAATAATATACTATATATGTTATATATAATATATACATGATATATAATATAATGTATGTACTATGTATAATATTATACATAGTACATACATTATATTATATATCATGTATATATTATATATTATATATATTTATATATAGTATATAGTATATAATATATACATTATATTATATATAATATATACATTATATTATATAATATATACATTATATATTATATAATATAATGTATATATTATATATAATATAATGTATATATTATATATTATATATAATATACTATATAGTATACATGGGCCACAATCTGCTGGCAATTACCCACGGGTAATGTCTATCGGTGTTTAACAACGGGCTACAATCCGCCGGCGATTACCCACGGGCTGTGCGTTCTCCAGTATAGAAAGGATTGATATTGATAATTGGCTCACGCAAAGTCAATTTATTAAAAAGACTAGAGATTTGAATTCACATGGGGAAGGTAGCAAATTATATTCGGAATATATGCATTGCATATGGAATACATAATTGTCAAGGTAAAGTTTTATCCTCCCCTGTTTATATGCTTGCTTTCATTTCGTTTGAACTTTGAAAGAACTGGCTTTTAAATCCCTGCATAATGATTGAAATTGTTGGAATAAATTTCTATTCATAAACAGATCAGTGTTTGAAAGCAGTTGATCTCATAGTTTCCGTGCATTGCACCTAGACCACTCAAGAATGAAGATCAATATGTATTTATAACCTTCTTGTGATGCAATATGACGAATTCGACTGTAGTGTTTGAGATGCGGAAACAATCTGTGTTTTTTTTCTATTGAAAGTTGTGGCATTTTTCTTTCACTACCTTCATTTTCATATTGGTATCAGAGGCTGCAAAGTAAATTCCTATGGGTTTGTGTGAAAATCCTACGGAAAGACGTATCTGTAGGCGCTGTTTTGTGAACAGACGTATATCATATGCTAATCCGTCGCTGTTGAAAGATGGACGAAAAAAGCCAAAAATAGGCCAATAAACCTCATCTGCGGGACAAGCGATATTTACCCATCGACTTGCGATTTTTTGCAAACATTGCGAATTTTTCGGGCAAAAAATCGCCTTAATATATCGTGCGATGTTTGGCGATAATATCGCCGAGATTGGAACATCGCGATATATCGCGATGTTGGCGATAAATCGCCTATATTTGTAACACTGATAAAAGTACAGCAGAAAGGTACAGGTCGTACAACACATGTGGGGGCCTTACAGCTGTTATTTGGCACAAAAATCGAGGTATTTGTTTGTTGTTCCAAATTGGTGTAATTCTATCAATGAGGGTTGAAGAAATTAACTCTTGTGTTGATGAAAATTTCCAAGTATTCTTCTTAATAAAATTTCCTTCTTCTAGGGTTTTGCCCGATCTTTTGACCAAAAATATATGTCTCATGTGTTTGATTAATACTTCATTGCTTGAGAAGATCTTGAAGTTGTGGTTTTTATTTTAAATTTATGAGTAAATTTTTAATCAAAAACCCTAGATATTCAAGTGTTTTACAGAATATGTGAATGAAAATTTTCATGTTGATGTCATTTATTTTCTTCAGGATCTTGGTAGAATTAGGTCAAAACTAAAAGTTCACCGAACTGAAATTTTCCTCCACAAAAAGGTGCTCCCTCCTAGGAAGAGTTTCACAATGCTCTTTTCAAGACAAAACTGTGGTAAGAAACCTTTGAAATAAGAAGCCCTAGTTTCCGACAATAGCTTCTTTCAACACTGCTATAATGCCATGTTAGATTTTAAGATAGCAGTATACTTCCAATCTTATTTGCAGCAGAATATAAATAAGGATCACTTAAAGAATAACCAAAGCACAAAAACAAATGACACAGAGATTCATCCTGGGAAACCACAAGGAGAAAACCCAACAACCTTCTTATAGAGATACCAATTCAAGATATAGTGTACATCCAAATACATAGCCAAGATAAAGACAAACCAAAGAAGAAACTCTCCAAAGATAGAAACCCCAAAATTAGTCTTCTCTCTCTTGCGCACTTCCTTCTTGATGTGGAGCGTACTTGCTTGATGGATGAAATGAATGAGCCATCACCTCTATTTATACTTGATTTTTGGCTGACTTTTTCATTGGGGCCAACTTGTCTTTATTGCTTGGACCCACTTCTCTTTTAGCATGATATTTAATTATCATTTTCTTATGAGCCGACTTGTGTGAGGATGCCTCACGCAACTAAAAGACCAACACTGAGGATGGAACAAACCATCGAAGTTTGTCTTGTAAACTATATGGCCAACCTATGACGAGAGTGGTTAGCAAGTTGAAATACCACTTGGCTAAAATCCCAAGGCATGTTGCATGATGTTATAATTTGTACTAAACCAACCACGGAGATTATGTGGAGGGCCCATGATTATATTTATGAGAAGAATAGAAAGAAGGAAGAGGTAACTGCTAACAAAGATGAAGTTTCTGCCAGTGTAGTGGCTAGATCCTCAAGCACCACGAGTGGACCTAGGACACAGGGCAATGAGAGGGACTCCATTGATTCACCTTCCATGAGGACCTCACCTTTCTTTGTTCCATGAACCGATGATGGGGCCCCATTCAGTCAGTGATTAAAAGAATGGAGAAGCAAGAAGCAAATAGGGTTTTGGGGAGGATGCTTTTCTGGAGCAATTTACCTTTGAGCATCATAAAGACCAATCCATTTTTCCAACAAATGTGTGATGTTATTATTGTTGTTAGCCCAAGGTGTAAGTTCCCTACCCTACGAGGATTTGTATGGGCCAATTCTACAAATAGAAAAGAATGACATCAATAATAGAATGGATGAGCTAAAGAAGTCATTGGAGTCCACTAGATGCATGATGATGTTTGATGGTTAGACAGATGGCAAGGGTAGGACCCTGCTAAATTTCTTGTTACATTCTCCTAGGAGTACAATGCTTATTAAATCCATCGATGCATTAGAGCATGTTAAATATGCAAACTTGTGTGAATTATTGGATGTGTTACGCAACAAAGCAGTTGCAATGTACCAGCGAGGCTAAGGCTAGAGTAGGGGGTCAAAAAAAAATTATTGTACAGGCCAAAGTGGGATTTATTGTATGGATATTTGGTTTGGGGGTTGTTTACCCCCTGGATTGGACATGGCCTGCACCCTTAGTTTCACTCTCAGAAGTACCTAACTTAATGGCTTTACTGACTACCCCTTCGGTGTGCTGGTTATCTCCACCATGCAGGGCTTTATGCCCATGGGTTGGTGCTCCGAGGATTTTGGGGTGACCGACTGGGGCACATGCCCATCCTAGTTATTTGACTTGCAGATGTTGATGTATATGTAACTTCGGAATGTATTCTTCTATGTATTTCATATATTGTAACCCGATGTTTATTACGGGATGTTTCTATTATGTATTTGAGTCATGTGGTCATGCCCCGATGTTCCGATCGGGAGGATTAATAATGTAATCAAGTCATATCAAGTCATTAGGTAAGTCCCCACAGTTATGGAGCACTTGAGTTATTATACACTAATTAAGGTGTAGGCTCGAGTAGTAATTATTAGGGTTGAGCCTACGTGTGAAATGGCAACTTAAGTGAACGGACTAATATAAATAGAGAGTGTGTGTCTCTCTATTTATCACTTGTGAATTACATCACTTGCTCTCTCAAGTGTGGCGCACCTTTGGAGAAGGAAATACTTTGGCTTGACAGAAGACAGAAGGCTGCTGTTGTGTTGGGAGGTCATCTTACTGTTTTGGGTTTCACATCTTGTGGTGATACTATCTTAGAGGAAGTTGAGGGGTTTTCTCCATTTATGGTTTCTCCTATCAAAACTCTTTGTGTCTCTTGTCTCATGTGATGTGCTTATGTTATTGCTGTGCTTGTTATTCTCTCAGTGAAAAGATCCTAACATAATGCTAGCTTAAATGTGATAAAAAACTAACATGGTATCAGAGCTAACCTGAGAAGAAGACATTGTGCAGCTACAGAAACTAGGGCTTCCTATTTTGTGGATCTTCCTCCACAGATTTTCAGCAAAAGTATGCTAGGATGACTCTCCATTGAAGGGTGCATCTTTCTGTCGATGCGGAATTCAATTTCAAGCATTTTCAGTTTCGATGTGGAAATTAGGGCTTTCTACAGAAGACGAATTTTTGAATGATACCAGCATAGGATTGTTCTCCTCATCAAAACCGAAGTTTAGAGACTTGGATCAAGAAATTTGGTTGGGTAAATCTCTGGGAAAGTCAAACCCTAGTTTGACCCTAAGCTAGGAGAAACCCTAAATACTAAAACTGCTAAGTTTTGGTACAGTCGCTATATTCCGATATTGGCGAAGTCTCAGAAGCTGAAAATTTCAGGGGCCGAAGATAAAATCATGATGAATTCTGTGTCCAAAGATCAGCCTCAGATTCGCTATATTCTGGGAGATATGATCTCTCCAAGTTAGGGTTCCAGTCTCTTCCAGAAATCATCCATAAACAGGACACCTGGGGAGATCTACAATATCTTGGGCTACAGAGGTCCAAATGGAATTCCTGAAGATGTTCCAGAAAGGGCACGGACTGTAATTTCTGTGGTCCGAATATCATACTCAGAATATGAACTAGTGACACGTGGCATTCCATACAACTTCGCTGTTCTGAACAGTCCTGTAAAAGGTCACCTTGGGAAAAGGATCATAAATCCCAAATGGTGAAACAAATTCTGATGAAACCTGCGTTTTTGGATCAGGGAAATGCGAGGTTACCTCAGTGCAAAATTTCAGACACAGAGGAGCAGTAATTTCGGAGACATCACAGAAACAGTAACAGGAATTTCTGCAGAAGAAATCAGAAAATTAGGGCTTCCTATTCCGGGAGCTTCCCTCCACTGTTTTCAGAAAAGGAGTACATTGGACAACTC
>LPNX010018664.1:104039-189200 GCA_001517045.1 Pseudotsuga menziesii | reverse complement strand
TCCATTTATGGTTTCCCCTATCAAAACTCTTTGTGTCTCTTGTCTCATGTGATGTGCTTATGTTATTGTTGTGCTTGTTATTCTCTCAGTGAAAAGATCCCAACATAATGCTAGCTTAAATGTGATGAAAAACTAACAGCAGAGGTGCTTGTGCTTTGTAAAGGACTGTTATCTCCTCCTCACACACCTTCTTACACCCACTTGGACCTTTTCCAGCTTCCAGAGACCCCTTCTCTGATGCCTTTAGCCCAGTGCGCCCTTCTTGCAGTTGTTGCACCCCAGTTGAGCCTACAGTGCCTTAGAGGGGGGGCATTGAGGTATTTTCGTCACTTTAGGGTTAGATGGAGCATGATGTCCCCTATGGCTCACTACTTCATCAAGTGAAGCCATTTCTCTTATTATTTTTGTATAATCTAGGGTAAAATTCCTATATTTTGTAGAATTTACCCTAAATTTTATATTATTTTATTATTTAGGCTTGTAGGCTCAAAATTAAAATATTCTAGTGAGAAAGATATAAATAAGACCTATCTCATTCATTGTAAATCATAAGATAAGGGTTCAAATTATGATTATTACTCTTTTTCTTGCTCTATGAGGCTCTCATGTTATGCGCACATCTTGGGATGATTTCTTTCTTGGAAGTGGAAGTGGAGCATCTTTTCTAGGGTTTCTTGGCACATGCATGGTTGATGATAGCATTGTTGGGATAACACAAGCATAAGGATGACTTATTTCTCTTATTTGATCATCCTTTGGTAATAGCTGGTTAGTTCAAGCTTCTATGTGGATTGAATGGTAGTTTTGATGCTGCATTTTCTTTGAATTGAGGCTTCTTATAAATCTTTTGTCAACTTTGTTTGGTGAAAAATGTCCTTCTGAAGGAGTTTTTCTTTTTTAGGGCCTTGGATATTTGTTTTTTCCCTAATTAAGCTCCCTCAACAAACCCTAGAGGTTGGTGGTGGATGGCCCAGTTTGCAAAGCCTAGAGAGACATTTCAAGAGGGATGTTAATCATTGAACCCTCGTGCCCTAAGGGTTGAGGTGATACCATAATCCCTTCTATCAAAAATTTTTACTAAAATTCCAAGCATTCATGTGTATTAATTCTTAGATGCATTTCATGGTAAATTAGGACTGCATTTTAACCATAAAAACCCTAAAAAATCATAAAAATATAAAACCCTAAACATTTAAAAAATTCAAAACTCTAAAAATATAAAACATTTTGCAAATCTAGATCCACAAAGGGCTACCCCCTACTCGATTTCTCCATCAATCTTGAAAGACGTCCTAATTAGCCCTACCTTGAGGTCTAAATCAGCCAAGCAAAATTTTCTGCAGACTGTTAACTGAGGTTAGGGCTGAACCGATGCATAAACGTAAAGGGGTAAAGTGATTTCGCCCTAGTTGTGTGGTTATTCTCATCTCCAAAATGAAGTTATCTGAGCTCTTTAGAACCCTTTTTAGGGTTGTTATTTACTGTGTCAATTGTGTATGCTACAGGTTGTTGCAACTAGTTTTTTTATTGAAGCTTGACTAGTGTATCAGGCTTGCCCTTATTCATGTGGTCACATCTCTAAGGTTGTAATATTTACAGACTTCGTCTAGCATTGTTTAAAGACTGGTATTTACTTTGCGTTGTTGATTCATAAATGATCACTAGTGGATTTTGAAATACATAGCTAGCATCGATAGTATGACTTGTGTTTGCTTAATGCTAATCGACTGAGTGAGAACTGTTGTCGCCTCTTACGCACCTAGGGTTAACGCAGCGTAAATCTTCATGTTGCTTGGTGCGTCCTTGGGGGCAAGTCTTGAGTCAAGTACTGTCACTTGATCTTGACTCCTTTGTTTAGGCTTAACTCCTAACGAAGCCAAGGGGGGTAGACTCTATTAATGTTACTAAGGCTTTAGGTACTTAGTTGTTTTGCATGAAAAAATGTTGTTTAAGAGTTTGAAGGTTAATATATTGAACAAGACAATAGCAAAATGAAATCAACTATACAGCATATATGAACTAGAATAATCACGACAAAATATAGCTTAACTGAATAAAGCAAATAATAAATATTAAAGACCAGTGACATGGAGTCAAAGCAAGTGTTGTTGTAAAGTAAATGTTTTACAATTGTGTTCTTGGTCAATTTTATTATTAAAATATGAATTGATTAAAGGAGAGAGGGGATTCCCGATATACCGAATGGTACAGGGAATATGTCCGGATTTTGGGAAAAGTGGCTCTGCACGAGAAAATGTGGGCTAGATAAAATCGTGGGAGGGTATTCAACACTACACCAACAAGGATGTAGCCTAACGAGACCCCACAGTCACTTTCTAGTTGTTCCCACTTTCCCTGAAGAATTTGCCCACTATTCACCAAACTCGTTTAGGCCGGATTTTCGTAATGTTTAGGGGATGTTAATTTTATTAATGTGAGTTGATTAAATTAAATGTGAAGAATTAATTAATGCACACTTCCGCTTTTGATATCCCCAAGTATCAGACAAAGCCGCGAGGGGTAGAGCATACACGAAAGAAGCAAATGTTTATTCCAATTCAAAAAAAAGGCAAAGTACATAATGATACATCCCTTTTAGAACGAATTGTGTAAATATAATAGAACTTGTGAGAATAATTACTACACTGTGATTTTCTTTTCTCTTTCGGTACTAGGAGAAATCGTAGTGGGTTAGTGTTCTTTACAAAAAAACTAATAAATTTAAAGCAACTTTAATTAAAATTACTTATAAAAAGTATGCAGCCTATTAAGATGATTGTGTTTATGTTAATTAATAACTACAAGAAAAACAAAAAAATCACTCCACGAAAAAAGACACTGCGAATCCCCCAGGGTGGATGGGGTGTGTACTAATGCCCCTCTTGTCTTAAGAAGAGACAAGAGGGGTATTAGTACAACTGAATACACATGTTTCTTCTATATCTCTAACAAATTAATCATTAATAAGCAAATCAAAATATTGAATGCTTACTCTACGGGCACAAAGGTCGTCTAAGCTATCTAAACTAATTGCAAGTGAAAGAAAGACTGGCAAGATTTCACCTCAAACCATCAACAAAGCGCACATCAAATGGGACGATCTGGCCTCCAAATCCTTCAAAAAATACTTTATTAACCGATGATCCAATGNNNGGGGGGGGGGGGGGCACACTTGCCCAAGAGGGGGTGCACTTGCTTCCTTGGCATGACTTGGAACCGAGTTGGAATGAGTTGTTTAAGGCTTGTACAATGGAAACATCTCGCAACAAAAACAAAAGCGGTACTTGCCAAAAATCATGCCATCTCATAATAGATACATCCACTATTTGGAGAATGCGCCCTCTCTTCGAATGAGGAAACTTTCACTTGCCGATACTTGCCGAGAAAAACACTCAAATGTGTTTTAGAAACATCCGGGGTTGTTTCTACTTTACTTCGTCAACTCACAAAATTCACTTTCGACATGTTTCCTTTATTTTATGAGTTGCCAAATTTTTCACTTTATCCATTTTTTTTGGTCTTTTTATCATTTTCGAGTAATAATTAATTTTGGAAATAAATAATTACTCAAAAACTTAGGAAAGTGGGCTTAGGGGTTAAATAGGTGCTCTGAGTTAGAAAATGAGCACCCCCATGGCAAATTCCGCCCCTATACCACACTTTTATGCCTTAGAGAAAATTTACAATTAACTTATTAAAAATCAGCCCAGAAAAACGAAAAAAAAAATTCCAGGAATTAAAAAAACTATGGGGAACTTAATACATGTTCATATGACTCAAAAACAATGATTAGCATGGTAATATACATTGACACATAGGTTTTAATAACCTCCTAAGTCCTAACCACCAAGACATTTACTCTAGCTTTGGAGGAGTGGGTGAAAAACTCAAAAATTACAAGTCATTAAAAAATAACATATAATTCTCAAGGAAAAAAACCCTAGCGTAAAATATTGATGACTAAGTCTTAGGAAATCCAAACCTTTTACATAATTAAATCATGCTAAGTCATTTATTACAATTTCCCCACAGGGTGTGAACATGAAAAAAATAAAATATAAAAGGAGCCATTGATTGGCCTAATGGACTTCTGAACACATGTGTTGAACAATTCAATTGTTCAAGTCTTTGACTGCTCACTGGAAATCCACCTAATTGCAACTTAGTGGATAACAAAAATATAAACTGGGAATTCCTCATGACTGAACAAAGTTGCTGATATATACTGCCACTCTTTATCCTTCATACAAAGCACTGGTTTTCTTTGCTGTTCATAATTTAACTGTGGAATACCAGTACAAAGTTAACCTACAGTTATTTACATTGCAATTGGTTGTTTATACTTACACTGAAAGGTCGCTGCAGTATTAGTATTCGTCCTTGTTATCTGCTTGTGAGCTATTGGTTTTCACTACTGCACTGTTACGTTCATCATTCAAGATTTATCATCCAAGTGCTGATACTTGACATCTACAAGTAGCCAGTTATATTAACTCCTTCATAGATCTAGTCTGTCTTCTTCATCCATTGTTTGACTCCATTGAAGGGACTGATCTTGTCACAAAGGTTGTTGGAGGTATCTACATGTCTGTGTTGACAAGTATCTTAGTGAGGGATCTCCCCTGGGTTCCCGAAGTGGTTGAGAGCTTAAGTCGAGGAGACATTGGGTTCGAGTCTCTCTTGTGCTTACCATTCACTCGCAAGTAGCTAGACTGCTAGTTTGAACAGTAACAGGATGTATTCATTTGAAAGATTGGTTTGGAACATGTTGTGCAAATCATAATAGAGAATGCAGCTAATTATGTGGACAACATTCCCTTGCAAGATGTTGAGAACCTTAGAAATCTTTGGGAGTGCTAAAATCTAGAACATAATTTGTATGCACTTGTACTTGGAAAAATTCTAACAATGAGACAAGATTAAGACACAAAAACTTGACTCAGAATTTCAACAATAACAATAAGACAATGCTTGTGATATGAATTGGAAACACACCCAAGTCTTATCGATCGTTAATTGTCCTCACGCCTACCCAAACCAATGCTAAATCAAGACACCATTGGAACTCAAACTTTTATCTTGTCCAAAATTGGACCTGTTGAAATGGACTCCAACTCAAATTCATTTACCATAAACCTGTCAACCAAACCTACATGCATGAGAAGACTAAATAACAAATTCCTTCTTATTTATCTTTTATACCCCTACAGCTATCCAAACTGAAAGCAAATGGATTACAAAAACAAGCAAACCTAGACCAAAACAAGTTTAAAAGTGAAAAGATCAAACTACATGACAGAAATGTCCACACGGGTTAACCACTACTAATTTAAGCAGTTATGCTATTTATCAATAATTCAAATTTAAGTGAATAAAACTTATCATACAAATTATAAAATACTTATCTTTGCTTGTTTCTGGAATAAGTATAAAATACTTATCTCTGCTTCCTTGCAGAAATCATTGGAGTTTCTGGAAGTTTACTCTGCTTCATCATCTAATTTGAAGGCTTGATCTTCTTCTTTGTCAAGTCCTGAACTTCTTGGAACTTGTAGAAGTCTTCATCATAGGTCTTCATGTTTTTTGGAGAGAATCGTACATAGTACAAGGAGACATCCAAGGATGCCACTGTCATCGACCTTCATGTGTCTAAGTGCACTAGATCCAAGATCCTCTTTGGACCTATTATTACTACATGGAAAGATTTCCTTTAGCATTCTTGCCATGTATGCATCTTCTACAAAACACCTTTATGTTGAAGCTCTGGAGTACTTAGAAGTACTCTTTGCAATCTTCATCAAATATGTCTTCTTTCTTTTAAGGTGGAAGCTCTTTAGTATTAGTTGCATGTTGTCTTTCTTTCCTTTTCTTTTGTGGACATTGATACGCAAAGTGGCCAATTGTAAGACACTTGAAGTATTTGATCTTTGAAAAATCCTTCTTCTTTTGTTTTGGAGTTGATCTCCTATCTTTCTTCTTCTCACCATTTCTTCTTTTTATTTTCTTCTGGGAACATTGGAAAGCATAGTGACCAAGATTCTGATACTTGTAACATCTTACTTTTAAAAGATCCTTTTGATCTTGAATTGGGGTTGATTCCACTCTTGAATCTCTCTTCTTCTTAAACTTTCTTCTACTTCCTTTTCCTTTCTTCTGATCTTGGGTTGCCATGTCCTTAGAAGCACCGTTGTTTGCTGACAATATATCATTGATATCTAAAATAGTACCATTAAGAACGTAGACAAAAGAATATTGGAGCTCATCATCCAACCTGTCTTCCATTTTGGACACCATTTTGACAAAATTTGAAAATCTGACCTAGCAGGAGATAGGTCAAGAAAGAAGTTTGGCAAAGTTGAATTTTGCCTCAATATATAGATGCACCCTCCTAGGGAAATTTCCAGGATGCTAAGATCGAAACCAATCTATGGTCAGAAAGGCTTGAAACTAGAAGCCCTAGTTCTTAACCTCAACAGAGATTAGGTCAAAATTGAAAATCCACCAAACTGAGATCTACCTCCACAAATAAGTGAGCCCTCCTAGGGGGAGTTTCAATGTGTTATTTCCAAGTCCAAACTATGGAGAGAAGTGTCCAAACTTGGAAGCCCTAGTTTCCAGATTAGGGTGCAAACAGCCTCTATCAATGGCATTTATTCAAAACTGCTCTAATACCATGTTGAATTTTAATCCAATTTTCAATCCTTGATTATTCTTTCACAATAATTCTTCAATCATTTATTTCATCCCACAATTTCATTGCATATCAATATTTACTTGCAGCGGAAAATAAAACAAGAATCACTGAAAGATAACCATGCACAAGAGACAAAGATTTTACCATGGGAAACCCCAATGAGAGAAAACCCAACAAACTTTTCTCAGAATAAATTAATCCAATACAAGAACGATACCAATCATGAAGATTAATCCCTAGCACAAGAGTGTGCTCTTCTTCCACAGGAAACCCTAGTGAACCTTTTGAGAGAAATAGAGATAATAAGATAACCCCAAAATTACTTCTAGTGATCTTCACTTGTCCTCCTTGAGAAGTATGCACCAATTGAGAGAGATGAGCTTGCTTGAATGTGTCAAATGAAGTGTGAGAACACTTCTATTTATATTCTTTAGTTGAGTTGACTTTTACTCTTGAGGTCAACTTGTACTTTTGTCTTCTAGGGCCAAGTTCCCCTTTTTATTGTGGTATTTTGTGCTTTCTTGTCTTCCACTTTCTCTAGGACTTATTCAATGGACTGTATTGACTTCTTTGGTTATTTTTTCATCATAGAAAAGTTCTCCTCGTTGATATCTCATCATATGTCGATCACGTTCTTTCATGTAGAGCTCTAATGTAGATTTGACCATACTCTAAGAAGTCCCGGAAAATTCTTAAAACCAATGTCAAATACAACATTAGATTACACTTTGTCTCCACTACAAGGGATACAATCCCTTGTCACATAGACCATACTCTAAGAAGTCCCGGAAAATTCTTAAAACCAATGTCAAATACAACATTAGATTAGACTTTGTCTCCACTACAAGGGATACAATCCCTTGTCACATAGACAAATCAACTCACTCTACTGGAATATCAATAGATCACTCCTTCACTGAGTATGCAATATGACTTCTAGCCTACTATCACGAAGCCAATCCACATGACAAGACAAAGGCTAAGCATCCGAGCCATAAAACACATAGTCAATTCACATGACTATATCAAGGCTACAAAGGGGCCATTCTACTAGGGTTGTGAACCCATCTAGTTGAATGATCTACAGAATGTTAGTCCGATGTTGAAACCCTAGAGAACATCAACAATTGTATGGATACCTCAATAGTGGAATCGCCAAGAGAATTTCAAAATCTTCACCAAAATCAATATTCACCATTATCATGTAGCCATATGCTACAAATCTTAGGAAGCTTGGTTGCACTCCCTGACAATAGCATCAAAATGTTATGAACCATATATACATTTGACTAAATGTGATCCAAAGGTGTCAATACGGTACCACTTGGGAATGTATCCCTTGTTGAATGATTGTAACTTCGAAATGTATTCACTTATTGTACCCCGATGTTCCTATCGAGAGAATCATTTGTATTTCATTGTACCCCGATGTTCCTATCGAGAGAATCATTAATATTGTAATAGGTTAGTAAAGAGTCATGAGGAAAACCCTCCGTTGTAAGTCAAGTCATTAGCATCCTCCGAAATATAATAATATGATGTTTCGAGTCCTCCTAGAGAAGTCGGCCCAGTCAAGTTTAGTGGGGCCGACTTAGTTGAGTAAAAAGTCAAATGAATGAAAGAATATAAATAGGAGTGAAGCACTCCTCCTCATTTGAACACACAGACACACACTTGTGTAGCGCATGAGAGAGAGAGAGAGTCTTATCTGCAAGGAGGAGAAGAACCAGTCTATGTCTTATCTTTATCTTTTTTATCATCTATATTGAGGAAGCTTTTCTTGCTGGTTTTTTCCCTTTAGGGTTTTCACAGAATAAATCTATGTTGATCTTGTGATATTGTTTCTTTCAGTGATCCTGTATGCTATGATTATTGTGAAATTCAATTGAATGCTGATAATCTAGCTTAGCATAGAGAATCTTAACATGGTATTAGAGCTAACCTGAATAGGACAACTTTCACAAGGTGAAAAAGCCCTCTCTCCCTCTCCGACAATAAATTAGGGTTTCAGAGAAAATTTGATTTTTGAAGATCAGACTGCATAGAAAGTTGCGCCCTCCTAGAGAGTATCCACTGAGCCTAAGATCAAAGTTTTTAAGTGGGTAGATCTCCAGGAAAGTCAAACCCTAGTTTGACACTGGACCAAAAAACTACACTGCAGAATCTCGCAAGTGAGTTTTGAAAGGTGAAGACTTGAGATCTCCAGAAACCAAGCATACCAGTCAACTCGCCTCAATCAAGCGCATCTTCTGGTAAGATCAGTTTCTCATTTTCAAGAATTTCAATTTTTTGTGATCTCTTGACAAGATGGCCCCAAGCACCAAGCTTGAGGACAAACTACAAGGCATAGAGAATTTCTAAGCATGGAAATACAGAATTGGCCTCATTCTCAAGGAGAATGATCCTGACAAATATATCGAGGAAGAAATTGTAGAACCTGAAGAGGTTGAAGCTAAGGAGAAGCACAAAAAGGATTTGATTAGGGCACAAAGAATTATTGCTGACTCTATCAAGGATCACTTGATACCTCAAGTGTCATCCAAGAAGACTCCAAAAGAAATGTATGATGCCCTAGTAAGGATGTATGAAGGAAGAAACATCAACAGAAAGATGAATCTAAGAGCTCAATTGAAGAGCACCAAGATGAGCCATGGAGAATCCATCCAGGACTATTTCACAAGGGTCTTCTAGTTCAAGGAACAACTAGAAGAAGATGCAAAAGAGTATGTACTATTCTCCGCACTCTTTGGGTTTGTAACACCTGGAGAAGATACATGGCTTATTGATAGTGGTGCTTCAAAGCACATGACGGGACAAAAGAAAATTCTGTCAAAACTTGAAGAAAGGAACTCTCCTCAGAAAGTATCTCCAGGAGATGACTATCAATATCCAATCAAAGGAATTGGTGAAGCAAGCTACAAGCTTGATTCAGGAAACCCCCTGAAGATGAAGGAAGTTTTATTTGTACCAGGCCTAAAGAAGAACTTACTTTCTATCTCAGCATTAGATAAGAAAGGATATAGAGCTGCATTCATAGATGGACAAGTACTCATGTGGCCCAAAGGAAAGTCAATTGAAGATGTAGTTGTCATTAGTGAAGAAGGAGGCCTGTATAAGCTTAAGGGACATTTAGAAACAGCCCTTGTTCATGAGACCACTAACCCTAGTGAATTGTGGCATAGGAGGCTTGCCCACATAAATTACAAAGCACTACCTCATGTGAACAAAGTAATGACGGGACTACCAGACTTGAAGATCAACCATGAAGGAATTTGCAAAGTATGTGCAAAAGGAAAGAATATCAAGAATCCATTTCCAAACAGTGAAACAAAAACTAAAGGTACGTTGGAATTAATTCATTCAGATGTATGCGGTCCAATGTCCTCCACATCCTTGAGTGATTTTGAATACTATATTACATTTATTAATGACTATTCAAGAAAGACATGGATATACTTCTTGAAAGCAAAGAACAAAGTGTTTGAAAAATTCAAGGAATTCAAAGCCTTGATAGAAAACCTTTCAAACAAAAGAATCAAGACACTCCAATCAAACAATGGCAGAGAATATACTTCAAAAGAATTTGAAGCCTTTTGTAAAGATATTGGAATCAAGAGGGAACTAACTAATCCCTAAAATCCTCAACAAAATGGTGTTGCGGAAAGAAAGAACAGAACCATCATGGAGGCAGTGAAGACAATGATATATGATCAAGATCTTCCAATGCATCTATGGGCAGAAGCAGCAAGAACTGTTGTCTATGTACAAAATAGAATATCTCACAGTGCCCTTGGATTCAAGACTCCAGAAGAGATGTTCACGGGAAAGAAGCCTGAAGTAAGTCAACTCCAGTATATGTTCACATACCGAAAGAGAAAAGAACCAAGTTGGACCCTTCCGGAAAGAAGGGAATATTTGTTGGATACTGTGAAATATCCAAGGCATTCAGAATTTACATTCCTGGATTCCATCACATGGAAATCAGTAGAGATGTAACATTCGATGAAGAAGCAGCTCTCAAGAGATCCAGAAAATGTCAACATGAAGAAGTATATGAGGAAGATGCACCTCCCAAAAATGCAGGGGCTATATTCCTCCCTGAAGATCATGATATGACAGAACCACAAGAACCTCCCACGATGGAGATATCACGGAAGAGAAAGCCTGCTTGGGCAAGAGAAATTATACAAGAAGCAGAAAGATATGGAGCTCCAAAAGGCTCCCACAAGGATAAGCAAGAAACCCAAGCCATTTTCCAACTATGCAGCTTCAATGTGAGATCTTGTAGATCAAGAACCTACAAACTATGAAGAAGTTGTACAGAAGAAAGAATGGGAAGAAGCAATGACGGAAGAATACCAATCAATAATGAAGAATGATGTGTGGGATATAGTTCCCAAACCAGAAGGCAAGAGTGTGGTATCTTCCAAGTGGATTTACAAGATAAAACATGCAACTGATGGAAGTATAGAGAAATACAAGGCAAGATTTGTGGCTAGAGGTTTCTCTCATAAAGAGGGAATTGATTATGAAGAAACATTTGCACCAGTACCAAGGTATACTTCGATTAGAGCCATCATGGCACTGGCATCCATGATGAAGTGGAACTTACACCAGATGGATGTGAAGACAGCCTTCCTGAATGGTGTGATCGAGGAAGAAGTATACATAAAACAGCCACAAGGATTTGAAGTTGAAGACAGAGAGACTCGCGTATGCAAGTTGAAGAAGGCCCTGTATGGCCTGAAGCAAGCTCCTGGAGCTTGGTATGGAAGGATAGATAGTTTCCTGACGAGCTTGGACTTTACCAAGAGTAAAGCCGACCCTAACCTTTACTTCAAGGTTATAGAAGATGAACCTGTCATACTATTACTATATGTGGATGACCAGTTTCTGACAGGGAATGAGAAACAGATTAAAGAATGCAAGAAGAAGCTCGCTGAGGAATTTGAGATGAAAGACCTTGGATTAATGCACTATTTTCTAGGTCTGGAAGTGTGGCAAAGTTCAGAAGGAATCTTTCTCAATCAGAGAAAGTATGGAGTAGAAATCTTGAAAAGATTTGATATGTTAGAATGTAAAGCCATGGCCACACCCATGGATACCAACCTGAAGTTGGTTGGCTAATGAATCATCAGAGTTAGTAGATGTGACTCAATACAAACAAATTATTGGGTTGTTGATGTATCTAACAAATACCAAACTAGACATTTGTTTTGCTGTGAACACCTTGAGTCAGTATCTAGTTCAACCTAGACATGTTCACCTGGTAGCTGCAAAACATGTGATGAGATATCTGAAAGGAACTATAGACTTTGGTCTATACTATGATGGAAACCATGACTACAGATTGTATGGCTATAAAGATGCAGATTGGGCTGGAAGTGTCTCAGATAGGAAAAGCACATCAGGTGGACGTTATTGTTTGGGGTCTGCTATGATTTCATGGTTTAGCAGAAAATAGTCCAGCGTTGCTCTTAGCACGGCTGAAGCAGAATACATAGCAGCTTGCTCTGCTAGTTGTGAAGCCATATGGCTTCAGAAGCTAATGTCAGGTCTATTTAACCTGGAATTGGATACCACAATGATTCTATGTGATAACCAGAGTTGTATAAAGATGACAGAGAACCCAGTGTTCCATGATAAATCGAAGCACATACAAATCCGGTATTTCTACATTCGAGATATGATACAAAAGGGAGCCATAAAGCTCCAGTATGTGAGTACCGATGAACAAGTTGCTGATGTGTTGACAAAGCCTCTGTCCCGAATAAAATTTGAATATTTTCGAGACAAGCTTGGTGTTGTTCAAAAAGACTTTCCCCGAAAGGGGGAGCAGTGATGTTGTAGTGGGATTGTATCACCCCTGGACACCTGTCCTAAAGTGATCCGTAGACTTCTGTCTCCGAGAAAGAAGCAGGATTGTATCATACCTAGACACTTGTCCTAAAGTGATCCGAAGACTTCAATTTTCGAGAATGTGGTAGGATTGCATCATCCTTAGACGAAAGTCCTAAAGTGATAGGGAGTGATTATCCCATAATGGTATCCGATGACTTCGGTCCTCGAGAATGTGGTAGGATTGCATCATCCTTGGACTTAAGTCCTAAAGTGATAGGGAGTGATTATCCCGTAATGGCATCCGATGACTTCGGACCTTGAGAATGTGGTAGGATTGCATCATCCTTGGACTTAAGTCCTAAAGTGATAGGGAGTGATTATCCCATAATAGTATCCGAAGACTTCGGTCCTCGAGAATGTGGTAAGATTGTATCATCCCTGGACTTAAGTCCTAAAGTGATCCGTAGACTTTAGTCTTCGTATTGTGGATTGCAAGTTGTTGCGGATCGAAATATCAAAGTGTTACTGATGATGATGATGTTGTTGATCGAAAGATCAAAGTATTGATGATGATGTTGCTAGTCGAAAGATCAAAGTATTGATGACGATGTTGCTGATCGAAAGATCGAAGTGTTGTTGATGATGATGATGTTGCTGATCAAAAGATCAGAGTATTGATGATGATGTTGCTCAAAGTATTGTTGATGATGATGATGATGATCGAAAGGTCAAAGTATCGTTGATGATGATGTTGCTGATTGAAAAAAGACTAAAATGTTGATGATGATGTTGTCGACCGAACGATCAAAGTGTTGTTGCTGCTGAAATTGAAGATGAAGACTATACGTCAAAGATGATGAAAAAGTTTCCAATGATTTATAGATGTATCACCCTGATGATGTTGAAGATGCTCTCTCTCCTTCTCCTACTGTTGTTGTTGTTGTTGTTGTAGAATACCCTTCTCATTCAGGGGGAGTGTTGAATTATTGTAACTTCGAAATGTATTCACTTATTGTACCTCGATGTTCCTATCGGGAGAATCATTAATATTGTAATAGTTATGTAAAGAGTCATGAGGAAAAGCCTCCATTGTAAGTCGGGTCATTAGCACCCTCTGGAATATAATAATATGATGTTTTGAGTCCTCCTAGAGAAGTCGGCCCAGTCAAGTTTAGTGGGGCCGACTTAGTTGAGCAAAAAGTCAAGTGAACAAAAGAATATAAATAGGAGTGAAGCGCTCCTCATTTGAACACATATACACACACTTGTGTAGCACATGAAAGAGAGAGAGAGAGTCTTATCTGCAAGGAGCAGAAGAACCAATCTGAAGTCTTATCTTTTATCTTTTTTATCATCTATATTGAGGAAGCTTTTCTTGCTAGGTTTTTCCCTTTAGGATTTTCCCAGGGTAATTCTGTGTTGATCCTGTGATACTGTTTCTTTCAGTGATCCTGTATGCTATGATTATTGTGAAATTGAATTGAATGCTGATAATCTAGCTTAGCATAGAGAATCTTAACATAATACTCCCTCTCGTTTCTAGATTGGTTCATGCCAACCCAATAGATTTGAAAATTTACTCTAAACCTTTTGGAAAAAAGGTGCTTCAAACCTGCAACAAACTTTGTTGTTTTCTTCAAATCAGAAAAGTTAGACTTTAGATTTATGATCCAAATTGTCAATTTCACCGAAAAACATCATAAGTTAATTTCCCCTTGTTTCTGCAAAAAGTGCAGATCAGCAAGCTTTCTTGCCCTATAGACGGCAGAATTTATCTGTTAAAACTGTAAATGATGTAAATTTTCGATATAACAGCTGGTACTATGAATTCAGTGCCTTGTTTATGGGGTGAGTCAAGAGAAGAGGAAAATCATTGAGGTCCTTTCAATGGGGGTCATCATTTACAAAAAATAGACCAAAAGATAAGGATAAGGAAATCTAAATCAATATCAACAACAGCACTTAAACGTCTTGGAGAATATACAAATAATATCATCTCAAACAGTGCCTGACATGACGAAAACTTATCTGCATGAGAACATGCCAGATATAACTCAAAAGAAGCATCTTACTTTCCCAATAAAATGAAAGATTCGAAGCTCATTTATCATCCACATAAGAATTAAGAACAAGTCTTCTAAGCTGATTTGAAATTGCATACTCGCTGTCTCCATATGTAGCAATCACCTTGCCTAAAGTTAGAAACTTAGCATAAATAGGAATGCCTAGAATTAGAAACTTAGTATAAATTGGAATGCCTAAAAATAGGTGACATGTTGAGCTCATAATGAGATATTGTTGTAATGGCTTCAAGCTCTGTCATTGGCTTGGCCCTGTGCCCTAAAGAATCTAGGGTTTACCCAATGTACCATCCTCGAAATGAGGGAAAGTGCTCAGAAGTGTTCGAGAGAAGTGCTCGGTCATTTTACCCGAGACATTACTAAAAATAGTAAGTCATCATTATTCTCACATACGAACAATGCCAAGACTTACCAAAACATAGCAATGCCTAAAAATAGACTTGCAAAAAAATAACAACTGCTAAAATAGTAACTCTCCTCTAAAGCTCAATTGCAAGAATCCACCCATTACTAAACATAGCCTGGTCATGCATGAGGCTTTGCATGCAACCTATCTAAAAACTAAAAATAGCACTGTGTCCAAATAACAATACATAAATTCTGATTGATTAACAGAGGTAGCGCTGATATAAAGTTGGGCTAAATTCAGTCAAAATGGGTGATCTAGAACTGAAGAAACGAGGAAAATTCCAAGTGTCTATATGTTGGTATCACCCTAATGAAGGGCCACCTCCTAGGGGATAGACCGAGCACAACAATTTTGATAGGGCATCCAAAGACAACCCAGGCCCAGCTGGAGCAAGAGTATTAGAAACCAAAAATGTAATATGGTCAGCGCTACTTTTCAATTTTTAAGAGAAAATACAAACAATCAAGCAGAATTGGCAGTTTTATCTTTAAAACAGGATACAAACATTTTAACTTTTAGGGCGACTAGACTTGATAATAGATCGCCTAAATGGAAGGACTTGTAACCTGTCATGGGAAATCGTTTGCAATCTATCTTGGTTCTAGAAGCATTAGAAAACCTGAAAACTTGTCAATTTGTTCATGTGAAAAGGTCTCTGAACCATGTAGTACACTAGCTCACCAGAAAAGAGGATAAGTTTAAGAACCTAGATCCACCTTCAATCAAAGAGAGAGAAAACTGGGAAGGGGAATTAATGCTAAAAGATCTTCAGGCAACTTCATGGCCCCTTCTCCATGTCCCAAAATAAGTAGGCATAAGAACATGGGGATTCATTTCTGAAAACTAGTGCTCAATCATGATATCATGCAAGGCAATCAAGGTGGTGCGTGTTACTCAAAATATGATATGAAACAGTGCAATAATGATTTGCAGCTGTGTATGCTTTCATTAATCAAAAGTAAAAATGGATAATTAATTACAATGTAATACACTGGTATTAATAACCAGTCAATTCGAATGCATGAGAGAGGAATTCGAATTGATTGACTCTACCTAACTACATGGATAACTAGACATGTCTAAATCACTATCGGAGTCCAACTAGTTAGCTCCAATTGTCTACATCAGTGCCTCAGTCAGTTAGAATCAGTTAACTAGTCTAACTGAATGTGGTAGGTGAGGAATTGCCCCTTCCCACATGCAATCAATCAATGATTGGCGCTAACTGAGTGTAATTGGATGTAACTGAATGTAACTGACTCCTAACTAGGCTTAACTAGTCACTAACTGAACTCAACTGAAGGAGGTTGGTTCCGGCACTCCCAATGGCTCCTAAATTGTAGGGATTGGTCTAGGAGGCTCCTAAACTGATGCATGCAAGTGCAGTCAATGGTAGTTAACCTCAACTAGTGTTCCCCGCACCTTAGTAACTGGTATATGTGGCCCAATTAGGCCATATGAACCCAATGATGCTAGTGACTAAATATAGACTGAAAAGACTCCTAATTTAGACATAATTGACCAAATTGGGCAAGGGATGATTATCATCCTAACACCCCCCCTGAATGCTAACTTGGACAATTTGTGGGCCCTGGTAACTAAGACCATAGGTCACCCATTACAACTAAAGTAAAGTAACTGCTTAATACAAGGAACCGAGAAAAAACCACATGGGAAAAAAGCCCCCCCTCTAACTAAGCAGGTAGAATCATGATTCAAGTTAAAAAAAAACTTGAAAATATGTTGTTGCAACTTTCATCTCTGTGGTGTAGCAAAGCAGCGAGCATGATGTTCTGTGTAGCTGATCAGACCCTGCCATGTAGCATCTCACAAGGAGTTTGTTGCATCTCTCTGAAGGAGGTGAGATTGCATGACATAGCGCAAGGTTCTCTTTCGGAAACTAATTTTTGTCTTATGTGTGTCAGATGGATTTCCAGTCATCTTCCTAGCTTCCCGCTTGAGAGTAGGGACTGGATATTGATCTGAATCATCCTGAATCTCAATCTCATAGACTGATACAATTGGTTCTGCAATACTAGTGGAAACTACAAAAGAAGTAGATAAACTGCTTTTACCTCCCCTTTCAAGTGGCAACTGAGAGTGCACTGGTTTTGGAAATGGCAGGAAGTGTGAGAACTCATATGCCTTGGAGGCATGATTTGCAGCACCCTTCGCTATGATGTTCCTAGTAGAGATATCTGTAATCTCTATGGAGTCAAGACCAAATATCACTCGCTTTGGAGGGCCAGTGTGAGTCATCTGGTATACAGATAACAGATTTGAAGCTAAGGAGGGCACATAAAGCACATCTTTGAACTTTCCATGTTCAAGCTTGATAGTACCCTTCCCTTTGGCTCGAATTTGACTGTTATTACCCATCTGAATACTAGGGCCATTAGAAGACTGTAAAGAAGAGAATGATTCTCTAGATGCAACCATATGATTGGAAGCTCCTGAATCAGTGAGGAAGGCATATGTTGTTAAACAGCTATCCTTCAGTGCATGGCATCTCTCATCATGTGCTTCATTTTCTTCTCTATGGTCAGCCTTCCTTGCACCATTTTCTTCTCTATGGTCAGCCTTCCTTGCGCCAGCCTAAGTCACCGGATTCGGCGGTTTTTCGCCATAAAAATCGAAAATCGCCGATTTTATGTTCCTGGCGAACTAATTCGTTGAAAAACGGCGATTTTGAAGGCCAATAACCATGCAGCCCGCGGGTAAACCCTAGCCGACGCCCAAACTACCTCTGCATTGACTTTTTGCTTATTGTGCGAGTCTGGAGTGAGCCGTCGTCGTGAATCATGTCGTGAGTTAATACTGGAGCGTGGAGGTCACCATCGTTCTCTGAGTCGCAGAGGGACCCTTGAGTCTGCACTGGCTGAATCCACGATGGGCGAGGCGTCGTTTAGTTGACAGTTGAAGCGGTGCTAACGCCGACGGTTCTCCATATTCGATTAAACCTAAAACGGTGATAGATACACCATATATCCGGATAAATGTAAATGTTTTTTTATTAATAAATATAAATCATATTCTCTATTCTCTTTGGATTAAGTAGTAGAAATGTTATTTTGAATATAAATAAATAAATAAAATTTAATATTTTTTCAATTTATTTTATATTAATTTCTTTATTTAAAAATTAAAAAAATATTTCTTTTGAGAATTAAAAAAATAATTACAATAAAAAAATAATAATGTTAATTTATTTTTGTTTATTAAAATGATTAATATATGATTTTTTTTTTGTTAATTGACTGCAGCATAGTTTAATATTCTATGTTCATTTATTTTTGCTTATGAAAATTATTGATATGAAATGATTTTTTTGTTAATTGAGTACAACTTAGTTAGTTTAATATTCTATGTTAATATTTACATTCAAAGGTGAAAGGATGTTATGGGATTTGGTAAGAATATAAGTTTTCTGGCTGGATGTTAAATAGTTTAAATATTTTTAAATTCTAAGTTTTATAGTCATTCGAACTTAATGTCGAATTTTATCACCAAAATTTTTATAGCCGAATTTTTGTCGAATTTTAAGGTTTCCGAATTCGAACACGAACTCGAACCAGGTGACTTAGGCACCAGCAGGTACAGTGATGTTAACATCGTATAACCGCCGCACCTCTGGGAATATAAAACAAGTGGACTAACCGCCACTCCTAGTGATAGGGCCTTGTGCTGGGTTTCGAATGTTCATCAACATCTGCAGGTTTTGGTGTAATGGCAAACCTTACATGCTATCAAAGCATAGGTCTCAGGTTCAATTCCCCCGAGCTACGCCGGAGGCGGGGTGTTGGAGTAAAACAAGTGGACTAACCACCACTCCTGGTGATAGGGCATTGTGCTGGGTTTAAAATGTTCATCAACATCTGAAGGTTTTGGTGTAACGGCAAACCTTACAGAGCGTCTCTCCAGATTAAAAGGTATGGTATGGCTGCTAAGCATACCCTGGACGGCCTGTCTTTCAATTAAATGCACGCACGTATATTTACCTGCTCACTCGGTCCCCTCTTTTCTATATGATATACATTATATCCTTGTGCCATTCCTTGCTGACCATCTTTGGTTTGTGATTGTTGTGTATCTAGGTGATGTTGCAAACTTGCAAGCTATCTCGCGACCGGGGATATCCATATATCCTTCCACGTTAATAATCCACTTCCATTTCAAATCCAACTCTTATGGGGTTTCCCATGTTGGAAGCGTATTAAATTTGTTTGAATTTGTAGGCAACTTCTAAATAAATAAACGAGCATAAACTTGGTATTTAAAAAGGTTTGAAACAACAGCATTCTTTATTTATGGAGATTTTGCCTCACCAGTTCAGCACTGGCACTCATAAAGACGATTATGCCATTCACTGAAATAAGCACTTGAAATCAATGTGAAGAGAATAATTATGTATTACCTTGAGTGCGCGTCGGGCATGGAAGTCCTTGAGCACAAACTCCCTGTGAGAAGGTGCAGAGATGGCTGTTACTCTGAGAGGTTGCCTGGCCTTTACACAATTCACATTCGTGTAGTTTATTCCACCTGACACTAAGCTTTGCATGAGAGAAGACCCTCCAAATTTGGAGGCTGAAGCGGGATTTTTACAATAGAAGAAACTGGAAAATGACCTCGCATCTTCTAAGGTTGATGTTGCTGCTGCTCTGGGTCCTCCTAATCTCAAGCTGCTCAAGCTCAAATTGGAGTTTGCCATTTGATTGCCTACTGCTGCGATAAGGGAGGGAGGCGTTTGGATATATACATACACATACAGATGGATGGTGAGGAGTAAGTATTTATGACCGAAACCCAATCTATATTATTGTTTTGTAAGTAGTGATCAGACGGTAATACCCAATCGGACATGGGGAGACATATACTAATAACGTCCACGAACATGAACATAGGGTGGTAAATGAACCCACAAATTGGTGGACAAATAAACGAGTCTATGATTCACATATTTAACTAAGTTTCCTCGCATAAGTTCGCCTAAATTATCTTCTCAAATCCACAAATTAGTATCAAAATACAAAATTAAGTCTATCTACAAAATTATTGTATTTTATTAACTCATTTTAAAGTGTTTCTCTTATTTTAATATATATAATTACAAAGTAAATCAAATAATTTTTTGTACCTTGGTTTTGAATTTCTCTTTTAATCGCTTTTGAGGCTATGTGCGTGACGATCTGCAAAAATAATGAACCTGGAAAGAGTCTCCACCAAGTATAAGTGTTATACGAGGATGTAAATAGGATAACCGCCTACATATAACATATTACTGGCATTTGCACCAAGAGGTGCAAAGAAACGTCGAGGAGATAAAAATATTGTGTCTTTTCGCAACTAAAACTTTTGAAGAAAAACAAATATGAGACAAATACCATATGGTCCAATTTCATATTCTGATTTCCGTCTATTGCCTGCCCTTTCGGCAAAATAGAAGTCCACGGAACTTGACGCCCTTTACTACAATAAAATAAATATAAAGAAAATGGAAGAAAATCACTTATCTATCAATATTTTCTTTTACAGAGTAACGAATTCAATTTCAACTGAAGACAGCTTGAGTTCTTGAGCACTGAATTGATGCCTCAGTGTGGCAAGTGCAATCTAGAGCACTGAATCTATGTCCTCATATGTCGTGATGTCGCAGGTACGATTCTGGGCACGCTAGTGCACCTTTACGCGCATGGAGAGGGTCCTGGTGTGCATGATGTTCCTGACCAGGCCTACAAGCTACGCCAAAGGGGGATGCGCGTGAGTCTTCAGAGTCGTGTGAGTCTTCAGAGTCGCTCGTGCTACCACTGATCCTACCATAAGCAGTGACCAAGGGACAATCGGTTAAAATTTCCAAGGGCGCAGTATGTCTTTATTTTTGTACATAAGCATTTGGACAAAATTTGGATAATGAAAGGTTATATCTTTCATAATAACTGCACATATTAGCTATTTCGCACAAATTTATGTGAAATCCAAGAAATGAGTGCATATATTGTTTAGAGGCAAACCGAAGAAAAAAACGCATAGCGAGTTTAAATTGATCGTTATGAATGAACATATGTTTTTCCGATTTATGATTTATGATATTTGAAATATCGGAAACGAGAAGGACGAGTATGTTTTCGTATTGCCAATTTAATTGGTATATCAAATGTTACTCGAAAATCGAGAAGCTGGAAAAGCGAAGATTTCTGGAGATTGTGGCACAAGAGAAAATTAGAGATTTTAATGGTTAAGATATTGACCAATCAGTTATCGGATATGGGCAATATAGCTCGATTTATTATTTATCTATTTTGTCGCTTTTGGAGTATTGGAAACTAGAACTGGATCTCGAAATGGTGATTTGTCATTTGTAGTTAATAATTTTGTCTGTTTTCCCTATTCCCGATTTGCAATATTTCGATATTCCCTATTCCCTATTCCCGATTGTCGATATTTCGATATTCCCTATTCTCTATTTCTGATATTTATTTTTGGTTGTTTGAGTTTGCTTATTTAATATTCGAATTTACAGTTTTTACCATTATTGATGCTTTTTGAGTTTGGTGAGGGTTTTTTTACAATGCATATGTTGTGCGTTACAGCGGTTGCAGTTGTAACTTTCTAAGCGTTTACACCTTATGTTTTTGCCGTGTGATTGTTTTTTTCCTGGTAAATTTTAACCCAAGTTGTTTTTAGACATGGTTGCTAAAATTCAATTAGAGAAGGTCTCTGCGACAAGCAGGAATACGAGATCTAAAAGTGCTCTTTAATAGCTGAAAAACAAAGATCCTAACACCGGTGTTTTTACTGACACCAGTGGTTATGTGTCTAAGAGCTTAATTATAGACTGGTCTAGAATTTACACTATTTTTGACAATGATGACTTGTACTCTGTTGATCATGACCAACTTGCATACCTTCAAATACGCAATTCTCAACTGCATCGCGTTGGTGCCAGGCCGCCATTCATGCCTTACACAGACCCTGTTATGTGGGCATTGGATCACGTAGACCCTAAGGAAAGAATATTCCGTGATATTCATAATGTCGTTATTACTTCGTTTCGTCTAGAGATTTTTGCTAGGGCTTATGCTTTGCCAACTCCCAAGCAGCTTCTCTCGTCAAAATTTGTCAAGGAAAGTCATGCCAATTTGAATTACGAACAAGTGGTGAAATCTTGGCTGCAAGACCCAATGCTTGATATTCCTGTTTCACTTCCTCAATATCTTGTATCTTGGTTCAGGGAACCGTTTTCCTTGTTGTGCGCTATGATTTGCAGGTTATATGGTTTACCCAATTGTTCTTCATTCCAAGCGAAGTGGGTTCCTTTGGCGAACCATATATTGCTTACAGGTCATCCGTTCAACTGGGCGCAAATTCTGTCTTTTAATTTGCATGAGGAAATTGAAAAATATGAGAGAACCCACGACAATCGTAAACCATCTTTCTATATGTCAGGGTTTGTAATGGATGCATTTTGTGCGTCGACTGCTTTCCCGGCTCTAAATTGGAATTGGATGGAGAAACCTCCACCGGTTCATATATATTGCACTGATATGTGGGACAACAATTTTATCCCTCGGGTTTATGAACTTTGTGACCTATTTCTCGGGTCAATGTACTACAATATTTTTAAAGTTGATGCTCCTACATTCTTTGATAGTGCTAGGTAAATGATTTCAGGGTTTGGCGGCTGGTATGTAGAAAAACATTTCTATTACATAAGAATTTGGGGCAGTAATATAGTTCACTTGCTTCCTAGAATTGTTCCAGACCGAATGGTGCTTCAAGAATTCACATATCATACTGTTATTGATGGCATTTCACCCAAGTTGAGCAAACATAAGAAGAAGAGCTGGAAGAAATTTCCCATGAATATTGGAAACCTTACGCTACAAAGTCTTTCTCATGCATCTTCGATGGGAAAGGAGATTTTTGTTATGAACTTGGGGGAGACATTCAAAAGAATGCATGACCCAATAGGATATTTGGCTGATATGTTTTCTCATGAGCACTTGAAATTGCAAAATGTTCATGAAAATGAACCTAATGATTCCATGTTTCAAGGAGCTATCAATTTTAAGTAGGCAATGGATAAAATTCTTGATCCAAAGAGGAAGTTGATTCTGTACAAGTATCAAAAGGAAGTTGAGGCAAAAATTGTTGGAGAAAGAGGAGATAAACTAAAAATAAAAGAAGATCTTGAAAAGGAGAAGACATAACAAGAAGTGAGAGAGGATGCAACAAGTTCTGTTGTTGCTCTTGTTGCTCAACCGAAGGCTAAAGGGAAACGTGTTCTTCAAGGCTCATCAAGCTTTTGTATTGGCATAATGGAATATACTCTGCAGAAAGGGCCAGAACAAGTTGTCACTGAAACAAGTCATGAACAACCTGAAGTGGTAGAAGCACAAAAAGACCAGACTCATGTGGAAGACGCTACTACATAGAAGGTAATACCAGACTCATGTGGAAGATGCTTCTACATAGAAGGTAATTTGTATATCTTCAGGTCAGATTGAGATTGATAATATGGATGTGAATCAAGATGCTGAGGTTGTTATAACTATGTCGAATATGGAAACACTTCCAAGTATGTTAGGTTCATCATGTTCCCAGCTTAATTTTTTCAAGGTAAATTTGTCATCAATAAATGGAGCTACTATTAGCATGCCCACTTTTTCATTTAATTCACTCATCGATACTTGTCCTACATCGCCAATTCCCTAGTTGTTTGAGGACGACATTCCTTCTGTCTCTATGGGTATTTTTGAAAAGGAAGATTTGCCTATGTCTAGTTTTATTACATCATTCACCTTTACCTTTGTCTCAAGTCCTATGGACATTGTTCCACTCAGGATAGATATTCCTATAAATCAAATCGAAACTGATTCATTGGTTACCATTCATCCTGAGATGAATTCATCATTAGAAGTGATAGCAGATTTTGGAAAAGATGCAGTTGTATCAATGGGAAAATATTATTGGAGTAAAAAGGATAAAGTTGTGGTTAAAAGGGGATCGAAGAAAGGGAGACATGGGTTAGGCAAAGATGTGTCTGCCCTTGGTCAAGTTATTTGGAAGGCATATACAAGTAATCTTCCTCAAGAAGTAGTCGACGCAGCTGCGGCCATGGGAGTTTTTGCTGGAGCTAATTTTAGCACAGTTTCACAATTAAGTTTGGCTTTTCGTGAAAAAGAGAAGGAATTAGACAAGTTGAAATAGGACTTAGCAGAGGCAGAAAACATGTATCAACAAGAAATTCATAAGTTGAAATGAGAACATCAAGACAAAGTGGAGGAATGGAAGATGAAAGCTGAAGAATTGAAGCACCAACTTGAGAATGCAGAGGTCATGCATCAGTAAGGAGTAGAGCAAAATGCTCTTGTCAATTAGCAGTTGAAATATGCTCAAGTAGGTTTGAAAGCGTCGTGTTTTCTAGTTATAACACTTGAGGATTTTAAACAAGTACTCTGTAAATTGCAGAAAGAGTTTCGACAGGCTGTGATTGATTTGTATACTTCTTTTGATGAGATGCAAGCATTGTATGACAAGTTTAGCAAACATTTTGAAACTGTTGAGGATAACCGGATGGCAAAAAAAAAGCATCTGCTGCTTTAGAGCAAGTAACAAGTTGGAAAAGTATATTAAGGAAAGACCTAATGGCTTGCCAATTTTAAACAAGTTACAAGTCAAAGCAAATGAAGTTGCAATTCAAACATGGGAGGGTGCCTGTGATTCTGTTGAAGATTTAATAAAATCAGGACAAATGATTTGTGAACAAAGGTGGTCAGATTCAAAGAATTTGCTAACGTATTTGAGTTTTCCTATTTTGGATCTTATCAATGAGGCACCTTCACACCAACTTCATTTGGCAGAAGTTCAAAAGGAGTTTGATGAATCGAAAGAGTTGATTCAACAAATTAGTCAACTGATAGTGCAAGAAATTGAGAAATGGATGAAAGTTCCTCATGCTTCAATAGCTCAGATAAAGGTGTTCATTAAACAATGGAAAAAAGTGAGATAGGAGGAGATTTCTTCCAAAATTTGCAAGACCGAAATTCAGTTGAGGAGTGCTCATTTTCAGGAAGTGGATGAGATTTTGGAGCTATTTGGAAAGTGGCATTCTACCCTTATTGGAAACATAGAAACTAATCTCGTAACTGTGTAATCTTATTTGAAGACAAATAGACATTGTTTTATTTGTGTGTTTTTAACACTTTGGATATTGTTATTTGCAATTTGATTTTGTTAAGTTTTCTAAAGTAAGTTGGAAGAAATAATCTTTATTTGCATGTGTGCACATTAATTATTTTTTTCATTATTTGTTATATCGTGGAGTATTTTTATGTTGAAATGATTACTCGGTTTGTTTAACTGTCATTATACAGTTATGATAGAGGTTTTATGTATGGAAAAGATTTTTTTTTGACAAATTCGATAGATCCCCAATCTATTTCTGAAAAATGCACCTTTTTCACATTCATGTAGAATTTTTAGAGACTGATACATAGTTTATGCATATAAAATTTGTTTGTTTTTAACACTTTGGAAGAAATAATCTTGATTTGCATGTGTGAATATAAATTATTATTTTTCTTTATTTGTTATATCCTATAGTTTTTTTATCTTGAAATGTTTATTTAGTTTGTTTAAGTGTCATTTTACAGCTATCGTAGACGTTTTATGTATGGAAAAGTGCAACCGTTTTATATGCGTAAAATATCTATCTGTCTCTGAAAACTACAATTTATTTAGTAGTCTACATGAATGTGAAAAACCAAAGGTTTGTTGCTAGATTAGTTATTGCTTTGAGTTTATTTTAAGCGAAAAGTGGGAGTCGGGAAGAAGCAAATTAAGTGTTCGATTTACAATATTGCTTATGTAGTGTAAATAGTTTTTGAATATTGTTGTTTTTATGGTAACTAAATATTTAAAACCAATTTGTTGTGTGGAATTGTTGAAAATTAAAGAGGATGTTAATATATTTTTTAAAATAAAATAAAATATACTCTCTGTCCGTAAGTAGATTTTGTTTTTGTAATTTTCTTACTTTTGTTTGAGGACTGATTTGTGTTGTTATGTCAATAAAATTATAGGTATTCGTATTTATGATATACTTGTTTTAGGTAAAGAACTTATTCTAAAGCTGCAAGGTCACTATTTTGTAAAATTTGTGCTTGTTGTTATTAATTTCTCAAAATTTAATAACTATGTTTCCAATAAGGAACACCCTATATGAAATTTTCACTTAAATTTGAAATATGAAAGCTTGAAGCTGAAGTCGAATTTTCTGGTTCCATAGACGCTTTTTCCATTATATAAAATTTATTTTTCACAAAAAAAACATGCTTTTGAAAAAATAAATCAATAGGGTAAAGAGCCTTCACGGTTTACCTACTCCTATAGCATGTATTTGATGGGGGAGAAAGAAGTTAGGCGGAAAGAGTAGGAACAGACAGAATAAACTCTGACACAATAAATTGTGAGGAAATAATTGGAACATAGCATGTTTCTTATTGGAAAACATAGAATCTAGATTTCGAAATTAAGAAATAGGAGCATGCATATGTTTGTATTTGAATTTAGGTTTTCTAGATTTTTTGGATTTTGACACCTAACATTTTTGGAATCCAAAATGTAGGAGAGTATAACATGGTTCTTGGAAAAGATAGTATTTCCAAATTCCAAAATTTCGGATATCGCATTTTGGATTTTTTAGTTTTGCTTGGTGGAATTTTTTTGTTGTTGCAGATTCAGAAATCTCGAATATCGCAAATTGGAACATGGAGATCTTTCTTATTTTTTTTTATCGTATATAAGTTAATAGATTAAATAATAACAATTATTTCTATTAATAAATATGTATTTTAACTCTGAATGCGGATAATCAGAGTCAAATTTGCAAAAATGGAATTGACGGAAACAACAATCTATTGAGCAACAGAGCATTTAGAGTGGCTACAACAAGTTTGATGATTATTGGATGTTGAGTTGATCGATATTCAAAGGTGATCGGGCATGTTGCAACATCATTAAATTCTTTGCACATCAATGGATAGTAATTGGGGGTATTCTGGCAGAACCACGCTCTAGTTGTCATGCGAGAATATTTTCACTTACTCTACAGTAATTAAGCATTAATGAAGTGGGTCTTGTTGTCCTATTCTACAGTCGTTAGCCATTAATGAAACGGGTCTTGCTGTGCAAACTAACACTCTACCATGCAAGAGATAGAAGTGTCATGAAAACACGCAATCCACCTGGCAAAAAAAAGATGGTAGCAATCAAATCCATATGAAGAGACAGAATAAAGCCTGAGCGTTTTCAGAACATGTACTTAACCGATCAACTCCATGCCGCATTTTTCGACACCTAAAGTGGATGGTCCATCCCTGCCCGATTACGGGATATAAGAATCACGAAAATAAATAATTAAAAATAACTGGGATGTAACAAAAATAAAAATTGGCAATTACAGGTATGATTGCAGAAACACCGTATGTGATCATTAATTAAATATTGTTGTTATTGTATCTGGTGATTGTACACGACCCAAGAAGGTGGCATGCAGTTGATCGGATAAATAGTCGTTGTGAAAAAGGAGTTCATTGTTTTTGTTGGTATTATTTTTGTGTAACTTGTTTCTCTTTGGGGTTTATAATAATTTTTGCATACGCGCGATGAGTGATACAACTAATCCTATTTGTCCTTTTGCATGTCGTTCGATACGAAATTAATTTTTCCTTGTCGAGGATGTTTGTCAGTACAGCTAAGCCACAATTTGACGCGGTTTTCATTTGAAGTGGTACAACAATATTTTGTTGCCATTAACGGCTACGGTCTGTTGTGTTGGTTTTAACATGATTATGAGGCTTTGTCCCTTATTTTGTTCAGCTATTTCTTGGTTGGTTGGTAGTGTCTTGTGGCACTTTTGTTTTTTCTAGATTTTGTTGCAAAAACTTGCGTCTTCCTTTGCTAAGTTTTCTTCTGCATTTGAAACATCATATTATGTCGAAGCAGCGTGGACGGTCTTGTCGTTCTACGAGTGGCGGTGGTCGTTCAGAACAAGTGAAGCAGGTGACAAACATAGATGGTTATAACAATGAAATTTCTTCGTGAGTTCAGTCAATAATAGATGAGTGGAAAATAAGGCTTGTAAAGGACAACCTTGCTTGTGATACTGATGGTGGTAGCCCCAATCACTATTGGATCTTAAAAAATATGATGGGCACGCTTATGGAGGAAATGCTAGCTAGATGGAACCATACTAAGTTGGCTATTTCACAGGCTACATCCAAAATGGTGGAATTATATATGGTCATAACCCAAAGAAATGTTATGGTCATTTGGAAAAGATTGGCTGAGGGATTCGACCCCTCGGGTGATGGAGGTAGCGGGAGTGTCTCTATGGCTCCATCTACTTCAATGAATGTTGACCATACCATGCCTTGTGCATCTACAGTGCCTATTGGGATTACTAGAACGATTAGTCACATTTCCAAACAAGGTCGTGAGTCTGATGCTTCTGTGGAGAAAGTGGATACTTCTGTCGAGAAACTGGAATTTTCTACGGGGAAAGCGAGTGTTGTGGCCCTGAAGCCTAGTTTATTATCTTCATATGAGGAATTCTTTGGGCCTTGTCGTATTATTGAGGAAATACAGGATACGTAGGACCTTGCTGTCACTCTCAGCGGTGCTAATCCATGAGTTTGTTTTTCTTTTGTTTTTATCTATTTGGATTCGTTTTGTTTACATTTAAGTTTATGCTCGTTTATAGTTTTCTAGGTGTCTTGATAAGTTTTCTTTGTAGTAATTTTGTACGTAGCCCCCCATGTACCACATGGGTTATTGTGGCTCTTATGAATATTTATGTAATTTTGTTTAAACTTTACTCAGCTTCTCTTAATCAGTTTTCACTATTGATTCCTTCAATGTTATAGCAAAGTTTGATACATTTAAGGCCGAGTTATTTCCAAGACAAATTTACTTTAATATCGTAAGCAACTATGGTTTTGAAATACATATATTTGGATTCAATGAATTGGTACTTGATTTGTATGACCAAATAGAAATAGGAGTAGTGTAGATGGTATAAAATGACAATGTTTAAGGTAGACAAAATGTTGTGTTGTGCTGTGTTGTGTCGACAAAGGTAGAATGGTTGATATTTTCAACTTGTCATTTTAGTGTCATTTACATTCACGATACGAAAATGGAAGCGTGTTGAAACTGTTAGTGAACCATTGGAATCCGTTACATGTAAGACTACAGTATTGACATAACACTTTGGGGAGACGATTCTCAAATTCAAGGAGTTGAGCTTGGCAGTGTTGGTGGTTTATTTCAAATGACAAATTTTTTGTAAGGTTCACTTGGAAGATGTAACTGGAATCCCAAATATGAATAACGGAAATTGGAAGTCGGAAATAAATTTGTTGCAATTTCATTATTCATGATGATAGAAAACAATTGAGAAAAAGGGTAAATACATAGTGATACCTCGTATGTAAGTGGCAGCGAGTAGAGAATTAGAAGGAAATTGTTAATCTTCACCAATTGGATGTTCATGTAGAGACTATAGGCCGTTGGTTGGAAGTAGCATGAGAGGTAAAAATAGGACGTTTATGGCTGCAATTTTTTTGCAAATAAAAACTATAACTTGGGATTAATGTGATCTGTGATGCAAGAAGATTTGATGTTTGTTATTTACTGGATGGATGATGTGACAAATGTGGAATTTAAACAGAATGAGATGGCCCGAGGCTCATAACAAGTTAGAGTGATAGTCACTTATGTGAGTAACATAATGACGTTCTGACAGAAATTGGCAGTGCTCTTATCACATTAAGAAAATAATTGATGGTGACAGTCAGTTGTGCGATTAATATGATGATGTTATGCCAGAAAAAAGTAGCATTCTTATGACGTTAAGATATTTAAGTACGTTTAAGTGATTTTTCTCGTCGTCCAAGAGATACATGAATTATATACAGATGATATTCATCCCAAATACGAATACAAATATCTATATATATGATGAAAGAGAGAGAGAGAGATATATATATATATATATATATCCAAGTATATATATAATAAATAGGAATATTGAAGGACATATGTTTCGAGTTGTGCGATTAATATGATGATGTTATGCCAGAAAGAGGCGGCATTCTTAGGACGTTAAGATATTTAAGTAGGTTTAATTGATTTTTGTCGTCATCCAATATCAAGTTTAAAGATGTTCCGAGATCAAGGTGTTTAGAATTGTATTTCAACATAGGATACTTGTATATGTTGAAAAATCAGAAATGGGAACATAACATGTTTGTTATTTTCACACGTAATATTGTCGAAATTCGAAATGTTGGTTATTCAAAGACATAGGACATAGGATTCTGTAATTCGAAATGTTGTAAAATCGGAAAATATGGTGTTTGTTATTGGGAAATTCTAAAGTATTTCAAAAAATTTAAATGAAAAATTATAAATTCCCTTAAATAAAGTATTTCAATGCATATGGAAATAACGAAACAAATGTTAGCAATGTAAAATATGCTGTCGCTATTAGGAAAGTGGACAAAAATAAATCTTTAAAGAGCAATATTATCAAAAGTTGGAAAGAACAAACCAAGTTTAAAGAATGTCTTATTTTCACTGTAATTATTATTTTCGCAAAAGTTATTCCTCTGATAAGTTTATGCCTATTTTAAGAATCAATTGAAACACAAGAAACATCATGAGTTGGGGAATTTGAGTGTAGACAACCCTATGAGCGAATTACCCAGACTTTATCCCATAAGGGAAATGAGACCAGCTCTGTGTTCTATTACTTCTTAAAGTTTCAATAAAAAAGAGAAAGTTCAAGTCATAAGGGTTAGAGGTTCTAAAAGAGAATGTAACTAATCAATTCATAAGGAAGGAGGGTTTCTCCATTTGTCAGAAGATCAAAGCATTTCATATCATGTTTAAAAAGACAAGTCCATGTTCCTATTGCATATTTTTGACATTTTGGAATCGGAAATCTATGTTCTATGTTTTGCAGTAAGGAAGATGTTATCTTCCAATTTTTTATTTTGCAACAAACGCAAAAATTCTGTGTTCAAATAGAGACAAGTCAATGTTGTTATTTTCGAAGATATAGGCTATAGTATTTATGATATTTTGACAGATGTTTTGATATAAAGTTTTTTCACAATTGAACTTTTTCTGATTTAGCTTGAGTTAGTTTGGGAGAGTCGAAATTACATTTTGAGGATGAACATATTTGTTGCTCTATGCTGTTTCGATTTCCTATTTTTCGACATGTTGGATTCCCGAAATTCTATCTCCTATGTTTTCCAATAAGGAGCACCCTATGTTCTGATTTGCGATTCGCCAATTTCTGATTTTTTACATTTGGGATTTTTGTATTTTGAATTAAAGAAATGTCGAAGTTACTATTTTTTATTTTCGACGTTCGGTTAAGCTTTAAACAACAGTTATTAATTGACCAGTACTGGAGAACGATAACGAAAAATATATTAGCAAAATTTTGTAGTGACCTTGCAGATTTAGGCTAAGTTCATTATCTAACACAAGTAAATGAAGAACTAAATAGACATAGGTTATTATTTATATATAAATATAATTTCCGAAATTGGGGAATCAGAAATGGGAACATAGGCTGTTCTACCGAAGCTTGGAGAGGAGATGTGTAAAGACTTTCCTTAATTTAATTAATACGAGACTTCCCACTAAAGCTATCAAATGAATTTAATTTAATATAATTTCATAGGTAACAGTAGTCATGCGATTGAAATCTGATACAGCTCCAAAACGATAGGGGAGCGCGGCGCTTCTGCACTAGGGTTTCGATTTCGCTGAGGGCTTCGGCCTCCTGCCGCCCCTCCAGCTACTCTCGCGGCCTCCAGATTGAGCCCTCCTCAGCGCAAAGATTGCCATGGTGGCCGAGGTAGCTTCTCCAGATCGCGCGGGCTTCTCTGGCGCCTCTTCTGCGCGGCCTTCTCTAAATCGCCCTCCGCCGGTGGTTGCAGCTGCCATGAACTCCGTGGCTGTCCCGATTAGCGCTGACCCTCCTCCTCCAGATCTGGTTTCCTCCCTTGGCAACCTTCCTCTCAAGGACGTGGCCCCTCAACGGAGGGTCTTCCCTTCTTTCAAAGAAGTGGCCTCACGACGGGGGGAGTCCTCTGTTCAGCCCGCTGCGATTCTGGAAGCCCCAGCGATCTCCATCCAGATGCCGAAAGAAGCCCTGGATTTTGCCTCTGAGTTAAGCAAGACTTCCTTGGTTTGCAGATTCAATGGCTTCTGGCCTAGCCTGGCAGACCTCCGATCCTGGATCTCTTCTGTTTGGTCCCCTCTGATTGATGGTGAGGTTGTTGCTTGCCCTTGTGCCAAGGGTTTCTTCGTGGCTATTTTTGATTCCGCTGAAGATAGATTAAAGGTTTCTAGCTCCGGGCCGTGGTTCTGGGGTAGAGCAGGGCTGTCCATGAAGCCATGGACCCCTGACTTTGACCCATCCACGGCCTCCATCTCCTCCGCACCGGTCTGGGTGAGACTCCCATCTCTTCCCCTGCATTTTTGGGAGGAAAAATCTCTTGAATCTATTGGAAACGGTCTCGGGAAATTTCTTTGCAACAGTCCAGATGAGAGTATATACCGAACCACGTTTGCAAGGATCTGTGTAGAAATGGACTTCAAAAATGGATTGCCAGCAGAAATCAATCTCCTCGGCAAGGGCTACTCTTGGACCCAGAAGATCGACTACGAGAATCTCTGCTTCAGATGCAGGGTCTGCTTTGAAACAGGGCATATAGCCCGCAACTGCGAGAAATCATCCGGAAAAAGAAGATTTCCCCGAAGCCAAAGGCCCACTTGGTGGAAAGAAGCACCTCCGGAGAAGCAAGCTGAAGGGAAGACCCCGGCATCAGTCCCAGAAGAGGAAGCCGAATCCGCTCCCAAAGAACTTGCTCAGGGGATAGACCAAGTAGAAATACCTCCGCCCACGTCGCCAAAGCCAACCCAGCGAGTCTCAAGCTGGGCTGATATTGCCGATGTCGAAGAAACACAAGGTCAGACGGATAACCATGATCAAGGCCAAAGCAGCGAATGGCAGACCGTATCAAAAAAAAAAAAAACCTATCCAACATCGGACAGATGTAATGACATGAAGCCGATCAGGCTCACTGAAATAGCTACCTTCAAGTAGCAATTAAGTTTGTTGCAAGTTTGCACGATTATTGAATTACTGAGTGACAGAAGCTCTCTTTTGATGTAATGAACCCAGTGGCTTGCCACTGTTTTTAATACAAAATCTTCCAATTGTTATGGTAAAAAAAAAACAGTAGTCATGCGATTTTCATTTTCGTAAAGTGTGTTGTTTTTTTAATGTTATATATAAATATTACTTAAACATTTGTATTTATCTATTTTTTTTAATGTTATATACAAATATTACATTTGCATTTTTCTGTTATATACAAATATTATTTAAATATTTGCATTTTCTTTCATTTTTAATGTTATATACAAGTTACTTGGAAATCGGGAAGTTGCCAAGTCTGAAAAGTGAAGTGCGAAAATGGAAAAGGTTTCAAAAATAGAGGATCCAAATTTTGAAACCCAAACCGGAAATCAGATGTCGGAAGTCAAGTGCTGAAAATCAAGACTATACAATTTAATAAATGTATCTAATTTCACCACAAAATTTAAATAGGATAAAATCAAATTTATAAAGTCGAAACATGCTATCAGCACTATTTTGAGAAAGACCAATACAAAAAAACTTAAATGGTAGCAAAAGAATCACTCCTTGCTTTCACATAGTATTTTTTTGCAATTGCTTTAAATATCAACAATTTCTTGCCATGTAAGTCGAAAACTTGGTCTACTACTAAAATAGCAAGATAATTAAACATTGCTTTAAATATCAACAGTCATTTAGTGTATTATTAATTCATTGTATTTACATTTTTTATGAACATATAGCCATAAATTCCAAGAAAATTTATAAAAAAATATAAATTATTAAATTTAGAGAAATTAATAACAATAAGGACATATAATTTTATTGACATAGCATGCGTATTACAACATTATGAAGTTACATGAGCATTATAAGTCACAACGCTTTATTATCATTGTTTGTACTTAACTAAAGTATTCCAATGCATATGGAAATAATGAAAGAGATGATAACAATTTAAAATATGTGTAGTGTCGTTGTTTGCAAAGTGAACAAAAATATATTTGAAAATAACAATATTAGCGAAAGTTGAAAATATCTAAATGTTAAATGCGAATATGTTTTGGAATCTCATACCTCAGAAATCGAAAATCTATTAATTAGGACAAACGTTATTTTATTTTTATGAACCGATAATTTATACACAATGATAATGTTGGACATTTATTATTATCTTCTGAAGAGAGAGAAGATAGATTTCGGTAGCTAAATTTGTAAACATTTCCACAAGTTTCCGTAGGTAAATTTGCAATCGTTGTAAAGGTGATAAGCTTGCAAGTCTGGAGAATGCTTTAGCAATATAAAAGACCTGATGCTAAAAAGAGCTAGAAAGGAAAGATGCTGAGTTGGGGAATTTTGGTGTAGAGAAATCTCCATCTATGAGAAAGAGCAAAGCATTTGATATCCCGTTTAAAAAGATATAGCATAGTAGCACATTAGGAAAGTGTGAAGAATAGTTTTGTTGCAATTTCATTACTCATGATGATGGAAAACAATTGAGAAGAAGGCTAAACAAATAATGATACTGCTTATGTAAGTTGCAACGAATAAAGTAATAAAAGGAAATTTTTGATCTTCACCAATCCATTGTTTCTACAGACACTATAGGCCTTTCGTTGGAAGGAGCAGTGCAAGCTTATCTTCCCATCTCTTCCCATTCCGCATTTTGATATCACCATGTTGTGATTTTTTTCTTTGGCAACCATGAGAGGGGAAGTAATGACGCTCACGAGTGCAGTTTTTGTGGATATAAAAAATCATAAATGAGGTCCAAATGATTTTTTCCTCAATAGGAGGGTCTATTTATTCACTAAATCTTACAGCTGTTATCATGAGTTTGGCATTTTCATGATGTAGTAAATATCTATAACTTGGTATTAATGTGATCTGTATATAATTTTCTTATATCTTGGAACACGCGAAAGGTCACTTAAAAGTTGATATGAAAGGCTGAAATGGGAGCAGAATCCGAGACGTGAAATTATTGCATTTGAAAGATTTAGTCTTTGGAACGCGTGATATTGACAACCATTTATTAATAGCATAAGTGATTGTTACCCTCACTCGTTGTCATCCTTAAGTGATTTATTTTTATCTTATTTAACGATTTCCAATTTCCACATTGGTAATTTATAGCTGCAACCATTAAAAGCTCAACCATAAAACGATTGTCAATATAACTTTCTATTAATGAGATGTGTATATAATTTCCTTATCTCTTGCAGCACGAGAAAGGTCACTTAAACGGTGATATGAAAGTTCGCAATGGGAGCAGAATTCGAGATGTAAAATATATTGGATTTGAAAGATTTGGTCTTTGGAGTGCGTGATGATGACAATGATTTAATGATTAATAAATATAGTTCATATATAATATATATTACGTCATCATAGTAATCACAGAAGTGTCTATTACCCTTACTTGTTGTCAGCCTTAAGTTATCTTCAAAATATGTGAACTTCACATTTGTTATTTTATCGATGGTATAAATGATGGTTTCAAATGCAATAATTTCACATCTCGAATTTTGCTTCCATTGCGGCCTTTCATATCAGCGTTTAAGTTACCTTTGGCGTGTTCCAAGAGATAAGGGAATTATATACAGATCACATTAATACCAAGTTATAGATATTTACTACATCATGAAAATGTCGAAGTCATGATAACATCTGTAAGATTTAGTGAAAATACGGAAGCCACCTGTCGAAAAAACACGGTAAACACCAACTGGAAAGAAGATCCGGAATTATTAATCAATCCATTGAGTGCACCAATCTATTCAGGCACAACAACAGATAGAAGTGTTATGAAAACACACAATAGACCTATCGATCAAATGGTACTGGTTTTTGTTGGATTATTTATTCATATGTATCTACGGAAAGTGGTTGAAAAAAAAGCATAATTCCCATTAACTAATATCAATTTGGGGTAACCCAATTTATGATTTTAGATATTTGGGATATCGGAAACGGGAGACATAGGTTCTTTTTGAAATGATTTGTTGGCTTCTCTGATTTCCGATATTTCGGATCCCAGATATCAGAATTTAATAACGTTCATTTGTCCGATTTCCAACTTTTTCTTTACCATATGAAAGATAAAAGATAAAAAAAGGACAAAGAATTCACTTGTGATTCTTTGTTTTTGTATCCAATAATGAATTATTATTGAAATAGTCATAGAAATAGGATCTACGAGCTCTAATTCAACTGATGAGATTGGAACACGTGATAGGAAATTCGAAGCAGGAAAACCAATTTTGGTTTAATATACAAAAGGTTCTCTTGTGCTTGGCTTTTGCCTACTTTTCCGACTTCAAAAATTGGGAATTGGAAATGTTAATTTTTTAATTTTTTAATGTAAACACCAACTGGAAAGAAGGGTCCACAATTGAAAATCAATCCATTGAGGCACAACAACAGATAGAAGTGATATGAAAACACGCAATAGATCTGGTGAAAAAAAGACGGTACCGATCAAATCCATACAAACATATAGAATAAAGCCTCAACGTTTCCAGAACTAAGCAATAGCTGCAAATTTAGTAAGTTTCAAAATATTCCGATTTTGCGACATATAGATAAATCCTATGTGTTCAAATACAAATATGTCCATCTTCCTATTTCCAATTTCTGACACTTTGGTGTTTAGAAATCTATCTCGTACTTTGTAACAATAAGGAACATGTTATATTCCGATATCAAATTTTGCAACATATGAAGAAATCATATGTGTTCAAATAGGAACATGTCGGTATTCCTATTTCAGACATTTCGGATTTCAAAATCCCAATTTTCACGCTTTATTTTCATTGTTCTTATTATTTTCACAAAAGTTATCCCTCCGATAAGGCTATGACTATTTTAACAATCAATTCAAACACATGAACGATGTTTCACTATCTCATAAGCAACATTTTAAATTAGACAAAAAACTAATAGCTAAGATTTTATTGACATGCATGACATAACCAATATATGCCACAATATTTTTGCAACAAATCAAGAGTCACATTCAATTAAAACGCAACAACGGTGTTTGATCATCTAATAAGAAGACTAAATGAAGAATGAACGAATACCTACAAATTTAGCAAACTTCAAAATCTTCTCACGAAAATTCAAAGCGTAGATGGAACACAACAGATAGTAAGAAATAGTGATTACCTGAAGGCGTGCTTACATGTGGAAAGCAAGGGTGGTGTAGCAGCGAGTGCGATAAATGAAATATTGTAAGAAGATCTTGTAGATCGTCATTAAATGAGCAAAATCAATTATTTCATGCTTGGATATCGCCAAAAATCGATTCAACCGAAACATTCCTGAAGAAGTTGGACATTTTTGGTTTCTAAGTGTTTTGAATGCATTCAATAATAGACTATCTGGAAGTATTCCTGAGGAGCTAACAGGGTTGCATTTCGTGAGCATAGTCTTACTCAACCCAATTACATTTCCTAAGTCACTACATTCGACATTGTCTTCTTCTTCATCCTCTTTTTTTCAACTTGGAAAGTTCATAATCAAAAATAATTTTTTCTTGGATTTTCCCTTGGGCTTGGATTTTCTCTACTTTTTCGGCTTCGGAAATTTAGAATCGGAAACTTTAATTTTTAATGTTTTTCACCAATTTTTTGAGTTTCGAAGTTCGGAATCGAAAATCTTAAATTTTTATTGACTTTTCCCTTGTGCTTCGGCTCACAGCCTTCGCGATTCTGAATGTAAGAATAGGAAATTTTTAGTTTATGTAATTTGGAATATATAGGGATTTGTGTGAAGCGACGTAAGTAATTGTTACTATAATTCTAAGTTTTTAAAAGATATTTTTATTAATATTTAAAAGAAAAGATTTATTAGTTTGTTTTTTTTATAAATAAGTTTAATCGATTGCTTGTCTTTGTTTGTTAAGATATCAATTTTTCAACATACAACTTCCAGGTGATTGAATACTTATTTTCCAGTCCCCAAAATATTCTTAAATAGCTACCCTGTAAAAAAAAAAATGACAAATGTGATTTTCTGAATTTCCTCATATTTATTTGCTAAATTGTCATTATATATAAATCTATAAAGTACAGCATTTATTTATCTAATCGTTGTTGCAAATTTCTTTTTAACTTGAATGAAAATGGAATTTTGCTCATTGATATTAGACAAAAATGTTCTATATACAATGCCAATGTTCAAGAGGCTTAAAAAGAAGAGAAGGCGTCAATAATAATTACTTTTATAATACAAAAAGGTAGTAAACACCAAATTCTAATGGTACAAAGCGATCTGTTGGACATTGATCTGCGCTACAATCCTCATCCACTTCCATATGTTTTGCTAGCTAAGGTGCTACCATTTCCATATGTTTTTGCGCTTCATTTGTTCTATAGTCCCTTCGCCGGCTGTAGGACTGCCTACTTATCTTCCCTTCTCCTCCTAGTCCAGGTTTTGGTATCACCATGTTGGCAATTTTTTCTTCGGCAGCCATGAGAGATAAATTAGTGACACTCAACAATTCAATTTGTGCATATAAAAAACCATAAGTGAGGTCCAAATGATATTTGCCTCAGTAGAAGGCTCTATTTATTGACAAAATCTTACAAATGTTATCATGAGTTAGGGATTTTCATGATGTTCATGACGTAGTATATATGTATAAGTTGAAATTAATTTGATTTGTATATAATTCCCTTATCTCTTGGAGTACGTGAAAGGTCAATTAAACGGTGATATGAAAGCCCAGCATGCGAGGAGAATCCAAGATGTGAAATATGTTGGATTTGAAAGATTTGGTCTTTGGAGGATATGTTTATAGCATCATTAGACAGCATGGATAAAATGACAAATGTGAAATTTAGACATTATTGGATAATTGAAAGCTGACAATAAGTGAGGGTAACAGTCATTTTTGCGATTAATACGACCAGGTGATAATATTTCAGTATGTTTAAGTGACCTTTCAACTTATCCAAGAGATAAGGGAATTATATACAAATGATATTAATCATGAAAATTCATTATTAGATATATACTACATGATGAAAATCGCAATCTCATAATGACATTTTATAAGATTTAGTCAATAAATATCATCATAGGACATTTATGAAATCAGATATCTATGGGACATAGGAAAGTTAATAGCAATGGAGTTTGAATCATCGAATAGAGGTGTACAAGGTTCTTGCTGTGCACGTTCAACATGCCAGATTGTAGTAACCTTGCATATTTACGCTAAGTTCATTATCTAAAAGAAGTTTATCATAAATAGTAAACAAGTATATCAGTAATGTCCTGGCGTTCTCTATGGAAATGATAAAGTCAGAATTGGAGAGAAAATGAAGGCTATTGCAGGAAGAGAAATTTTCTCATCTATGGATGGGCGCAACCAGGTTGAGGGATGGAGAACGTTTTGTATATTAAACCAAAATAGATTTTCCTGCTTCGAATTTCCTATCGTGTTTTCGAATCTCAGTAGCTGAATCCGAGCTTGTAGATCCTATTTATGTGACTATTTCAATAATAATTCATTATTGGATACAAAAATAAAGAATCACAAGTGAATTGTTTGTCCTTTTTTTTATATCTTTTTTCATATGGTAAAGAAAAAGTTTGAAATCGGACAAATGAACGTTATTAAATTCTGATATCTGGGATTCGAAATATCGGAAATCAGAGAAGCTAACAAACTATTTCAACAAGAAGCTAAGTCTCCGGTTTTCGATATTCCAAATATCTAAAATCAGAAAATGGGTATACCCCAAATTGATATTAATTAGTCGGAACTATGATTTTATTCCATCCCTTTCCGTAGATACATATGAATAAATAACATTTGAATTAAAATACATTTTTAATTTGTTTACGTTTTGCGAATAAGGAATATCATATTTTCCAATTTTGTGACATTTAAGATTACAGAAATATTTTTTGTATATTTTCGAATAACTGACATTTTCGATTTTGGAAATTGACTGGTAATCTGTAGTTGATAGTCAAGATCATGTAATTAACACCTGGGTTGATATTAACACCTGGATTTTCGAGTTTCAATTTTCGATTGTAAATTCCAGAAAATCCTCGTTTCCCATTTCCGACATATAACATTTGTTAAAATAAATATTTTTATAATACACGATGCAATTTTGCTCATTGATGTTAAACAAAAGTGTTTTATACATGATGACAATGTTGAAGAAGCTTAAAAAGAACAAAATTTGTCAATAATCATTATTTTCATAATACAAATAACATAGTAAACACCAAATTGTGATGGTACAAAGTGATGTGTTCAACATTCATCTGCGCTACAATCTTGACCCATTTCCATACGTTTTGGTAGCTAAATTTCCATACGGTTTGGTACCTAAGGTGCAACCGTTTCCATATGTTTTTGCACTTCCTTTCTTCTATAGCCCCTTCGTTGGCTACAGGACTCGGAACTTATCTTCCCATCTCTTCCCATTCCGGCCTTTGGTATCACCATGTTGCCATTTTTTTCTTCTGCAACCATGAGAGGGAAAGTAATGACGATCATGAGTGCACTTTTTTTGCATATAAAAAACCAAATCAGGTCCAAATGATATTTTCCTCAAGAGGAGGGTCTATTTATTCACTAAATCTTACAGATGTTATCATGAGTTTGAGATTTTCATGATGCAGTATATATCCTTAACTTGGTAGTAATGCAATCTTTATATAATTCCCTTATCTATTGCATCCTGCGAAAGGTCACTTAAACGATGATATGAAAGGTCCGAATGGGAGCAGAATACAAGATGTGAAATTATTGGATTTGAAAGATTTGGTATTTGGAGCGCGTGATATTGACAATGATTTAATGTTTAAGCAACAAGGATATATTAATACCATCATAAGAAGGCATCGATAAAGTGACAAATGTGAAGTTTACACACTATGAGATAACTTAACGCTGACAACAAGTGAGGGTAATAGTGATCTCTGCGATTAATACGATGACGTGATAATATTTTAGTATGTTAAACTGACCTTTCGAGTTGTCTAAGAGATAAGGGAACTATATACAAATGAGAAGCATTACTACATCATGAAAATCCCAACCTCATAATTTTATTTTGTAAGATTTAGTCAATAAATATCATGATAGGACATTTATGAAATCGAAAATATATGAGACAACAGAAAGGTATTAGCACCACAGTTTAAATCATGGGATAAGTCCCAATATTCCAAGTTTGGATTTGTGCATTTTCGATTTTCGACATCGAACGTTAAGCAGAAGGCCAAGAAGGTAATTAATGTATTGTAGATTGGTGTATATTAAAAGTAGCAGCATTAGTTGGGAAATAAGAAGAAGTGCACAGGTAGTTTGTTTAGATGTAGAAAAAACCATTATTTGAAATAAGGAACACCAATATTTGATTTATTTTGAAAATCGAATATAATATTAAAAAGCGGAAATTGGGTATAAGTAATATCTTAACCATTAAAATCTCTAATTTTCTCTTGTGCCACAATTCCCCATTTTCGATTTCCAACCTAGGACTCCAAAAATCCTATGTCGTATGTTTTCATTGAGAAACATCATATTAGATTCCGCAAGATCTAAATTTGCCACATTTTCGATCTCGCAATTTTTCTATTTTCAAATAAAAAAATGTCGAAGATAGTATTTATGACTTTTGATGTTGGTGTATGCAAAATCGTTCCCGTATTCTTTTCACATTTTAGATTTTCGAGTTTCGATTTCGGATTTTAAATTCCGCAAGATCCTTGTTTCGGATTTCCGACATTTAGCATTTGTTCATATAAATAAGTGCGCATATACTGATTTCTGACGTCGGACGCTAAGCACAGGTCCAAGTCGAAAAATACTATGTCCTATGTTTTCATTAAGAAACACCATATGGTCCAATTTTAGATTCCGCAAGATCCAATTTGCGACATTTTCGATCTCGCAATTTTTATATTTTCAAATAAATAAATGTCGAAGATAGTATTTCTGAATTTCGACGTTGGCGTATGCAAAACCGTTCCTGTATTATTTTTGCATTTCGGATTTTCAAGTTTAGATTACGCAAGATCCTAGTTTTGGATTTCCAACATTTAACATTTGTTCATATAAATAAGTGCGCATATACATATTTTCGACATCAGACGCTAAGCACAAGTGCAAGTCCAAAAATCCTATGTCATACAATGCTGTGAAAACTCTGTGTAAACTGCGTGAAAAAAAATGGCCATGAAAAAAACAATGAGGCAGGTAAAAAACAAGGAGTTTAAGATAAACATAGACTTAGCAGAGGAAGAGCTTACGCGGAAAGAATACGAACAGACAGAATAAAGCCTGACACAAAAAATCTATCGATCAACTCCATGCCACCTTCTTCTGTACCTTCCGGATCGCGGGATACAATAATTTGAAAGTGTAACAATTAAACTCGCCAATAACTAGGTGATTCGCATTTCCGATTTTCAAGTTTCGATTTCCGATTTTAAATTCCGCAAGATCCTCGTTTCAAATTTTCGACATTTAGAATTTGTTCATATAAATAAGTGCGTATATACATATTTCCAACATCAGACGCTAAGCACAAGTCAAAGTCCCAAAATCCTATGTCGTACAATGATATGAAAGCCCTGTGTAAACTGCATGAAAAAAAACAGCCGTGAAAAAAACAATGAGACAGCCCAAAAACAAGGAGTTTAAGATAAGCATAGACTTGGCAGAGGAAGAGCTTACGTGGAAAGAATACGAACAGAGAGAATAAATCCTGACACAAAAACCTACCAATCAACTCCAATCCATCTTCTTATGTCCCTGCTGGATCACGGGATACAATAACCGAAAAGTGTAACAATTAAACTCGCTAATAACCAAGAGACAGATGTCGAGATGTTAATGGTCAAGGAGACGAGGAATCTTTTGGGATAGGTTCTTTCATTGAGAAAATGCCTACGATGTAATTAATTAATAAAAGGAACCGTTGTATAGTAACTTGGAATGTATAGTAATTAATAAAAGTGCTTGAATAAATATGACATATTAGTAACAAAAGGAATAGTTGTATAGTAGCTAAGTCTTTGATTATAGTAACTTGGAATGGTGTAGAAATATCAATGTATTCAATAACAACATAGGTTTATTATATGCAAGTGAACTTATTAGAGTGTTATATTTTATTTTGTAATTTTGAATGATATATGAATTTATTTGTAATTTGGTCTATGTTTTTGGAGCATTTTTTCAAATTATAAATGGAGAAAACACAATAAAATATTTAAAATAAATTTATAAAAATTAAAAAATATATATTAACAAATTATTTGGAAATTAATTAATATACCTTCACTAAATTTCAAAATAAGTGCATCAATATATTTACTAGTTCAAAGTGGAGAGCATTTTTTATTCCTATTGTGGGGATGTTACATCTACTATCATCCATATAGTTATTCATGGGTTTTAATTGTGCATCCATATAGTTATTCATGGGTTTTAATTGTGCATTTAAACAATAAAAATAAATCCATGAATGAGAATATGCACATCACTAGGGGTGGGAGGAGCATGAGGGTTCTCATTAACCTTGAAGGAAATACAGAAGTAAGTTAATAGAATTTGGATCCCTCTGTCTACTTATGAAGCATAATCTTATGTTTTCAACCCACATCAATTGCAATAATCTTTAGTTAATTCATAGTAGTCCCACTTGGTGGCCATCATAATGCAAAGATGCATGCAAGTCCCTTTATAATTAAAGGCTCACGCAAGCAAGCGCTTAATATTCCTCGTGTCTCATGTTCCTTCATCCCTTGTATACTCATCCACAACATATATTATTTAAACCCTCCTACAAGTCAGCTTTGCTACAAAAGTGGGATATCTTGAGTGTTGGTTTTGGTGGGAAGCAATGGAGAACAAGGTTGATTTAGTCTGGTTCTTTGGCTACATGATGTACCACAAAGCGGTGGGTGTATCATCAAGAGTAGTATTCGGCCCTTGCCAACTCCAATCCTTTCATTGGGGCAGTTTCTCGGTTACAGACTTGATGGAGGTATGCTAAGCCTTCTTCTTGAGGAGGTACTTCTCTTGGTTGATAGTGTTGTTTGACGTTTGAATTTGGTTTACCATAATTTTGTAGGCAATTGTAGAAGTTGGAGGTTTCCCACAATGGGGAAAATGGTTTAGGAGGTATGGTTGAATTTTGAAGCTTTCTCTAGTTCAATAGTTAATGTAACCTTGAGTATTTCTATTCCAAGTTGTATTATGGATCACCCTTACATTTATGGGTATAGTGGGGGACATGGAAACACTAAGGTGAAGAAGATTTTGAGGAGAATGACTAGCCACTCAGAAGGGATGAGGCAAACAATTGAATACTTTAAGTATTCATATGGATCTAAGCAAGAAAGCAAATAGGAGGAAATGGAAACATCTCTAAGAGATCATACTTTGAAATTTGAGAAACATCAATGACTTGGAGATGCTCTCAATATCATCTTGGGCTTTGCTAGAGGAATACAATCCATTGCAACTCACCCAATATTATACATTGGTTCTCTTAAAGAGAAGGTTGGAGAAGAAAAGATTGCACAACAAACAACGTTGTATTGGAAAAACAACCAAACTTCCAAGAGGAATATGGTATGGAGCGTGATGACCGTGTCTACGAAGGAGACCCATTCTAATCATAAATATCATATTGATATCATATCATATTTTTTTCATGTTTATGGTTGCTTGAACAATTCACTAGGTAGTATATATATATATATATATATATAAAAGTAAGTTTTTCTTTAAAAAAAATAGCTTTATGCTTCCACCCTCTCTCATTCATGATTATATAATGTCATCGTGCACAAATAACACTTGAATATTACTATAAAGAGCTTTAATTAGATTATTGTCATCTTGTTAAAATTGTCATCCAACTAAAAAAAAGTTATTTTACCTTTATGGTAATCTTTGGAAAGTGTCCCAAGGCTTAGTAATCAAGCTTATTGAAAAGATATTTTCAATGAGCATCTTGGGAAACTTCCATCAGCTATCAAGAGGTTTCCAAATATTTTCAAAATATTTTATTTCCTCTCAATGACATCTTTTATTTAATCCCTGACATCTTTTAAAAAACCTCATGGAATCTTTGAAATTAACCTGATGGAATCTTTCTTGTTTTATCCCGATGGCAAATCTTAGAAAAGCCTATGATGGCTTAGTCATCGAGTTTCTTATAAAGATCACATAAAATGTTTAATATTTTCCCAATGGCTTAGTCATCGAGTTTCTTATAATGATGACATAAAATGTTTAATATTTTCCCAATGGCTTTTCCATTCGGCCATTTCTAAAAGTCAAGCCACAAAATTACAAAGGGAATAATGGAAATCCGTCGATCCTCCTTTAACCTTCTATGGTCAATTTGGGAAAGGCCTTGATGGCAAGCCATCATGCCAATTTCAAAGATACATTAACATATTTGAAATGGTCCCCATGTTAAGCCATCGGGGCTATTATAACATTCAAATGAGAAATTATAAAAGGCCATTTCCAATCAATGATTTTTTGAATGTGGAACAATGCTCAATGCAATCGAGCTTCTTAAAAAGATAGTTTGAATGAGCATCTTTGGAAAACTCCCATAAGCTATTGAGAGGTTGCAGTGTACTTTATATCTAAAAAATGTTACCACATACAAGATATATAAATAACACAATATAGTCTTCCAGGATGTAGTATACCTTACATCTGAAAATATGAATAAACACATAATATATCAGAAAATCACTTTTATTAATATTAAAACTTGATCCTTTTATGGAAGGATCCACTCACGTTCACTTGCCTCTTCAAGGGGGAAACCTCCTATGAGATGAGCTACATATATAATATTCTTCCACACATTACTCATAAGGTGGACTCCATCTTTATTTATAGATTACAATACAATTCTAACCATAACAACCTCCTAACAACTTAGTGGGCCTTCTTTAATGAGGCCCTATTAGCTTTATTCATTAGTAACTACCATAGTGGGTCTTATTTAATAATAACAAACATAGTGGACCTAGTCCATTTTACATTGAATGGACTTCACTATTACTCTACTGGGCCCTTCGACCCCCCATTACAACCCTAGGGAGGGTCACAACATATGTAGATTGTGCTATATCCTAAAACTCCCTCGATACATTTGTATCTACTTGGCCTACTATTCTAGACAATGAGTAATAGACTAAGCATTGACATTCATTTGCTTACTTCACTTTCATAGCTCCTCAATATGATTATTTCTCTGCTATAATAGTACCATATAATTTTGCATAGTTGTAAATATTTCCTCACTATTAAGTATAGCTTTGTGTAGTTGCAATCGTGTAGCAGTTATCTCATCAACCAATCCATTAATTATTTTTGTTTCTAACTTCCTTGTGCCTTAGCACTCTCCAACTATCCATGTAAAGCCTCTGCTCTTTGATGGAGCTATCACCATGATGTACAAACTAACTCTAGACTTTCGATAGGTTATCAACCTGGAACTTTCTTAGGAAACTATAAATCCTCCTAGTGCAACTTGGGCTACATGTACTACAACCATACCTAAATAGCTACAATTTTATTTTCATATTGTTGTCAAACATGCCTCTCATTATCTCACTCCTGTGTAACCTTTGCACGTTGGATCTACAATTGTTGATGCTCAAGCTACCACACACTATGCCCATGTTCAACCCTAGAAATTCTTTATTCCACCTCAATTGAATCCACTCGCAAACTTGCATCAAAATCGAGGTAGAGCATTGTTGTAGTTTTGTGGTCTATGTGGCCTATCTCATCAGTGTCAATCAACTAAGTGATTGGCCACTAGAAATAAAGGGGTCATAATGCATTGGTATTTTGACCTTTTCCTTTATATGTTGTTTCATCAACCAATAAGCATTCACAACTCTCTCCTAGGTGTCCACAAATAGAAATGGGACTGGATTTGTGTGATCTTGATAAATGCACAACATTGCTTGGTAATGTATATGGTTTTGCATGAGTTTTTCAAGTTATGTCATGATTGAGAGGTTATGATCCAGTGGTGAATCCTTAATTGTAAATCCTACATGTCAAGTACCAAATTTTTGTCATCACAAATATTGATCCAATTTCCCCGCCTGCACATAATTTTTCATTTTCAAATTTCTAACTACCACTCTAGCAAGCATTATTGGGTGTGTTATATTCTTTGCATGTGAATTGATGGTTGAAGTTAATAGTTGAATGGTACATGTCGGATGGAATACAAGTCAACATATGGTAGAAGTATGGTCAATGAACCGACTAGCATAGTCAAATAATCATTGATCATGATCAGTCGACGAGGAAGTTGACAAGCATGGACTATGGTTCACCTAGTCAAGCCTATTGTAATAAAATAACTAAATTTAGTTAGGAAGTTATGGACCATCATAAATAAGCGATTAGTCCTAACTAATTTGGGTACCACAGGCTAGTGTATGTATTGAATCTATAAGTATGATGTAAGGTAGAAGGCTATGTATGATGTACGTGACACAAGATGACGAGAAGTAATGTAGTGTATCGACTCAACTATGTTGATATTGTACAAGAGTGATGATTTCATGCTTGAGTTGTAGCGATCTTTTAAATCATTGTTCTAAACATTGGTTAAGAGTGTTTTTTAATAGATGAGCGATAAAGCTCAATGGTTTGTTGGGTTTCTCTGGTAGAGAGGTTCCAAAGGTAATTGTTGTGTACTATGTGTGACTATGTTTTAACTTTTGTGCTATTGATAATTTTGTTATATGTTAACTGCAAGAATCATCTTGCATGCTCATTGCAATAGGTATTAGAACCCAATAGTTGGTATTAGAGTCACATTTGGATTTAAGGGGATGCATTTGTTTCTAAGGGTTTTGGCTTGGTCCTATATCTAATGAATACCTAGTTTCAGTGGGAGTTCTATAACGACTAATTCATGGTTAAGAATGGCCAACAGTTTGAGGATATAAATTGAAAAGTTTAATGCCCATAATTTTGAGCTTTGGAAGCTTAAAATGGAGAATTTCCTTGTAGATCAAGATAAATGGGTTGGTGTCATCCTTAGTACAACTCTTACAAGTATGTCATTAGAAGATTGGTAGAAAATCAACAAGAGAGGAAGGAGTATAATCCAACTTTGTTTTGTGAATTCTATATTGTTGAATGTCTTAGGAGAAGACACTACAAATAATTTATGGGAAAAGTTGGGGAACTTCTACCAGTCGAAATCTATAGTTAACTAGTTGTTTATTTGGAATAAGTTATATATTTTGAGGATGAATGAGGGAAACTCGGTTATAAATCACTTGAATTCATTCAACACTGTGATTAGGAAGTTGTTGTTCATGGATAATAAAATCATAGAGGGGGAGAAATATATCAGTGTACATGATTGGCACTCATGATTGAAGTGATGAGCATTTGATGATGATTTTTCACAAGGAGCATTTAGAGTTGTAGGTGGCTGAGGAGAGAGGGTTATCCACAGAGGAATTATGAGAGGACATTCCCGATGGACCATCCAACAGAAAAATTTATGCATTCGAAAATTGGGTAGATAGGTATATTATAGATATGGAGATACAATGAAATACATGTTTTGCTTACAACAATAGAGTATTGGAGGTAGTAGCGCATACAATATGATATATGGCACTAGATGTTACAGTTGTATGTCATAGTATACAGGAGGATTGAGGGGTGTGCAACATAGGGGCACATACTGTCACATTGTGAGGTCCAGTGGATTTTTGGAGTATTTCCTCTAGGGATATCACCTGATAGAGTTCATGAGCATACACTTGATTTTGATTTACCCAGGATCAGTGAGTGGATGGGTGAGCTTCAAAGAGCAGTAGCTTGGGAGGTTCATTCGATATAGTTGGATGAGGAGGGTGAAATATTGGCCACAATGGAGGTCCTTCAATTATCCCATGGGATTGGTGCACAGAGTGCACAAGAGAGGTTATATTGGTTTGTAGGGAGTACAACCGACAGTGTAGGAGGTGACATAATATTCCATAGAGATTGCACATGTGTCAACCCTAAGTCCTCACTTAGGGAGAGGTTCATGAGGGCTATCTGTGATTTGCCTTTGGAAGGGCATTCTCAGTACTTGCATGAGTATGAGACACTGTATATGGTAGATCTATACCTTAGGGAGGTGATTAAAATCCATGGGTCACTTGAGCACATTGATAGTATTTAGGTTAGCAAATGTTTAGATGCAGTATTGCAAGAGTTACTCAAATTACCAGGAGCATAGTTAGTTCTTAGCACTTGGTTCCAACCAAAATATTACATTGAGGCCATGATTGCTATCAACATGATACACCAACAATCCATAGGAGTTGGGTTTAGTGGACCCCTGATTTGGTGGTGGGATATGGGAATTCATTTGCACATTGGATTGCTTTAGATAATAGAGATGATATATAGAGTTGTGAGGGTGGTCGATCCATTATATTTTTGGGATGACAGTGGAGGAGAGGTTGAGACTTCTTTATGGTAGGGCTTGCATTATTTTCTGGTCCAACCTAATAGGGGAGTCAACACAGATGAGGCGACCAGTCCTCATTTTATAGATTTCACTCTTGGGATGATTAGGCCTGGGTGCATAGAGGATTCATCTTTTTAGGTATTTGTGCAACTTATGATTACTTGTCTCTACAGGGGAAGACATAAAGAGTCTTGTGTTAGAACTTGGAAGACCAACATGATGAGTAGAGAGTGTTTCACACCTTATAGGATAGTGTGGGACCCTAGTGACTTTACCATTTATGCGAAGGAGTGGGAGAGCATGTGGTTAGATTACATCACAGGTTTACTGAGGATATAGACACACCATGACAATTGGATGGTTATGATCATAGTGACATGGCATAGTGCCAGACTCTTTCGGATATTATCTTGGGACCTTGGGATTGCGGCGACTGTCATAGAGATTTAGGGTGTTTTATTCTTTAATAGTGTCGAGGTGGATTCCTATGTCTTGTGGGACTACTTCACCCATCTTCAGGTGGTTAGGGACCCTAGTATCACTTTCTATTCAGTTTGGTACACTCGATGGATCAACATGATGTGGTGGCATTGCTTGAGAACAAGCAATCTTTGGGAAGGGAGTGTTAAGATTCCATATGCTAATATATATTATCAACATTAAATTTCAATTTCATAACAAAAACATATAGACAAGATCACTGAAAGTAACAGTATCACAAGATCAACACATATTTACTCTGGGAAAACCCTAATGGGAAAAAGCCAGCAAAAGCTACCTCAATATAGATGATCAAAAGATAAAAGATAAAACCCCAGACCGAACCTTCTCCTCCTTGCAGCTACAACTATCTCTCTCTCTCTTATGCGCTACACAAGTGAGTGTGTAGAAATGAGGAGAGCCTCGCTTCTATTTATATTCTCCTATTCACTTGATAATTCACTCCAACAAGTCGGCCCCACTAAAACTGACTGGGCCGACTTCTCTAGGAGGACACAAACAACTTAATATCATATTAATTAGGGTGCTAATGACCCCACTTACACTGGAGGGAATTTCCTCATGACTCTTAGTAGTTCTCCCGATAGAACCATGGGGGTATAATTAATACAAATGATTCTCCCGATAGGAACATCGGGGATATTAAGTGAATGCACTTCAAAGTTACAATAATTCAATGCTCCTCCTTAATGAGAAGGGTATTCTACAACAACATCAACAACAACAGAAGGAGAAGGAGAGAGATCATCTTCAACATCATTAGGGTGATACATATATAGATAATTGGAAGCTTTTTTAACATCTTTGACATATAGTCTTCATCTTAAATTTCAGCAGCAACAACACTTTGATCGACAACATCATTATCATCATTTTAGTATTTAGCATCATCATCATCAATAGTACTTTGAACTTTTGATCATCATCATCAGCAGCAGCAATTATCTAAGCAACATCCTCATCACACTCTGATCTTTCGATCAGCACTATCATCATCATCATCATCAATACTTTGAGAAACATCATCATCATCATCATACTCTGATCTTTCGATCAGTAACATCATCATCATCATCAACAACCTGCAATCCACAATACGAAGATGAAAGTATTTGGATCACTTTTGGACTTAAGTCCAGGGACGATACATTCCTACCACATTCTCAACAACCGAATTCACCAGATACAATTACGGGATAATCACTCCCTATCACTTTAGGACTAAGTCCAAGGATGATGCAATCTTACCACGTTCACGGGGACCGAAGCCTCTGGATACATTATGAACAAAATTTCAGGGATGATGCAATCCCACCACATTCACGGGAACGGAAGCCTTCGGATACATTATGAACAAAATTTCAGGGATGATGCAATCCCACCACATTCACGGGGACCGAAGCCTCCAGATACATTCTAAACAAATCTTCAGGGATGATGTAATCCCACTACATTCACGGGGACCTAAGCCTCCGAATACATTTTGAACAAAAGTTTAGGGATGATGCAATCCCACCACATTCATGGGGATTGAAGCCTCTAGATACATTCTGAACAAAATTTCAGGGATGATGCAATCCCACCACATTCACGGGGACCGAAGCCTCCAGAAACATTCTGAACAAAAGTTTAGGGATGATGCAATCCTTATTCTTTCTTGGAGACATAATTCTACGGATCACTTTAGGACAGATGTCCATGGATGATACACTCCCACTCCAATGTCATTGCTCCCCCTTTCTAGGGAGGTCTTTCCAAACAAAACCAAGCTTGTCTCGAAATTATTCGAACTTTACTCGAGACAGAGGCTTTGTCAACACATCAACAACTTGTTCATAGATACTCACATACTGGAGCTTTATGGATCCCTTCTGCATCATATCTTGAATGTAGAAATAGCATATTTCTATGTGCTTCGATTTATCATGGAACACTGGGTTCTCCGTCATCTTTATACAACTATGGTTATCACATAGAATCATGGTAGTATCCAACTCCAGGTTGAATAAACCTGACATCAGCTTCTGAAGCCATATGGCTTCACAACTAGCAGAGAAAGCTGCTATATATTCTGCTTCAGCTGTGCAAAGAGCAACACTGGGATGTTTCCTGCTAAACCATGAAATCATAGCAGACCCCAGACTATAACATCCACCTGATGTGCTTCTTCTGTCTGAGGCACTTCCAGCCCAATTTGCATCTGTATAGCCATACAATCTGTAATCATGGTTTCCATCATAGTATAGACCAAAGTCTATAGTCCCTTTCAAATATCTCATCACATGTTTTTCATCTATCAGGTGAACACATCTAGGTTGAACTAGATACTGACTTAGGCTATTCATAGCAAAACAAACGTCCGGTCTGGTATTTGTGAGATACATCAACGACCCAATAATCTGTCTGTATTGAGTCACATCCACTAACTCTGATGATTCATCAACCAACAACTTCAGGTTGGTATCCATGGGTGTGGCCATGGATTCATATTCCAACATATCAAATATTTTCAAAATTTCTACTGCATACTATCCCTGATTGAGAAAGATTCCTTCTGAACTTTGCCATACCTCCAGACCTAGGAAATAATGCATTAACCCAAGGCCTTTCATCTCAAATTATTCAACGAGCTTCTTCTTGCATTCTACAATCTGTTTCTCATTCCCTGTCAGAAATAAATCATCCACATATAGTAATAGTATGACAAGTTCATCTTCTATAACCTTGAAGTAAAGGTTAGGATCAGCTTTAATCTTGGTAAAGTCCAAGCTCATCAAGAAACTATCTATCCTTCCATATCAAGCTCTAGGATCTTGCTTCAGACCATACAGGGTCTTCTTCAACTTGCATACGTGAGTCCGTATGTCTTCAACTTCAAATCCTTGTGGATGTTCTATGTATACTTCTCCTTCAATCACACCATTTAGGAAGGTCATCTTCACATCCATCTGGTGTAAGTCCCACTTCATCATGGATGCAAGTGCCATGATATCTCTAATCGAAGTATACCATGCTACTGGTGCAAATGTTTCTTCATAATCAATTCCCTCTTTCTGAGAGAAACCTCTAGCCAAAAATCTTTCCATGTACTTCTCTATACTTCCGTCAGCTGCATGTTTTATTTTGTAGATCCATTTGGAGGATACTACACTCTTGCCTTCTGGTTTGGGAACTATATCCTAGACATCATTCTTCATTATTTACTGGTACTCTTTCATGATTACTTCTACCCATTCTTTATTCTGTACAACTTCTTCATAGTTTGTAGGTTCTTGATCCACAAGATCACACATCAAAGCTACATAATTGGAAAATGTCTTGGGCTTCTTGCTTATCCTTGTGGAGCCTTTAGGAGCTCCATATCTTTCTGCTTCTTGTATAATTTCTCTTGCCCAAGCAGGTTTTCTCTTACGTGATATTTCCATCATAAGGGGTTCTTGTGGTTTTGTCATATCATGATCTTCAGGTGCTTCATCGTCAAGGAGGAATGTAGCCTCTACATTTCTGGGAGGTGCCTCTTCCTTATACACTTCTTCGTGTTGACATTTTCTAGATCTTTTGAGAGCTTCTTCTTCATCGAATGTTACATCTCTATTGATTTCCATGTGATGGAATCCAGGAATGTAAATTATGAATGCCTTGGATACTTCACAGTATCCAACAAATATTCCCTTCTTTCCAGAGGGGTCTAACTTGGTTCTTTTCTCTTTGGGTATATGAACATATACTGGACAACCAAATATCTTGAGGTGACTTACCTCAGGCGTCTTTCCCATGAACATCTCTTCTGGAGTCTTGAATCCAAGAGTACTGTGAGATATTCTATTATGTACATAGACAACAGTTATTGCTGCTTCTGCCCATAGATGCATTGGAAGATCTTGATCATATATCATTGTCTTCACTGCCTCCATGATGGTTCTGTTCTTTCTTTCCACAACACCATTTTGTTGAGGGTTGTAGGGAGTAGTTAGTTCCCTCTTGATTCCAGTATCTTTACAAAAAGCTTCAAATTATTTTGAAGTATATTCTCTGCCATTGTCTGATTCTGAGTGTATTTATTCTTTTGTCTGAAAGATTCTTTATCAAGGCTTTGAATTCCTTGAATTTCTCAAACACCTCGCTCTTCGCTTTCAAGAAGTATATCCAAGTATTTCTTGAATAGTCATCAATAAATGTAACATAATATTTAGAACCACTCAAAGATGTGGAGGACATTGGACCACACACATATGAACGAATCAATTCCAACGTACCTTTAGTTTTTGTTTCACTCTTCGAAAATGGATTCTTGATATTCTTCCCTTTCGCACATCCTTTGCAAATGCCTTCATGGTTGATCTTCAAGTCTGGTAATCTTGTCACTACTTTGTTCACATGAGGTAGTGATTTGTAATTGATGTGGGTAATCCTTCTATGCCACAGTTCACTAGGTCTAGTGGACTCATGAACAAGGGATGTTTCTGGATGTCCCTTGAGTTTATACAGGCCTCCTTCTTTTTCACCGATGACTACTGCATCTTCGATTGAATTTCCTTTGGGCCACATGAGTACTTGGCCATCTATGAATGCAACTCTGAATCCTTTCTTATCTAAAGTTGATATAGAAAGTAAATTCTTCTTTAGACCTGGTACATATAAGACTTCCTTCATCTTCAGGGGATTTCTTGAATCAAGCTTGTAGCTTGCTTCACCAATTCCTTTGATTGGGTATTGATAGTCATCTCCTAGAGATACTTTCTGAGGAGAGTTCTTTTCTTCAAGTTTTGACAGAGTTTCTTTTGTCTCGTCATGTTCTTTGAAGCACCACTATCAATAAGCCAAGTGTCTTCTCTAGGTGTTACAGACCCAGAGAGTTCAGAGAATAGTACATACTCTTGTGCATCTTCTTCTCTTGCTTGCTTTCTTCGGGGTCCTTCCTCTTCTTCTTCATCATCCTCATCTTCAGCTAGATGTGTGTGATGTATTCTGTTGTTGTTGATCCTCTTCTTGTAATCTTGTCTCTTCAAAGGACAATTTCTGGAAATGTCTCCTATCTTGTCATAATGAAAACATTGAAAGTTGGAGTAGTCCTTATTGGAGAGACTTTCCCTTGTTTTCTGGAACCTTCTGGGAGGTTGAGACTCCTTGTAGTTTCCCCTCTAGAAGTTAGGTTGAGTCCTTCTTCTCTTAGTGTGAGTGGCTAGGGCTTGATCATCTTTCTTTAGTAAAGCTTCTCTATTTTCCACTCTAGTCTCCTCTTGAATACAGTCTTCCCATACAACTTCAAACTTCATGCTTTCCTTCCTAGCACACATTGTTTGGATGAATGAGTCCCAGGGTCTAGTGAGACCATTAAGAGCAATCATAACTAACTCATCTTCATCAAGGTTGTCTCCAATAGCTTCTAGTTGTTCCTTGAACTGGGAGACCCTTGTGAAATAGTCCTGGATGGATTCTCCACGACTCATCTTGGTGCTCTTCAGTTGAGCTCTTAGATTCATCTTTCTATTGATGTTTCTACCTTCATACATTATGGATAGGGCATCATACATTTATTTTGGAGTCTTCTTGGATGAAACTTGAGGGATCAAGTGATCCTTGATAGAATCAACAATAATTCTTTGTTCCCTAATCAGATCCTTCTTGTGCTTCTCCTTAGCTTCAGCCTCTTCGATTTCAGGAATTTCATCCTTGATATATTTTTCAAGATCATTCTCCTTGAGAATGAGACCAATCTTGTACTTCCATGCTCAGAAATTCTCTATGCCTTCTAGCTTGTCCTCAAGCTTGGTGCTTGGGGCCATCTTGACAGGAGATCAGTGAAAAATGAAATTATGAGGAATGAGAAACTGAACTTACCGGGAGATGTGCTTGACTGAGGTGAGTTGACTGGTGATCTGGTTTTCTGGAGATCTCAAGTCTTCACCCTTCAAAATTGACTTGCAAGATTCAACACTGCAGCTTCTAGCAGTTTTCTGGTTCATTGGATTTCTGTAGTTTTCTAGTGCAGTGTCAAACTAGGGTTTGAGTTTTCGGGAGATCAACTCCTCCAAAAACTTCGATCCTAGGCTCAGAAGATTCGCTCTAGGAGGGCGCAACTTTCCATGCAATCAGTTCTTCAAAATTCAAATTTTTTCCCAAAACCGTAATTTCTTGTCGGGGAGAGAGAGAGGGATTTTTCACCTTGTGAAACTTGTCCTATTCAGGTTAGCTTTGATACCACGTTAAGATTCCATATGCTAAGCTAGATTATCAGCATTCAATTTCAACTTCATAAAAAAAGCATATAGACAGGATCATTGAAAGAAACAGTATCACAAGATCAACACAGATTTACCCATGGAAAACCCTAATGGGAAAAACCCAGCAAAAGCTTCCTCAATATAGATGATCAAAAGATAAAAGATAAAACCCCAGACTGAACCTTCTCCTCCTTGCAGCTACATCTATATATGTCTCTTATGTGCTACACAAGTGAGTGTGAGTGTGTAGAAATGAGGAGAGCCTCACTTCTATTTATATTCTTCTATTCACTTGACAATTCACTCCAACAAGTCGACCCCACTAAAACTGACTGGGCCGACTTCTCTAGGAGGACACAAACAACTTAATATAATATTAATTAGGGTGTTAATGACCCGACTTATAATGGAGGGAATTTCCTCATAACTCTTAGTAGTTCTCCCGATAGGATCATCGAGGTATAATGAAATACAAATTATTCTCCCGATACGAACATCGGGGATAATAAGTGAATACAGTTCAAAGTTACAATAATTCAATAGGGAGGACTGTGATGTCCCCTTTCGCTTGATGTTTCTTACAGGGATGATCAAGCAACTTATTAGACTCCCATAGGATATAGTGTCTACATCTAGGAGTTACAACTAGACCACTTAGCTTAGATAATGAATTGTGTCTACAAAAGTGGTTGTCGGTTTTGGGTCACATGTGGTATTCGCTTGTGGTATTGGGCCCAATTGAGAAATAAAAAGAGAACATGTCTCACTCATAGGGGCATGCTTATTGATTTTGTACATTGTCTATTAAGTTCATCTAGGGGTTAGTCCAGAGTTTCTGTTTGGGGTTGGTAAACTCCATCCACCCATTAGGGTTTACTTTTGGTGGTGAGGTATCCATCGTAGATATACACAAAGGAGTATTCATCTAGGATTCTTATGTGAGCTTCATAATTGGGGGTTGGAACCATTTTGAGCATCCAGTTAGTAGTAGAAGAGTCGTGGCATATTATCGATGCTTGGTTAGTTTATTGTGTGTTTTTCGTTGCCTTAGTAGCCATAGAGCTTGTAATCTTAGTCCATTAGTAATAATAAAGCACTCATATTGTCTCTCCATTTTTGGTATGTTTGCAAAGTATTTAATGAAATGTCCTTTTTAGATAAATCTATGAATTATTTGCAAAATGTTTGTATTAGGAACATCACATTAGAGAGGTAGAAACCCAGAATCCAACCTTGCTCATCAGAGGTTGATAAAATTATTGGTGAATGATGCTCTCACTAAGACAAAATGAACAAGGGATGTATTCTTGGCCACACAACCACTTTAGAAGGGACAAGAGGATATATCCATGGAAGTTGCAGGACAAATTACAAAAGTTTAAAAAATAGATGAAGCAATGGACCATGAATTTAAGCCCAAGAATATTTCAAAATAGTCCTCGCTCGGGGCCAACTCTTCCAGAGGTAATAAAATAACCTCCCCAAAAACAACCGCTTGTCCTGAAATTTCCAAGAACCCTAGGACCCAGTCAAGATCAACTATAGAAGCTAAGGAACCTATGGCAAGAAGAAAAGAGATAAAATTCGTGGAAATTACATTTGTGGGTGGCCTACAAAACATTGAAGCAATTTAAGTGGAGCAGTTTAAAGACACTATAATATCATAGTAAAGAGGTGATGCAAAGCATGAGACTTTTGAGGATAGGTTTGGTACGATAAACAAAGTGCATATATTTCCATGGAAAAAGAAAAATAGAGGTCTCTACCCCTTGTGTTTTTCCTTCAAGTAAACTCATTGTTTTCAATCCCTGTTATCGCTCAATTAAAAGTTAAGGAAAATAAATAAGAGGTTAGAGGACAAAGTGGTAATTGCTCAAGAAAACGTGGAATATTATGGGAATAAATTAGACTTGGTCACTTTGGTTTGAGCCATTGATGAACAACATACATGGTCACCATCTTCTCCTCATGAGGGTGACCATGTCAATGCACATAAGGAGGTCTAAGGGATTAACAAAATTACTTTAGAAACAAATGAACATAAATAGTTTAATACTACATAAGAGCATGAACAATTAGAAGTCCAAGTGAAGGAGCACAAATCAATGGAGTTTGTTGAAATTGAATGTAAGAAAAAAAAGTAGAAAAATAGAGGACTATTGTTGAAATATTTGAAAACGAGGTTATTTCCTTATCTAAATGTTGGGAGTTTGTTAGTCTGCTACAAAAGATTGAGAAATAGAAAACTTAATAAGCTTTGATATTTATTCAAAAGTAGACCAATGAAGTACAACAACTCAAACAAGATAGGCACTACCTCTTCCATTTGTCCCATGTAATGCGAGCCTATCATTGTCCTTCTCCTATCTACTATGTTTTCTTAACATGGCAATACAGTTTCTTTACAATTATGAAAATTGTTGATAAGAATTATATTGTCGTGAATGCTAATCAATTCTTATGGTTATAGTTTGGTTGTGAGTAACATGATAATTTTTTCTATGTGAGCTCTATCGACATAATCTTTTGTGGGATGGGAAACCCAATTGGGATACAAACCCATTTTGTAGGTGATATTTAGATTCATCCTTTTATACCATTTATACATCATCGAATTAAATGGGACAAGGTTTTATCCTTCCTCGAATTCAATGAAATGAATGAGGATTTGTGGGTGAGCATAGATCCCCCTATTCCTTTTATGTTGATCTCGAAAAAAGAGAAGATACTTAAGTTGCTTAAGTTTGTTTCTAGTTGTCTAGAGTCTGAAAGTTTGCTTATTGTTAATGTTGATAACTCGATAACACTAAATTGGTTGGAAATCATCCTATGTTTCTAGATATTATAGAAATACTGATCTTCTACAGAAAATAAAAAATATCCTTTAACATATGTTAGGTTCTGTTAGAATATTGTGAACATATTATATAATATCATAACACAATATAAAATATGGAAAGAATTACTAGTCTATCCTTCTATCTACCAACCAACATAAAGCATGAAATAAAATTGGAGAAAAGAGAACAACAAGAGAACACTGATATACATGGTTCACCCAATATGGGCTACGTCCATGGGAAGGGTTGCATCTTCCATTATTCTGAAAATAGATCTCCAAGATTACATGGAATCCTCACATATGCATCACATCAAGCTCCATCACCCAATTGTGTCACAATCATGTGTGTACAAATGACATACACAACATGTGATGTGTGATGAACTACAATCAACACATACCCAAAAGGGTCTCCTTCACCTCTCTTATATACCAAGAGATTTGGATTACAATACATCCTATAACACATGTGGGATAAATGAATTTCCACCTCTTTATATAGAGAATGGTTACAAAGGATATAATTACAATGATGCATGTGGGATAACTCTATTTTATAATATTAGAGTTATTTTATGCCTTTAAATGATATTTTACCAATGTACAACATAAGTCATCATTACATATTCTAACACTCCCCCTTAATGATGACTGGGAGAAAGAATACAAATGGAAGGAAGGTGGAAACACACCAACATCCCCCTTGATGACAACTTCCAGAATGCTTTATATGATGCGAATAAAAAACATAGTTCGCCTCATGGACTTGATGAAGACAAAATCCACTTCTCATGAAACTGCATTTGAACCAAGTTGTATGATGAACGTTTGCATAAAACAACAGTGTATGGCCAATACAACAGAACACATGGATGCAAAATCATCACAACTTGTAAGTCAACATGGGAGGTTGTAGCATACTAACAACCTGTGGATCGAACTCATAAATATATAGATTTTTTGAAAAGTCATGGTGTTCACTGGATAGGGATGATGTTTCATCTTCCCATTCTATGTTGTCTAGTTGATCCATTAGAGGAGGCCAAATTTTGGGCCGATGTGAATCAATGACTTGGCTATTATCCAGTAGATGAGCAGGGGCACTAATTGTTAAACTAGAGCCTTATCTTTTCAAAGTCTCCACAACTTGATTCCTTTAATTCTGATGAGTAGTTGAAGAAACACATGATTGCATGAGGACATGTAATAACCTTGGTTGGGGGGATATGATGAGTTCTATTTTTGACATGTTTTTGACACCTTTTTGTCATTACATATTACCCTTTTTTATACTATCCTATATCGAATTAGTCCTTTTTATGGTTTGTATGGTCCCCATCCATCAATCCGACCAGCAAAAGGGAGATTTACGAATTATGGGGTTCTAAATTCCCCCCCATGGGCATAATAAAAAATTAATGAAATATAAAAATGTGTGCACATATGCATAAATAAAAACACACCGGAAATAAAATCTATCCACACACACAACATGCATATACTAGGATAATTATTGTAGGCATACTAATAATACAATAATTGCATATTCAAATATAAGAGAATACTTATCTTTAAACAAAGAAGAGTAATTTTCCACCCAACCGTAGCCACTTTATCCAACATATAATTTTTATATTGAGAGGCCACCCCCAAGCTGGACTACGAGGCCATAAAATTGAACTAAACTCCTACAATATTCTCTATCTTAGCCCACAACCCCTTTTGCACCCTATGCTTAACAAAACGCTCATTTAGAGCTCTACAGAAATTTGACTTAGCCATCACAACCATTGCTCCAATAATGCCTTCCCCACACAACACCCTTATGGGATTAGGAATCCCCTCCACTTATTCACGGTTCTCTTGGGAGATCCATCTTGCTAGGTGCTTCCAGTGTGCACATAAAAGGAGTCCAACCTAATATATGTTATTGGAGAACCACATGCAGCCTTAATTTGTGGCTTCTCAAGCATGGAAAAGTAGTAGAACTCAATGGGTAAATATCCCTAGCTTTCCCAACCTCTAAGCTCATATACAACTATCTATTTTTCCCTCAAAAACACATCTCTATCTCCAAATACGAATTTATGGGTTTACATTGTCTAAGAAATGGTAAAAAACAACAAAAGAAGAAATCTCGGTAGTAGTCTAAAACTTTTGGTAAAATTATGCACAATGGAAAAAAAATGGACAATAGACTCCAAAGATGAAAGAATGGTGGAAAACACAACTATCATAACTTATGAACATGGGATAAAGGGATCTTACACCAATCATGGAAGTATATTCATCACATGCTTCCATAACTACATGAGAATACTTTCATCACCACCCTCACACATGCATTCAATGATTGAGTAAAACATTCAAAAGGAAGTAATTGGATCATTTAACGCATATGGAAACAAATGGATGAGTTCTAAGGTTGACAATTGGTAATAGAACATTTAATCTCCCATAGCCCCTTTCCTCTTCCCCTGTAGTGCTATTTACACAACCATCTTGGACCATTTTATTATTTTTCGACATAATATTTACATAACATTTTGACTTGGCATGATAATCCAACCACACAGTCCATATATAAATATTTACATTATACATGTGTAGCCATTCACTAGTCGGGCTTTGGCCTTGATCTCCACACCAAGAATCCATACTAGCATATTTACATCGTTACATGATTTGATTTAATATATTCCAAGCCAAAAATGGGGGTATACAATACACCCCCCTTATAATAGCACCGTCCTTTTTGTTTGCTCAAAATTAGAACAAGAATGGATATGCTTCTTTCATGGCATCCTTTAGATCCCCTGTAGCCTCATCGGGACCAAAGTGCTTCATTTGCACCTTTATCTGTTTGATGGTTCAGTTCTAGAGCAATGTTACATTCCTGTTGAGAATGCATAGTGGATCTGTTTGGAACTCTTCCCCGGTTTCCATCTTAAACACATCCCAATAAACTAAATAGTGAGCACCATGTACATGTTTCTTAAGCTAAGAAACATGAAAAACATGATGAGCTATATCATTATCTAGAAATGCAATTATATATGCAACTGGACCTATCTTCTCAAGCACTTCAAATGGCCCACAATATCTTGGTGATATCTTGGCACAACTTCCAAACTTCAAGGAACTTTTCCTTGGCCTCACTCTGAGGTAAACATGATCCCAAACATGAAACTACTTGTGCACTCTATTATTATTTGTATGGATTTTTTGTCTATCTTGCGATGCAACCTTCTGTTCTATTTCCTTGAGCAAGTATGGCCCAAGAACAATTCAGTTTACTGGATTATCCCAAGTCACACCTTCAGCCATATAAAGCCTCAAATGGACTCATTCCCATTGATGTTTGTTTCCATTTTTATATGCAACCTCTACCAAGTGTAGATAATATTCCCACTTGGATGGTTAGTCCATCACATACATGAAAAGCATGTCTTCAAGCACACGATTTGCCCTTTTTAATTTCCCATCTTTTTGTGGATGGTATGTAGTGCTAAATTTACCTGTGTGCCCAAATATACAAACATAATTTTCCAGAAATTAGAAGTGAAATTTGTATCTCTATTTGAAATTATTACCTTTGGCATCCAATGTAACGTGAAAATTTCATTCATGAAAATATTTGCAATGGAATCTGTTTTATATGTGGACTTAACTTGAACAAAATGTGTTGCCTCAACTAACTTGTACACCACCACCACGAACGAGTCCTACTATCTCACTGTCATTGGGAATCATGTAATAAAATCCATGGAAATCACTTCCCATTTCCTTTCCGGAATCAACAATGACTGCAATAAACCTATTGGGTGTTGATGCTTAACTTTCACCTGCTAACATTTAATACATTTATAAATGTAATAAGCAATATCTTTCTTCATTCCTGGCCAAAAATATTTCTTCATGGTTGTAGCTATTGTTTTATGGTATCTTGGGTGATTGAAATATGGAATTTTATGGATTTCATCCATAACTATTATCTTCAAATATGCCATATTCATAATATACATTTTATTTTTGTAGATAAGAAGTCCATCATCTGTCACATGATAGTATTCATACCTATTTTCTAAATTCTTTTGTTGTGTTTTTTCTTTTATTTTTGTAGATAAGAAGTCCATCATCTATCACATGATAGCCTTCAGCAAGATAATTAGCAATCTATTGTCTCAAATATGACTAGCAATTGCTAATGGTTGCCACATGCATTGCATGTAATTTTCTGCTAAGTGAATCAACCACTTTATTTTCTTTTTGTTTTATGTGTTTGATCTAAAAATCAAATTCACATAACAATTCCAACCATCTAGCTTTCCTAGAATTTAATGTTGGTTGCTCAAATAAACATTTTAGACCATAATGGTATGTTCTTAGCATCTTGAATTTCCTACCATTAAATAATGCTTCCACACTTTTATTGCATGCACTAATATTGTAGTGAGTTCTAAACCATTGGTAGCATAATTATTTTCATGGTATTTTAGCTTCCTTGAATCAAAACATACCACATGATTTTCTTGCACGTGAACTCTTATGATTCCATGTATACATGCATCCGTACACACCACATAATTATTTTTTGGGTTTGTAAATTTCAGAATTGGGGCACCTATGAGAAGCTTCTTCAACAATTGGAAGCTTACTTCACATTTATGTTTCCATTCTAATTTTATTCCCTTTTTTGCAATCTTGGATAATACCTCAATGAATATCATATAATAACCAACATGACCCATAAAATATCTTACATTTGTCACATTCTTTGGAGTCAAACAATTCACGATGACTTCAATTTTTTCACGATCCATGTATATTCCTTTCTCTGAATTAATGTGATCCAAATAATGAATTTTCTTTTTATAGAAATCACATTTACTTATATTTGCATACAATTGGTTCTTTATTAGTACTTGCAAATACATTCTCAATTGCTCTTCATGTTATTCTTCATTCTTACAGTAAATAATAATATCATCTAAAAACACCAACACAAGTTTATCCAAATATAAGCTGAATGGTGTTCATGGGGCACATGAAAGTAGTCAAAACATTAGTGAGACAAATAATACAATTGTAAACTCAGAATACCCATATCACTTTATGAACATTGTCTTATGGATGTCTTCTTCATTTATTCGGACCTGATGGTACCTAGACCTCAAGTCAATCTTTGAGAATAATTTTTCTCCTCTCATTTGATCAAAGAGATCATCAATTTGAGGCGAAGGGTATTTTATCTTCATTGTGACTTTGTTCAGCTTCCTGTAATCAATACATAGCCTAAGCATGCCATCTTTCTTCTTAAAAAATAACACAGGTGCTCCCCATGGGGAAACACTTGGCCTACTATTTTTCTTTTCCAACGGCTCTTGCAGTTACATTTTTAGCTCTGGCAATTCTAGTGTACTCATTTTGTAAGGTGTCTTAGAAACAGGTGTAGATCATGGTGCAAGATCAATTGTGAAACCAATGTCCCTATTTGGAGAAAGTCTTCGCACTTCATTGGGAAACACATCCTTGAATTCTTTCAAGACTTGATAATCTTCCAACTTCAAAACTTCATGTTTTGTTATACTCTGTGCATGGGCTACATATAATTGGCATCCTCTTCTACAAAAATTCTTCAACTACATTTTTTAAACTTGTCTAATGGAAATTACCTTTGGAATCCCCCTTGATACCCTTGGGTTTCCTTCTTCATCAATGCATTCAAAGGTCTTGTTGTATTTCCAACCAGTCCATTCAAATGAGAACATGATAGGAACCAAGTGGAAAAATATTAAAATTTTCCCATGTGAAGAGTCCATCCATTTCTAATGGACATTTCTCAACCATCTCGCTATTTTTCTCTTGGTCCCAGTGGCTAGTTGAACCAACCACGATTTACTATGCTTTGTTTTTTTAAAAGCACAATTCTCATTAATTTTAAGAGTGATATAACTATGAGTAGATCCAAGGTCAATCAAAATAGAAATAGATTGCTTAACAATCTTACCTTCAACCTCAACCATAGCTAATTGATGGTATTATTGGTGGTATTCTAGTGTTGCACATATTCCAGGGATAGTCCTCTCCACTTGTACCATAGTTTCAACCTCTTCGACATTGTGAAATTGCTTGCCACTCCCATTTCGATGTGGACAATTTCTAAGCATGTGGTCCTCTCCACATCCCCTATACTGAAGTGGCTCTCTTTGCTTTCTTGGCTTGTCTTTCACCATCCTAATTGGATTGGTCACACCCTATTCTGGTTGCTTTTGTTGATTTCCGAAATGAGGAGGCTTGTACCCCTTCTTCTTTTGGTCAAACTTCTCCTTTTTCTTGTCTTTTCATGCCTTATGGGATCTTGACCTGCTTTTGCTTTGATCATAACAATGCTTAGCCTTCATTATGGTTTGATGTTCATTAAACTCAATTTGGTCCTTATAGGACCTAGGCAATCCATTAAGAAAATGTTGAATTTTAACCTTACAATCCTTGATACACTTGACATATCTCAGCAACTCCAAGAATGTATTAGCATATTCCTCCATTTTCATTTACCCCAATCTCAATTCATGGAGCTCTTTTATTTTTTCATGATATTAGCTATCAGAGAGGTAGTTTTGCTTGAAATACTTCTTAAATTGCTTCTACACAATTCTCCTTTCGTTTATCTTCTTCACTTGCATAAAGTTATCCCACCTTATAGATGCTCTTCCATTCAAATTGAATATGGGCACCCTTGCTTTAATGTTCTTGTAGTAGTCTTGTACATGGAAATACTTGCTCATCCCAAGAAGCCAAGCCTTAGCTTCTTGACCAAATTTTACTTCACCATTAAATTTAGGCGGTTTGGCCTTCCTAAATTGTCCATGTGAGTTGTTCTTGAAAGGTCTCTTCCTCTTATTCCCATGAGATGAAGAGATTGAACCTTTAATGGTATCTTTAGAGTCGGATGACTCATTAGAAGATATTTATGGAGTATATGTCTTGTCTCTATAATTTTTTTTGAGCTGTGGGTCCTATTGTGTGATTGCCTCCTTGATATGCATCCCACTCTTTTCCTAATTTCATGAGTGTTGACTAGGATTAATATTACTCTAAACGTATGTTAAACTATGGAGCATGACTTGCAACTTTGCAGTTTCACTCCTAGGATTCTTATGGTTTTTGCATTATTGGGGGGAGTTACTTGATAACTTCATCCATTAGATTTTATCTCTACTTTCTCAAACTAAATATGTTCTCTTGGTACATCTTTTTCAGCTGCATAAGGATACTATGCATCATCCATGATGATGGTCTTCTCGACCTAACTAATACCAAGGATTTCTAAATTGTGAAATATTGTATGATGAGCCTTAATTGTTCCTAATATGATATCGAATATACAAAATAGTTCATATAAACACATTTATAAACTTCATTGCATTCTAAAAATATTTATAAAATTAAATTCCATGCATTTTGGAAACTACTCCTATTAACCATTTTTTTGTCAAATCAACGTTACATGCACTTTTCTGTTCAAATCTCAGAACATCTAAACCCCCCCTCTTGGATTCTGATTGTGCACCGTCATTACCCTATGGATAAGATTTGCAACACTTATATTTATGCTTCATTTTGATATCGGAGATGAAAGTTACATGATTCCAAAACTATTGATTTTTCCCAATTATGGACTTTTTCTATAGGTGCAATTAGCTTCAGAGACCAATTTCAATCACCTATAGAAGCAAATATAATGATAAATAGAGAAAGTTTTCTATTGTGAGCTATTAATAAATATAACAACAATCACTCAATAACTTCCATATCTTCGATTTGATGCTCTAGTCAATTTTTATAAGATTCTAGAATTGACTACTTTTTTTACTTTTGCACTTTCTCCTAGGCTTAATTTTTTTTTAGCGAAAATCACAATCTCTCAAACTAAGCATTTATGGGAAACTTCGTCTAATCAAAGTTATTTGTCTTCATAAGTAGGTAAACTGTTGAGAAAAAATAAATTAGGGTATTGATATCTAGGGTCACTTTTACCTTAGGCAATCTTTCCAAAATCCCCCAAAAAATTGTTCTATTATAATGTATTTTGGCCTACTTTTGCACCCCGTCTTCACACTTTTTGGAGTTTGAACACAAACTTCCAGAGTCATGGATGTGCCTGGTCTATGACTATAACAATAATTTCGAGTCAAACAGGGCCTTCACCGGGTCTCATGGCGTTGTTATTTAAAAGTTATTATTTCAAAGTTTGCTGTCAAATTGGAGCAGGATGGGCTGGTGCTTATCATTGTTATTTCTATGGCCTTCATGAATGGTGTCTAAATACTTCAGATCTCATCAAATTCTGATCTAAAATTCTCTTGTTATGGCCAAAACAAATTTTCGGTCGTTGGTAAACCTCGAAATGAGACCCCCGATACAACACTTGTGGTACTCTATCGACCTTGCCCCATTGAGACTTCTCTCCATAGCAGCCACATACTTTCATTTGATTCAACCTTAAAACAACTCCAACGTAATTCGCTGCAGCAATATACTTCTTTCCGCAGTGCTCATGATCTCTTCTCCGTTACACCCCATAGACTCTTACCCAAAGTGCAAGCAGACCTCTTCTCCACATTTTCATAACAATAAAAAAATTTGTTTCCTCTATTTATGAAATATCTTTGCTATGTAGCATGGCAGAAATTCATTTCGCTCTGTTAATTTTGAAAATTTCAAATTTTCCTTAACCCCAATTTACCATTCCTACTGGAAAAATAGGGATTTAATTCTTAGGGTCCATTAAAACACTAGTCGATAATTGAACCCACAATTTTATAAAAGCAATTATCAACCAATTTACCATTCCTACTGGAAAAATAGGGATTTAATTCTTAGGATCCATTAAAACACCAGTCGATAATTAAACCCATGATTTTATAAAAGCATTTATCAACACTTTATGTGCATCTCTGATTTTTCTGCGTATAAGTGTGGATTCCTACCCATACAGCCCCAATATTGCAACCAATAGCTTTGATACCACTATGTAACATCCCCATCCATCAATCTGACCAATGGAAGGGATATTTACTAATTATGGGGTTCTAAATTTTTCCCCATGGGCATAATACAAAATTAATGAACAATAAAAATGTGTGTGTAGATGCATAAATAAAAACACATTAGAAATAAACTCTATCCATACACACAACATGCATATACCAACATAATTATCACAAACATAATGACAATAAAATTACCGCACATTCAAATACAAGAGAATACTTCTCTTTAAACAAAGAAGATCCAATTACCTGGCTATGTGAGAGCGATTTTCCACCTAACCGTAGGTACTCTATCCAGTATATATTATTTTTGCTAAGATGCCACCCCCAAGCTAGGCTATGAGGCCACTAGGGCTAAGTGAACACCTATAGGCTTCTCTCTCTTGACCCACAACCCATTCTCCTCCACATGATTATCCAAATACTCATTCAAAGCTCTACAAGAATCTCACACAACAGAATTTGAGCCCATAATCCAATGGCTTCCATGTCTGAAATTCGACAAAAGCCTATCGGTAATTCGACAACAACAATTTTTGTTGTTGTTGTTGATGGCATATCGTCGGATATTCGACCACATGCCAATCTCGTCGAATTTTCGACTCCCATATAGTTGAAATTCCGACTTCTCTTTCCTGATGACATAAGGAATGATTTGTTGGATTTTCGACGGAGATGTGTTGAATGTTCGATGACTCTTTAGTCATTGTTCTAACAGTGAATTATGAATTTACCAACTTCACCTTGCCGTTTGTGTGACGCTTAGGTCGTCAAATTTTCAATGGGTTCTAGTCGGTTTTCCAATAGCGTCCGACGGATCGCTCTTGTCAGACTCATGGAATCCTCGTCGGACTAGGGCCACAGCTCGTTGGATAACCGATGGGCTTTTGTATAGTTTAAAAAAATTATACCTATGGAATATGGTCAATCCCAAGCATAGAATATGGTCAACCTGTAGCTTAACATGGGAACCTATAGCATGACTTGAAGAAACTTAGGCTCATAGAAATCACAGTATTGGAAACAGTCAAAGATTTGTTCAATTTCATCTTCAAAAACCATTAGTGCTCAACACCTTAGTTCAATATTTAATTAATATTAGAAGTCAAAAGACTGTGCCTAAAGTAGATTTAACAATAACATACCTCCTGAACTAGCATTGTTTTCATCTCTTTCTTCTCTACGCCGCATAAGGGAAAGATTTCTGGAATCAAATTGATCAGTAACCACAAAGTTGGATCCTTCATTGCCATCAGTATCCTCAGGAAAAGCTTAGATGTTGGGATTTATGTTATCTAGCCTAGTTGACTGCAATTTTGCATTTAAAGGGGATGGAGGCACAAGATTTGGAGAAGACAAACTGGGAGAGACTGGAGGCAGTGTTGATATAGGAACACTGGATGGTGTCCTACCACCAGGTGCATTTTTTTCCATCTACAGAAGAAAACACAAACAAATAAGTCTACAACATTTGATGATGTAAACACATCAAGCAAATATCAAAGAATGACAACTGAACTTGTGCTAGTCCACCTCTGATGTATGTGCGAAATAATTCACTTGCAATTTGGAGTTGAGAGAATATGTCTACCTGCATTAGAAATAATCTTGTTTGAAACAATATATAAAGCAATTATTGGTTGAACAATCCTGCAACCACTCTTTTACAATGTTAGTGGAGGTGAATCCATCCCATTAATATATGAATGGCATAAAATCCTCTAAGAAACTTACTTGTGGATATAGTTGTGTGATGTGGTAGAGTTCATATAAACCAATTGTACATGTTTATTTATCTCCAATCTTTTTGAAAACTGCGCCAAGCCCTTGCCAGAGACACATAAGGTAACATATACAGATACATAAGAAAACAATTAATTATCCACTAGAAGAATACATAATATAAACAAATTCTGAAATTCCAAGACAATAAAGTATCCTATTATCCACTTGAATCAATTTGGCATGGCACACATGTTTAGCCCCTTTGTTGAAGGAAAACCAACTACAAGAGGTCAGACACCTTCCCTCACACACACAATGGCTCTATACCCACTGAGGTTTAAAACTGGGTTGTTTGCATAGCAGCGCCACATCCCAACCACTAAACCAAAGCCAAGGGACACTAATACATAACATAGCGTTTACTGATAGTTTTACTGAGCTTTGTTGAGTTACAATCTAGAGACATTTATCATTTACACTGCAGAACTTGAATATTTGACAAAGTTGGATATAAACCTTCAATTATGCATCTGCAGAAGGCGATGCAGGGGATCTAATATTTGCACAAGAGTCTCCCCAGTGACTTTGACCGACTCGTCCAGATGGAGGCAGCATTCTAGTCGCTGCCAAAGTCTGTATAAAAAACAAACAAGCATGAGACATTAAAATTTTACCTGAAATCATTATGAACAACCACTTGTAGTTTTGCAACATATCAAACAAACATTAATGCTTATACATGACATGATCTGACATCTACAAACCAGTTTAGGGTTTAGGGTTTAGGGAAGGTGGTTGGTGATGGGAAGGAGACCTAAGTTAAAATGTTATTTGAAGGTGAACTGTTAAGATATCAATACACACCTTGAAAACAAACCATTATGGGTTCCCAACATTTAAAGGGGTGAAGTTTAATGTTAGAGCAACTCATTGTCCAAAGGTAGCTCCTATGTTCAATTCCTATCATGTCTAGTTTTCAACAAGTAATTTAACAAGTCAGCTTTGTTGTAGTCAAAGAACTCGACTTTATTGTAGACAAAGACACGTCTAATTTGGATATGTGGAATTTGACAGCTAAAACAACACTGTTGAGGGACACACTAAATAAATGTAATTAGTTCAACTATTTTAGATGCATTCAATATCTCCCAGTCACAAATTGTAAACAAGATAACTCATTCACTAAGTGTGAATACCCCTATCATTTAGGGCTTAAAACAACCAGAAATCAACTCAATATGGGCTACAAACAAGTGACAACTAGAGAGGTAAGGTCAAATTAGCCACGACCTAGCTAGAAGAGGTTACCACAATTCATATTAATGCTGAGGGAGAACATCACAGTCCATATCCTATCTAGGAGAGATCAACATAGTCACAACCCACTAGGATATCACATCCCACTAGGATACACAATCACAACCCACTAGAATTGTTCTTGCATAGTCACAAACCACTAGGATAGATATTACACAGTCACGACCCACTAGGATACACCGTCACATCCCACTAGGATAGTTCTTACACAGTCACATCCCATTAGGATAGGGCTTACACAGTCACAACCCACTAGGATACACAATCAATACCCACTAGGGTAGCTCTTACACAGTCACAGTCTACTAGGATAGTTCATACACAGTCACAGCTAAGGTTTAGCAGCCTCATAGATATGAATTCCAAGCTAATTGTCCAAGAGGAACCTACAGCTACATTGCATACATTTCATATAAAAGATATGTATCAAAATATTCAAGGCTCAATTTTCTCATATTTTTGAAAAAAAACAAGACGTAAATCAACTAGCGAGGTATATACTAAACACAACTTATGTAATGTTTTCTTTTGATGCTAATGAAAAATCATCATTTCTATTAAAAAAAAAACATCTGTGTGACAAATAAACCTTCAACTGAAAGACAGTCTTTGAGTTGCACAAGTCCCATAGTTGTACTGTGTGGTCATATGAACCTGTAGCCCTGTCCATTTGAAAGATTGTAAAGAAAGTAAACTAAATCAAATAATGAACCCAACTAGATGCATATGACCATAAATCCCAATCACACCATAAATCAACACTCTATATACTTGCAACACCACAACGAACATAGTCTTTATGCCCTTCTATATTTAGTAACTATTCCCATATAAACACACACAAAAAGAATCAATTGACTTGTGAATACTAGTGGGAAATATGCTCTACATTGTTGAAAATTTAGAAAGTATTTAAAAAAAATTCAACAAAATATAGTTACTCCAATACTTGGATTATGGAATCCCACCACTTGAACATGCTATCATCACCTCCTGAAAGTAGATGAAGTTTGTCCTATGGGGAATACCTCACCAATCCAATAGATGGAGCCATCCACTACAAAACTGATGGTTAAAGGCAACATTGATCCTTTGAATTGTGCCTTCCATATGAGCTACAATATGTTATTGAATCCGGTGCATTGCAAGGATGGTGGCATATAGACTATTGAAATAATATTTCTACAAGTTCCAGTTTGATCGTGAGCTTCCCATTCTTTGTAAATGCTAGGGGAACAATATACGATGAGGATGGTCTTGCTGGAAAATATTGATGCATTGGTTCCATGGAAATCATTGTTCATAACAAAATCCAATAGAATAAAATTTGATATTGCAAATGAGAACAAGCAAAAAATTCATTTGGGTACTAGAAGGGGAAGATCTCAATGTGGTAAAAAATGCATTCATATTGAAATATTTACAAGTTAATGTGTGGAACTCACCTATACCTGAAGTGACTCATGGAAAAACTGTTAGGACAGTACCTATCAAAATGGATCAAACATGAAAAAATTCAACATATGAAAATAAGGAAATGTTGGACTATGTGGATTAGATTGGAGTCAATAATCCAAGAAACCATGGCAATTTAACAGAGCAAAATGAATAAGCATTGGATTCAACATGTTTAATTTCCTTTTGCAATGAAGAAAAACATCCTAGATTTATGAATCATGGTATGGTCCCAGATAATATTCAGGAAAGGCTGACTTCTCCACTTGTTTGTAGGAATTTGACTTCATTACAAGCAAGTAAAATTCCCAATACTTTTGGACCCGCCAGACATAAAAGAGATGAGAAAGAATATTTAGAATAGTCATCTTATCCTAGCCACTATTTTTATTGGGATCAACCTTAAAAATCACTAAAATAGATTCAAAATCTAGTCGAACCTGCTTTATCAGTCTAGAATTCTATTAACTTTTTGGGAATGCTATTTATAAATCTAAACAATAGATATAAAATAAAAAGGTCTACAACCATGACAACTTCTGAATATCTTGATCAAAACAATTTAAGTTGTAACCCATATAAGTTGAATGGAAAGGTGGAAAGTTGGAAACAAATATAGAAAGGAGAATATAGATCAATATAGTTGACAAATACGTATTTTTAAATGTACCTCAATCCTCTATATAAAAATAAATAAAATCATGAATACATAAATAAATATGATGGTATTTCAATAACTTGATGGCATTCTATCCCAAGGAAAACAAGCATATGACGGGGTTACATTTAAGCAGTGAAGACAATAGCATGTCAAGACACCCAACAAAATTTAAAACCCTTGGAGACATGGATTACCAGTTCATTCCAAATGTAAGTGCTCAATAATTGAAAGGGAAGAGTCCCATCATGTCATGGAAACTTAACCAAATGAAAGCGCTTATGTTGAGTAATTGTTCCTTTGAAGTTTGAGGGTTATTTCACCTTGGAAACAAGACACTTGTGGTGCCCATCCTATTCGATTGCAATGCTTATCTTTCATTGAGTATAAAGGAATCATTTTCAAGTGGACATTAGAGGAAATTTGGGGTCTAAAATGGGCCTTATAAGAAAACATGCCAAAATAAGTTTTTGTGAGTTGGAATTCAAGAACCAATAGAATTTCAATAAAATAAGTCAACCATAATGGTTGAATTGACATATTTTTCATTAAAAAAAACTACTTTTTTTGTTCGTATTTTCGACATATCTCATTGTGGTTTTACTCAAATTTCAATCGGGAGAGCTCATTGGATGCGGAATTTGATTCCGCATCCAACGAGTACCCACACTGCATACTTTTGACGGACCCCGCTACCCCAAAAACAAGAAATACCTGAAAAACGTGATGATGATGTCATCATCACATTTTTTCAGGTTTTTTGTTTTTGTTTTTTGGGTAGCGGGGTCCATCAAAAGTATGTAGTGTGGTACTCGTTGGATGCGGAATCAAATTCCGCATCCAACGAGCTCTCCTGATCAAAATTTGAGTAAAAACACAGGGAGATATGTCGAAAATACGAACACAAAAGTAGTTTTTTTCTTTCTTCCTCCAAAATTAATCAATATTATTTTATTATTTTAACTATTATTTTATTATTTTCCTTAGGAGGCCCATTTTAGATCCCAAAATTCCTCTAATGATTTTGTAAATGGTCATATGTATATGTAAATAGTAGGTTATCCTGGTAGTGGGCATGCATGTGCAATGGGTGAGAACAAGTATATCAAGGTTAATATAGCCAATATTGTATGCATTAGATTATGATTATTGTATATGGATGTATTTAGGTTATTCAGAGTAATATCTTAATGTCTAAGGATTTATTTTGTGATTCATTGTAATAATACTTTTTAGAGAAGTGCCACTAATGCATTTTAGTGTATATTGTGTGTATGCAAGTTTATCATGCTTCATTGTTTACTTTATTCATTACAAGTGGTGTCAGATAAAATGATTCTTTGAACACTTCAAGGAGTACATCTAAGCTACTGGATCTATAACATTTTCTAAGACCTCCAAATTGAGTGTGTTTTGAAGAGTTGGAAACAATAAATCCATGTCTATCACTGGTAAAAATTTCAGTATCAGAGGTGTGAGAATATCAGAGGAACAATGCATACAATTAAGGGTTCATAAATAGTCATGAAACCTTGCAAAAACTAGTAGGGTTTACTAAAACACATATATAGGAATACTCTGATGTCTAGTTGTATTGATACGCGTAGCATTTGAAAGAAGGCATCAAAGAGTGTTACTTACTAGTCTAAATTTCATTTCCATTGGGGAGAAATTTATGGAGATATTGTATGTACATGCTCACTCTCATGAGAGAGGATAAAAACAAAAAGGATTGGTGATTCAGCCACAACTTCCACCTTGAAAATCCATTCAATTTTTGGCTCATCTATCAAGATAGCAGTTCAGAAATAACAACTTGAAATGGGATAAAATTTTAATGCTAAAATTATAACAGAGCTTTACAATTTGGAAGCCTAAGTAATTGTTTTATAACTAGGGTAATCAGCACCTGAGATCGGGCTTGTACTTGTATAACACCAAGTCTATTCTGATCCATTACCACTATACCCCTAGTCATACAAATGTTGCCTCATGTGTAGCACACAGTTTTCAAACAAGGTTTGACCCCTTGACATTACAAGGAGTTCCTTAACAGAAGCAAGTTTTGCCTAAATGAGACACTTGCATTTATTTTAAGAAAAAGACCGCATAATTTTTTTTTGAAGCATGGCTAAACATACACAAAATTATAAATCAAACTAAAATAAATTAAATAGATATGCTTAATAAAAAAAGTAGTAGCCTTACCCATTGTCTCTAACAGAGCGTCTTAAAGAAGCTCTAGCTTCACCAGGCTTCCCCTCCTTTCTCTTGTCCATTTCATGAGCCTAGAAAACATAGTACATTGTAATATATAGAGCAGCAAATTGTAACAACAAAAACTAGAAATTCATCTAATTCACCAACTACATACTTTCCATTTGAATTTGTCATCAAGCATACTCTTTTGCAGGCTATTCCTTCTTACAGTAAAGAAATTCAGGCTCATAGAAATTGAACAAATATTTGACCGTTTCCAATACTAGTTACTTCTCATAGGGTATGCTTGTTGCTGACACTATTATTGGTCCAATTGTCCTACTATATAAAGCCCCTTACCTATGAGAAGTAGTGGTGGTGCACTCCTTCAAAAGGAAAAGGCCGATATAGGGAATCAACTGCAGGAGCTGAGAAAATCATTAGGGGGCACTAGATGCATGGTATATTCTGATGGTTGGATAGATGGGAAGGGAAAGGGCCTTCTTAATTTCATAGTAAACTATGAAAAGGGCACAAAGTTTAAGATGCATCTATACATGTTAAAGTTGTAGCATTGTTCTATTTTTAGTTGGATGAATTTGTCAAAGCATTGTGCAACATGTAGTGTAGGTAATCACCAATAATGTTGCTAACTATGTAGGTGCTGACAAGTTACTAGTGGAGAAGCACCCCACATTGTCTTCAACTCCATGTGTTTACCATTGCATTTATTGGCGCTCGAGGATATCAGTAAACTCACATTTGTTAATGCAACCATTGATCAAGGCATGAACATGACTAAATACACATATAACCATGCATTTGTCCTTAGTATCATGAGGTGATTCACAAGGAACAAGGAGTTGTTGCACCCTATAATTACACATTTTTGCCACCAATTTCATTTCCCTCCTGTCCCTTAACTGTTGTGAACTGAAGCTGAAGAGACGTTTCTTTATGATGAGTGGCATGGCTATGCCTATAGCACAAACTCATAAACCAAGATGGATATTGGAAAGGAGTGGAGGAAGAGTGCTCAATCAACAAAATTTTGGTAAAGATTCTTCATTTAGTTGATGGGGAAAAGCAAGGAGTGGAGGAAGTGTGCTCAATCAAAAATATTTTGGTAAAGGTTCTCCATTTAGTTAATGGGAAAATCCCACAATGGGCCACTTGTATGAATCTCTATGGATAGGGCCAAAGAAGCTATCAACTTTTTCTATGAGTAAAGTTACCCAACAAATGATGGCCTTGAGAAATAAATAATGCTTTGAGAGAGGATTGATCACTACTGGAATGGGACACTCCATTGTCCCATTCATGTCCTCGACTCTGCCTTTTCATATATGTGAAATTTTTACTTTAATGAGAGATATAAAATTACTTTCACTACCCCCTGGGGGACTTATGCATATGTGTGAATGCCTTTTGAATTGACAACTACTAAAGCCACTTTCCAATGTACTATGGAATTTTCTTTCTCTAATGAGTACATAGCAGTGTACCAAGATGATATCACTATTTTTTTGAAGAATAGGGATGGTCATATTGGACACTTAGCAAGATTGTTGATAGGTGCAAATCCTTGGGCATATCGCTGAATTCAAAAAAATCATCTTGGGGGTATTTGAAGGCAAGATTTTGGAACACAATCTTGGATTAAGGAATGATCCTAAAACACTGAAGGGTATCTAGGAGATTCTTTTTACTAAAAAAAACAAGCCATTTAATCTTTCTTTGGTTGCATCATTTCTGTAAAGTGTTTCATTTCCTATTTTTGTGAAAATTGGAAGGCCTATATCAAATATGTTGAAGAAAGATCATGACTTGAATCTTCTGTTCCTCTTTAGATGCATTGGAAATGGTACTCCTCTCATCTATGCCTTTGTTTCCAATTATGTTTTTGAAACCTCATCTATGCCTTTGTTTCCAATTATGTTTTTGAAACTTTTGGTTACAACCAATCTTGAATACGATGAAGCATTTCCTAGTTCTTTTTGGGAAAGATTTTGGTTAAATCATCTTGATAAGATCAAGTTTGAAGAAGTGGAGAGAAGAAGCAAAGAAAGCTTTTGTAGATATATCAAGCAAAGTTTATGTTGCTTTCCTACAAAAAAATCAGAAAGGGAGTGAGCAACCAATTACTTTCATGAGCAACGCACTTCAGGGGGAAAGGTTGACTTAAGCCTCAATGGAAACACAAGTGTATGCCTTGGTGAAGGCACCTAACTACTTTCATGATCACTTTTGGAATGCTAAGACGGTGGCCTACATTCCTCATCCCATGGTGAAGGTATACTTTTGCAATAGGAGAGAAGTGGGACAAGGGGTAGGTGGATCACCAAGATCCAGGACTAAGACCTTGAGTTAAATCCAACTACAATGTTTTGTGTCCAAGGTTTGGCTAGGTTGATGGTTGAGAGCATCCTTGATACAGTGGACAAGGCCACCATGGGGGATCTACAACCAACCAATTAAGAAATGCAATGTTACCTTCCTTAGAGTGGTAATGTTCAGTCTTTGTTTACTAAAGTGGAGAATGCCTGGAAGTTCCTATGACATGCTCATCCGTTACAACCCTACATAGTGGTAATGTTCAACAGTTATAACCCTTAAAGGAGGAGGACAAGGACTATTACATATCATGATACGAGGGTTTCATAGCTTATGGTCATCACGATAAAATCTGTAGAAGACTTATGGGTTTCTTTCTTAGAGAATATGGCGTCGATCCAACCTGATGCAAAGGGGTTTTTACTCTAATTATTTGTTGAGTATGACATAGCACACATTGTTGGTAAGTGCCCTATTTTATGGATGAATCTTGTTGGTAAGTGCCCTAGTTTATCAACGTTCGATCTGTGGGATATGTGGACGATTGACTCATGATTAATGAGATATCAAAATATTTTCATCATATTGGGTGGACTATTAAAACCTACCTTTCAGATGTAGATCAAGCCATGAATACAACCATACTGGGGCTTTGTACCCACTGAGCCCAAAAAGAAACTTGGCCCCACCCTCATACACTAAAGCTAAGAATAGGGTTTGCTAATAGCTCACCAATACCATACTCTAATGCTACTAATGGAAAGACATAAAGGAAAGGCTATATATATACTTTATAAAAGTACTCTCTTGGATTTCTTGAACTACAAATACATTAGATCTATTTTAAAAAATATTTGTGAAAAGATTGGATTCTACAACTTACTAACTCATAAAGATCAGAAGTTTATTTTCTAAGTTATTCAATCATAGAAACAAATTGATAAATCAAACCATTTAAGATAAGTTTATAGATCAGATAGAACAAAGTTTGCCTGAATGTATGGTAATCACCATCATCAACTAAATGTGCGTGTGTGCACATGCATAAATACCCAATACACAATTCAATCAAACAAAAGAAAACATAATTATACCTTGATTTGTGGATCTTTGCACTGTCTTCTTCTGCTTTACCTTTCAAAACATCATTCAACATACTTCAAATTTTGTCCTGTTGCAATAGTTTCATGTTAGGACCCATCAAATAAATATTTGTTTGTTTATGAAAATAACAAAACCAATCTAAATAAATACAATACTATTACAATGTAAATTACAACGCTATTCAACTATTCAAGTTAATTAATTGTTAATAATAGATCTCCTAATAAAACATGGAAAACCAAAACACTATGTATATAAGGCCATCGATCACATCAAATGCCATTTCTAATGTTTCTCGACGCTATTTGTAACAAGTTCCAATGGAGGAGTCAAATAGCAATAATAAAAATTAAACACTAAAATTATAGAAATAGTTGTTTTTAATGTATTCTTCTTTACCATTCATTGAGCTCCTCTTCGTTTCGAGAATAATTTAATATTCTCTACTAAACAGGACCAACCACATGAAGGTGGAAGCTCTTATGCTCCCCCCCCCCCTCACATCACTCTCAATTCCCCAAACCCAATGCATCTACTTGCAAATAACAATTTATTGCAAATTATTTCACTCAATAGATGAAAGAAGCTTTAATTAAATCATTCTTTAAATCATTCATTAAACCATTCAATAATTCAACAATTGAAAAAAAAATCATTAAACAATTCATTAAATCATTCATTAAACCATTCATTTAGTCAATAACTGGTAAGAAAAATCAGTAAACCATTCATTAAAGCATTCATTTAACCATTTATTCATGAAACAGAGGAAAAAACGATGTAATTTTTTTTATTATAAATAATAATTACCCAAATTTTTTTTAGTCACTTCCTTTTTACTTTTCTTCTCTTTAAATAGTTAGTTAGAATCACACGTTCCAGAATCTGATCCTCGGTCTCCCTACTAGACTGCTCGCAAGGTTGAACTTGCGGTGAGGGGCGATAAATTTCTGTAATAATGTCAAAATGTTTCATTAATTTATTTTTTATTTTTATAAATACAAGCAATTCATTTAAAAAAATATTACAAAGGTGCTTTTTTACCTAGCATGGGCACATCATCATGTTCATCATTATCATGTACAGGATCAACCTATTCAGTGTTATCTACATCTACATGCTCTGTAGTTGAATTGTGTAGAATTTAAATTAATGTTAATCATCGGCAATTATCTATACAAAACAATAACATATTAATAAATTCATTACCAGGAATCGAAGCATGATCTTCGTGTGGTTGGTGTACAGCCTCAACATGAATGAGATCAGTACTTTTCTGCTAAAAAAGGAATAAATAATTTATGTTATTTTTTTATAATGAATAAATTGCATGAGAATTAATAAATTATCATTAAACTATTTAGTTTTTATATACCTGCGCACCAGATGGATCAACAGAAGATCGTGCAGTATGCCCAGACAAGCTTCTCCGGCGTTCAACAATGGCGTCAAAGCCCTGTTCGAAGCCAAGCTTCATGTCTTCATGAGTGGGAAATTCTTTGAACCAGTCGGCCTACATATTTGCATGATGTCATTAATTTTACATTTTTTGCCAGAATAAAACAAAAATAATTTTCTGTATATTATTTGGATACGGTTTCGGGTTTTCGATACTTACATATCGGGCCGCCAAGTTCGAATAACCACCAGGCCCAAGCTTGTGTTGATCAATTTTTTCCATTCTTGCCTTGGTGGCCTTAGATGTGTCCGACAACCTAATCAAGTGTTGAATTATGTTAGTCAATGTTCCAAATTTGATATAAAAACTAATAGTAATAAGGCTTACCATTACATTTTGGAATGTATTTCATACCTCCCTGTTCTTGGTGGTATCTTTTCTGCTTTTCTCAGACCCTTCTCTTTTCCATCTTCCACCAGGGATTTCCACTCCCTAGATGGAATCATTGGAGGGTGCTCATACCTAGGGTTCTTTTCTAGGTGAACCCTATACTGGTCTCAGACAATCTTCAAATGTTGTCCAAGCTTCTGTAGGATATTCTATGTATCGAAGGTATCTTTTCCGAACAGAGCAACCAAGCAATTAGTCAGCTCATCCTTTAAAGCTTTTTCCTGCTTGTCCCACCTTGTGCGGACGGTGGGCCCGAAGATCTCCAAGGACAAATCATTTAGATGTTTATAAAATATATCATTTCCTGCAAAACATTAATGCCATCATTAGTCAACATTAAAAAATATTCTTGGTATATTAGACACAAATTATAAAAACTAAATTGAACAATCTATAATCACCTAGAATCTTCTCTATCTTTATTGGAACAAGTTCTTTGTTCACCAAAAATGTTGTCACTACTGAACCAGTGCTAGTGACATGAGAAGATCCAGGAAATGCATCCACCTCTCTATTTAACCCTGCATCCACCCCTTCTTCTGCAGCATCTGTTGTGGGTCGGTCAGCATCAGTTGCACCCTCTACTGGCCTTGGGGGTGTCGCAGAGCGTGTTGCCAACTATTTAGTGGAAAATAAGGGAGCAATATGTGGTGTATATTGGACCAGGAGCATCCAATCACTGTAGTTGTAAGAGGGTCCAACATACTCCATCAATTATGTACATCTGTCATATCCAACCTTTATGCCATCCATGCAAAACAACCCCAATCCATGTAATGATGACGGTGCAATTCTATATATCCTCTCATTCACACAAAAATTAGTGTTTACTTGAGGAATATCACTAGGAACCCATTGTTTCACTAGGTGTTTGTACCTTAAGGGCACCTCGATGTCTCCTAATGTCTCATCATCATAGGAACATGACCCCCCTCCTTTGAGAAAAAATTCCATGACCAAGGGGTTCCTTATATAGCTTTTCAAAGGGGTAATGAAAGGTCGAATCCGAGCGATCTCAAGGCATAGGGAAGGCCAGGAGTCAAATGAGTCGGATCCATGTCAAGGAAAACTCCAAAAGGATTTGGATTATGCACACATCCCGATGTACATGGTTTTAGTGGTCAAACCCGCGTATGTACGCGCTTATAGGTTTAAAAGTCGCGTATAACATTTTTCATGTGTTTTTTGGGATGATCAAGGAAACATCAAAGGACAAAAAGTGGTCCATAGGGTCTAAGGAGTCTGCAACAGGACAGGGGAAGGCCATAGAAAGTGTGATTCACCTAGAATGGTGAAATCCGCTATAACAGATGCCCCCTAATGTGTGAGGTCAGAGGGGTCATACGATGGCCGAAATACATTATAAGTCCATCCCAGAAGTGGAGTGATGAAGGATCCCAAATGGAAGACCAGCCACCCAATCGGCATAGTACAATAATACAACTCTACATATAGCAGTCCCATATACATAAGAGTACAATGGCCATGAATAGGCATGATACATGATATCACATATGTGGTCATCGCCACGTACAATATACATAGATCAGAATCTCCATGATGAAGATATACAAAGGACCATGATCTCCAAAATGGTTGAAGATATATGATAGATCAAGATCTCCATAGTGGATGGAAATATCTGACATACATTGGAATCAAGTCACGAGAGTTGAAACCTCATGAACATTGGCACGATCAAGGAGGTAGCATATAAGAGATGCCACCAATCTGGAAAGTCTTCTACATAAACCACTACGAGTACATGTCCTACTATGCGAATAAAGGTGTCGAGGTCGAACATAGTAGTCCATCGTCTGATTACCGATCATTAATGTATACCATTAATAGACACGAGATCACCCACCGATAATGAAAATGGGAATCAAGGTACTAGAGTGCAAACTAACAAGTGTGAATAAATGTGTTGAGGTCGAACACTTGAAAGGATCCATCGATCAGGGGACATTGATGTATTCCCAAGAAACTGTCGATGGTGAGAGAACCTGCCATTGATGACTGCAAGTCTCAAGGCACTCAAAATGACTCTAGACTCCAATCCCAGAATAAATGATCTGAAGTCGATGGGATGAAATCTGCTGGAAGGAGGGCATTAAGGCATCCCCCATCATCCAACACGAGGTACTCAGCAAAGCTGTATAAAATGGAAGGACTCAATCATAAAGTGCATGGACCAGTAACTGTACCAGGAATGGCTGACATGCAAAGTCAAGATAACTGAGGAATGGCCAACTCATGTTTCAACTTCCTTCGAACAAGAGCATAACGACGTATGGTGACTGAATGAAGGCAGCATAGACTCGATATATAAACTAGGACATCTCTGTGACATAGGAGGCATCAACAAAGGCTCCATAGGGACTGAAAGCTTAACCAGTCGGTGGAGATAAACTCAGATAAATGAGTACAGCTCCTAAAGTCAAACTATAACCCAACCAATGGATGTGATATACAGTGCTCTGTTCAAAGGCGACACTACTCAACAGCTGCCAAAGATAACATCTTTCCTTGTCCGGCTTTTTGGTTTTTTGAATTTTTTGGACTTTTTTAGTTATTTAAAAGCTTGAAAAAAGAATAAAATAGCTTTATAGTTACAGACTAGGAAGAGACGAGTGTCATAAGGGAAAACAAACTAGTTCCAAGCAGTGGAACATACCTATGCTCAATGAAAGGATACATGTGTAGGATATCGACACTTGGGGGAAAATCCCCTCTCGGTAAAAAGGGAATCAAGCTGCGAAGGATAAAAAAATGGCTCTGCATGGTTAGACATGAGACAAGCTCGGGCTATATGGCTGAAATGCAATGTCAGGGGAGCCGGCACAAAGCTCAATAAGACAGGAAAAGCTCATGATAATGCATTCACAACTTGACATGAGGGAGTCCTGAGGGAAATAGGCCAGCATAAGATCAAGAGGAGTATGAGGCTCTTGCGAAATGTCATGGTAGTACTATACAACAGACTCTCGGACCTAAGAGAGCACTCACAGCATGGGTACCAAATGCAAAGGGGATTTAACTAGGACACCCATGTATAGGAAAGATCTATCATTCACATAGTACCACTTCTAACAACAGCATGAAGGTTTCGTGATACCATGGAATGGGTTTGTACCTAAGGTTAATATGGAATGATCATAAGGCAATGCATAAGTGCAAGCGGATGTGAAATCCTAACCTATATGCCAGTTCAGACATAATACCTGTGATAGGCATGAACGGGTCAAAACCTTGGAGAGAGTGTACAAAAAGTGGACCCTACATGACAATCATATTAGTCCAAAACAACCCAAAATAGTCAATAAAGAATCCAAACTATAGGATATAGGGAGGAATGATCATGACAACAGTACCCAAAGGAAACAATGCGGTGAACGATGAGACATAAAAAGGAAACTAAGGTGTAGACCCAACGTCCACGCATACACTACCACCCCAGTGAGGGTGACCACTGGTGTAAAGATCGAGCGAAGGGAAAAAATCCTCCACAAATGGAGTAGAGGATGGAAGATGACCATTCCCAAATCTATGAGCACGGTAAGGGGCTGTGATGCCCCCAAGTCTGACACCAGGGTCCGTACTAGGACCAAGATGGGTGATAGGATACCACGCATGCCGAAAATAAAAGGAATTGAACTCAAGAGAGCATAAATATACTCAAGTAACCATGATCCCAAAGGCCAACTAGTGCACAAAGAGCACACTCCTAAGAAAATCTACAGCCAAAATACAAGCAAACCAAGGGGAGGATATGTGAGCTCCCGAATGCAGCAGGTATGTCTCACCTAGGAGAGGCTTGAAACTCCCATACACTACAAGCGGAGGTGTGTAACCAATTATAGTGGCCCTCAGCTTCAACGCATAAAGCGACTGTGCTGTCTGACCCTACCTAGCCGGGACACCCACAGAATAACCCCTGCAAAGTATCCGCTCGATAACCTAGGTAAGGCAACTAAGGTCACCTCAATATAATCAATGCTCAGGCGGACAGTCGCAGGCGAGATTGACCATATGGGTAGGGTAGCAAAGCCCGAAACTCTCGAAAGAGCCCCCAGATATGAATGCAATCCTGGAAATATCTCCGGTGCTACTCAGTTATGAT